>BROG01000001.1:982500-1325000 GCA_030159075.1 Atrina japonica
ATTAACCGAGAGTTTTAATTTCATATTTGTCAGTGTAACACATGTATGTGATGTTCCGCCCTCAAATTTATGCACATATAAATTGTGTGAACAACTTCTACACATGGTGTTTTTAGTTCCCTTCCAGTGAAACACATGGGGGCTATAAGTTTTGTCCAGTTAAGCAATTCATCTACCCCTCAAAAGCAATGACTTTTCTGTAAATCAATGATGCAGACCAGTCCAAATGTCTTCAGTGGTGAACGAGTTAAAGCTTGACACCTGTATTGAGTTTATATACTGTATGGGGTTAAATTTTTCATGGGGTTAAAATTTTGTTGTTTTAAAAATGAAACACATTTTTTGACATTAGATTTCACTGAAATAAAAAAAAACCTGTTTGTAAAGGAACCTATTATTAGGTATAATCTAGGTAAGATTTCATCATGATTTAAATTTCATTGATAAATGAAAACAACTAAATAAACGAAATTTAAACCACAACAAAATGTTCTGTTTGTGCAATAGTTATATATGGAATTTGTAAAGCACCTCAAAGGCTGTAGCTTCTTTTTACTCCTGTACATCGTAATTCACAATGGATTTAATATTTTACCTTAACAACCCCTAAAAAATAATAGACTCTTCTGTAAATCAATGACTAAAAGTCAAAATGTGTCTTTAGGGGCGAATGAGTTAACATAATGCTATAAATCATACTCTTTTAGTAAATAGAGATATTTTACGATAGAAATATTAATAAATTAAAATTCAAGATATTTTATGAAATGCACGTTTATGTGAAAAATTACCTTCTTTGATGTTTAATATCTTATATCTTTCACATGAAGTATTAAATAAACAAATGTTTTCAAGCTTTTTAGCAGATACGAATATGCACCTACATTAAGACATATATACATGTATATACAGGATACATATAAACAGACATAAAGTGCACACACACACACAATGCCATGATCTACATACATGTCAACATTTCCTACTCTACATATTCCAGGGTTTGTCTTTGAAATTGATTTAATTTTTATAACATGTTGTAATACATTTTGTTAATGCTCAATCCTTTTCCTGTGGTCTTAAGGTAAGATAACCACAGTTATGTTGACAGGATTGGTTGTATCTGTGGCACTCTTGCTCTTCCTGTGTTAAACATGGCCCTTTCTGTTTTTTTAGGAATATTTCTCTGTTAAAGCCAAATTTTAATGGAAGATTTAATCTTTTATTGAGAGGAAAAGTCAAGTCTGTGAAAATCGCTTCCTCTATATTTGTGCATTATTGCATGTAATTTATAAAATCTAATTTCAACAGTTGTGGTTTTGTTTTTATTGATATTGTTTACAATGTAAATTGCTTTTGGGTAATTTTACAATTTAAACTCTTTTTTTTCGGATATTTTAATTTCTATTTTAATCACTTGTAAATTATATTTGATGAATGCTTTGTATCACATTTAAACTAAAGGTTTTAAGTCATCATTGTTGGAACCATTTCAATAACCAAATTATATATCACAGTGCCTGGATTGGGTCAAAAGTTCTAAAAATAGATTTTATTATTTAGTTGATATTTTATTTCACTCTCTACAATTTTCAGGTACATAAGGTGGCAGCCACTTCTTAATGGCAGAGGAGAGACTTCAGGTACAATTTTTTCAGGTAATGTCTTTTGGCATTGCACAAGTAAGCTGCCAAACATTTTGCATGATTATCTTAAGGATCTAGCCAGGTTTAAGTCCCAGCTTTCTTCCAACTACAGACTCAAGTCGTAGACAATAGAAAAGGACATTTCATTTAGATACCTAAGGGTGAAAGGGTTAAATTGCAAATCCTCAAATCACTTGGTCAGAGAAGCCCCTAAAGCATGTGTAGATATCAAATACACATACACAATGGTGGCTGTATGGTGTGACTATTAACTTTAGCTCGATATTGGTAGAGAACCAGATTTGTAAGTCGGATCGGGATCTAAGGTTCCTCTCCAGACATAGACAGTGATACATTTGGTGCTCATGTTGGGACCTAGATTCTCACTGGTGTGAATACAACGGACTGTTCATCATTTATTTGGTGTTTGGACGCCTATATAAAAAATACACAGGATAATGTAATAGTTGTTATATGGTGCCCCTATACTAGCTTGAGTCATTAGCTTACTTTGTGTAGCACCACATTTGCATACCAGGGTCCCAGGTTTGATTCACAAAGTTCTGGACAGTCTGTTTACTCTCTCTCTCTCTCTCTCTCTCTCTCTCTCTCTCTCTCTCTCTCTCTCTCTCTAAATGAAAAAATGTATGTATATATCATACATGTATGTACAAAAATATATGTACTTGTATGTATGGACGTATGTATGTATGTATGTGTGTAAACAATTTATATATATGAAAAGAACTTTGCACAAGAATAAGATGAACTGACGAAAACTAGCCAAGACTTGGAACGATGAAATGATAATCACATATCTATTTTTTTAGTGTGTCATTTCCTGCCAGGTTTTATGGTTAAAATATACTGATATGAGTATGTAACGTAATGTCTTTTTATGCACCAGTGGGATAATTTTCACTGGAGGGCTTGATTCAACTGATATTTTCACGAGAAATAATTAATGTTTTAAAAGTGCAGGAAAATTTTTTGTGTAATTTCTAGATGGCAGTAATTGATCCAGGTATCTCTCCAAACTAAGTGACAAAATTTCAATGATCTTCACATGTACTTTTTTTTTTTTTTTTTTTTTTTTTTTTTTGTCAAACCACAGTAAGCCATGACTGACAACAATATGCTGTAATGAGTAGAAAAGGGACTGTACATATAATTTCAATTTGTGGTTTTCAGGGAGAGTCAATCGGCCTTTTGAGAAAAAGATAAAAGATATCATCTATTGACACAGTGACCTATTTCTAGGTCGTCTAGGTGGGGTGTCCTATTGATTTTAGTGATAATCAGTTTTGTATATATTCAAGACATTTCCGAAACCGCAAGAACTTAAATCTCCAGGATATATTTACATATAACATGGCTTTTGTTACAGATATAACGATTACATTGAAAGTGTTTAGTGTTTTTTTTTCTTTGCGTATTTTCTTTTTTCTTTTTGCATTTTTAAAAGGTAAACTAGCTCGTTACAGTTAGCTTTGATAAAATGTAAATCAGGAAAAAGAAAACAAAGATACCTGGAATATTCACTATGAATTATTTCCACAATGATAAAGGACAAGGCCTTTCAGTCTATAGTGCTATTTTGATTTCGTCTGTAGAACCCACTGTAATAAAGAGCCTCTCCATTTAAACATTACAAAATAGTTTAACAATTTGACTTATCCTCAATCTTTTGTTTGTAGTTTAAAAAGAGGTTTGTATAAATGTTTTAAGATGTTGCAGCAAAAGAAATGTTAGAGTTTTAAAGGGTCATTAGCTGTGTTTTTATAAAAAAAATTCTTTCCTTTTTTTACTACTTAGATTGATATACAATAACTAAAAAGAAATATACAAAGGTATAAAAATCCTTAAATTCCGATATATTTTGTGAAATTTATTTTGACCGTGTATAGTTCTTATTTGTTATTGTATATCATGTACAAGTAGTAAAAGCAGAACAAAATTGAACTTTTTTGGGGGTGGGTGGGGTGTAAACACAGCTAATGCCCTTTAAGCAAGTTTCATAACAAAAAATGTATATGGTTGTATTGGGACAATTTGCTACATAGAATTTATCACCTCTGACAAATTCTAACCTCACTGCCTTGTCAGTTTTCATTACAAACAATATTATCCTGGACTTGAACAATTTTCATTACCTGAACAATTCACATTATAGACTATATCACCTCTTATGTGATCCTACTTCACTACCTGAACAATTTACAATAAACACCATTGCCTCATTTACAATAAACATTCTGACTACCTCACCTCATTGCCTGAACAATTTACAATAAACATCACTGACACCTCTGCCTGACTCTCTCCTCCCTCACATTGCCTGAGTTCAACATTTTACAATGATTTACAATTAACATCACCTCTGACACTCTCTTACCTCATTGCCTGAGCAATTTACAATAAACATCACCTCTGACACTCTCTTACCTCATTGACAATTTCAATTGCCTGACTCTCTCCTACCCACTGCAATTTACAATAAACATTGACCTCTTACCTCATTGACTCTAAACATCACCTGACTCTCCACCTCTGCCTGAGCTTTAATGATTTACAATTAACATCACCTCTGACACTCTTCTACCTCATTGCCTGAACATTTTACAATTAATATTACCTTTGACTCAAATAAACATTACCTCTGACTCTCTCCTACCTCACTGCTTTAATAATTTACAATAAACATCACCTCTGACTCTCTCCTACCTCACTGCTTTAATAATTTACAATAAACATACAGGACAATCATGTTTCTGTAGTAGTGTCCCTAACTTGAATCCACCTTAAATTAGAATTGATACTCTATAATTGGAAGTGACTGATTATGCAGGTAAGCACAGGTGACACCTGTGTTATATCTTGAATCCAATACCTGTTGATAATTCCTAATACTCTTAGCTCACCTGAGCTAGGGGCTAAGTACATCATTTTCACTTTTAGGATATTTACTGCCGAAAGGAAAGGAAGCTCGGATTAGAGTGATACTTAGAATAGAAATAAAATTTAAAGGAAAAGAGATTAATGTATTAAATCTTAAAGAGTAGCCTTAATTAATGTCTTGCCTGAGTAGAATTATGTGTAGATGTACCTAAAGCAAAGCTTTATGATATATGATCAAGCATGTAGACATGGACGACTTCACTGGAGTATGAAATGATGGTTATTGTAATCACTGAAATCTTACCTCTTCTTAGTACAGTTGTTCTGAGCACCTGAGAAATTCCTGCTTACTGAATATCTTTGGTTAATATCATAAGAATTTATTTTTATAGATTTTTCATAGATTCTGGGGCGTATACTATAGCTTTTGGTCTCTCTTTCTTCTATCTGTCTGTTTGACCGCAAAAATTTTAGCCTTGTCCATAACATTGAATATTTATTGATAGGACTTTCAAATTTCAAATGTGTATTCCTTGTGACAAAACCTAGTTTTGATCTTGTGACCTTGACCATTTTCTTTGTACGTTATTGCCAAAGTGGGATATATATATACACACACACACACACACACACACACACACACACACACACAAATGTAATAGAGGTAACCCATAGAGACAGAACATGCTATATCTGTGTTTAAAGAGATATCACATACTACATCTATGTTATAAGAGACAACACATCCTATATCTATGTAATAGATGCAACACATGCAAAATCTGTTGTAGAGATAGCACATACCGTATTCGACCCAATGAGCGACCATGTCACTATAAGCGACCCTTTCCCATATTTCAGATTTACTCACCTATTTTTACACACAATCGAGTATCTTCACTAGTGGGTTGAATAGCAAACCCCCCCCCACACACACACACACCCACCCCACCCCCAAGCAACAGAAAAATATCAGTCGGTGTCCTACAACAATTTTACCACCATGTCGTATAAAGAATTAACTGTTTTACTTCAATTTGATTATTAATTGTTCCCCAAAAAACAACCACCCCATCTCTGTTTTTTGTAATGACCTGGGCGCTTATGGATCAAATACATTACTGGATCATGTTTATTTACCATGCCTCATCTTTTCCAGTTATACCATGGTGGACAATTTTCAATGTTGGAGGAGCGATATCCCTGTTCTGTTGTACCCAGGAAAAATCTGCAGCCTGGTAACGTGTTCAAGTGAGAATCTACTCAGTGATAAGGTATGTGTTGATTTAAAATGCTAATGTTGTAATCACTTTGATACAGTGGCCCCCCCTATAGAAATCGTAAATCTTTTACATTACAATACTTTGTATGGTGTAGGAGATGTACCCTCAATCCCGCAGGAACCTATGCCGATTTTGTCGGAAAGTTTGCCAATTTACTTGCAGAAGGCCAGCGGTCTCTTCCCACGTACATTGTAACTGGGGTTTCATCCTCCACCATTTAAAACTGGCCACCACCACATTACTGACAAATTGTTAGGAGTAAAGTACCAATAAAACAAACAAAATTGTACCCACAAACTTTTGTGACAGTAATTTACTCCTGTAAAACAATAGTCCCTGATGTAAATCAATGATTTAGACCAGCCCAAATGTGTCTTTAGAGGTGAATGATTTAATATGGAGAGAAGAACATGATAAAATAGTATATTTGCCCGGTATTGTTGACTATGCATTTTGGCATTGAATTTATGCCACACTCAGCAATTTCTCTGATATATGGAGATCAAAAGTGTGAGGTGGAGAAGAATCTCTGGTTAAAAGCAACTGGAGTGAAGAACACTGGCCTTCTGCAGTTAAACTGGCAACTTTCCTGACATAGTCAATTAATGTTCTAATGAGACTTGAAGCCCCCCCCCCCCCCCCCCCCCCCCCCCCCCCCCCCCCCCCCCCCCCCCCCAGTCAGATGTCTGGTGAATAAGGCCATAATTATTTTTGCTCATTATCATTTTCTCTTCAGCCTGACCCTATTTTAATTTTATAGCATCTAGATTTCTTCTAGAATCACTGTTGATGTGGACAAAATATCTGACCCATGCATTTTCTCAGAACCACAAAAACATTATCATGGTTATCTATATATCTTCAGTCTCATCCAGATCTACATTGTATTTTGAAATCAACCCTAGAATCGAAAGACTGTTAGAAAATCGGATAAACTCTGGGATTCTGCAGACATAAAGACAATTAGCAAAGCTTCAAGTGTCTGTGCATTCTGTTCCTATTAAAATTAATTGATCAAATTATTCAACCAATCGTGACACAGCACTTAAACACTAATCAGGATGAAAAGCAAATACAGATGAATAATGTCATTTAATGTCAATGGGGACAGCACCTGATGAACTTTGGTAAGTTGAGTGACAGCTTCAATATTTATACTATTGATGATAAATATATAAAACTGTTGGGAGAGATATGGATTCAGTAGCTTTATGTAAGGTTTAATTGAGCAACCCCTGAAAAACAATGGACACTTCTGTAAATCAAAGACTTAGACCAGTCCAAATATGGTTTTAGGGATGAATGAGTTAAAGGAAACGGGAAAATGATTTTGTTGTAATGGTGTTTTTTACCACACTCAACGGTTTTTAGGTATATAATTAAGGCAAAGTTTTCAATAGTGGAAAGGAAAATTTAAGACTACCTTCCACAAGTAAATTGGCGAACTCCCTCACATAACAAGCTTAGGTTTCAGTGTGGCTCAAACCCACACTGAATAGAGGTTTGTTTGTTTGTTTATTGTTGTTTAACGTCCCACTCAAGAATATTTCACTCATATGGAGACGTCACCAAATGCCAGTGAAGGGCTTTAAATTTTGGCCTATGCTCGGCACTTATTGCCATTGAGCAGTGAGGGTTCTTTAACGTGTCGACACCTACTGTGACACGGGACCACGGTTTTTACTGTCTCATCCGACAGACAGGAAACCAACCTGCCGCTGGCTGGACTCGAACTCACTACCTCACGATCAAGAGTCGAGCGCGCTACTGACTGAGCCAGGCCAGCTCCTGAATAGAGGTAAGAGACTTTATGACATAAAGTACGATGCCGTAAGTACTCGGCCATGAAGATCCCTGGGCAAATTCTTAAAAAGGCTATTTGAGACTGATTGGCACACTGAACATTTGATTTGAACCCACCTCCCTGTCACTGCAAACTGTAATCTCTTCCTGGAGTAGGAGAGTATCGTCACAGTAAAAACATAAAACTTGATATCAGTCTTTGTCACATCAACATTTGTATCACCTTCATGTTATACATGATTTATGTTTTATCATTTATACCTGCAGGTAACCACTTTCACCCATAGGTTTGTTATTTTGATGCTTCTGGTATATATTCCACTGCAGCTAGGGATATATCACTGTAGCTATGGCTATTGATATTTCCCTGTAGATATGGTTATGCCATTGTAGCTATGGATATGTCCCTGTAGCTATAGAAAATTCCCTAGCTTTGGATATTTCCATGTAGCTATGGATATATCACTGTAGCTATGGATATTTCACTGTAGCTATGGATATTTTACTGTTGCTATAAATAGTTTGTGATGATATGGTGTGTTTGACAACTCATAATTTTTTATTTATAATTTTGTTTTGTCCTTCCTTTTTACTTTGCTTTGCAATTTGTATAATTACTTGTATGTCAACTGAAGTGTGTTCAGTTTTAAATGTAGTGTGTTGGAAAACAATTTTTTTTAAAATAAAAGCCACACTCCTTCGTTAAATGAAATTGTTGTCCATTCTTTTAACTCCAGACATCTTGTTTTTTGTAAAGTGTATGCTCAATCTAGATTTAGATAACTATGAATAATCTTGGTGTTTGATCTAGATTCTTTGAATGATTTGTTTTTCATTGTGTTTTTCTCGTAAATTGATAATTAATGGTCAGCTTTTGAGATAGAAGTTTATCTTTTTCATTTGAAAAGAAAGTTTTGGACAATGATAATGACAAAATATTTTGTCGAGTTTGTTAAGTGTTTTCGTAAGAGATATTGTTGATGTTTGAATGATAACTAATGTCTTCATTGATAATTCTTAACGACATCCTCGGTCTCCACGTCTGTATTATCACAATTTATTTCATTGGTAGATAACCCGCTTGGTAAATAACTTACAACTTATGAATGATGATATTTTCACAAACATGACATTATTTGTTACTCCATCATGGCTCAATGAGTTTGAACATAAAAGTTTGTTTCAGACCAGACAATAGAATTTGTGAAATGTTTATTGTACATATTTTCTGAAGACTTTATTCTCTGCACTAAATGATCCACTTGTTTGTGTCTTTTGCTTTGCACACTTATACAGATCAGACTTACCGTATGTCTTATTTGGGATCATTCATTGTACAGTGAAACCTGTCTTGATAGACCTAATCTGTTTATATCATATCTTAACATCAAATTGTTGATACAGTGAAACTTGTATATGACAACCTCCTTAGGGACACAAGAAAACTGGTCTTTATAGGGAGGTGATCTTTATATAGAGGTTGATTTGTACACAAATGGTACTTTTGGGGACAGCAAAAAAAAAACGGTCTTTGTGACCAGGTGATCTTTATACACAGGTGGTCGCTGAAGCAAGTTTTAATGTATATGGTTATGTATCATACCATTGACATCATGTCAATTTTGACATCAGGCTGTTAGTGTTTTGTCATGACTTGACATTAAAGTTTTGAATTTTGTAATGATTTGTGAGTCGTATGTCATGATTTAACATCCACTTATTGTTCATGTCATGATTTGACCACAGATTTTTGCTATCATGGCAAGGTTTATCAGCGGATTTGGAACTTTGTCTAATCTAACATCAGAATGTTGGAATATTTTTATAATTTGACATTATACTTTCACATTATGATTTCACATCAGTCTTGGTATCATGACTCAATTTGACATTATACTGTTTATTAAAGGGGCATTAATTGTGTTTTTTTGTTTTTTTAAAAAAATGTCTTTCCTTTTTAGCTTGCTGGGACGAAAGTCCGGAGAGCTAATGCCATACCCCTGGCATTGTTGTTGTCATCCGTAGACAAAACATTAATCTGGCCTATAACTTTTTAACTGTAAGGGACAGGGCTCTGATATTTCACTTATAGATTCCTTATGAAGAGAGCCTTCATTTGGTATCTTGACTTTTGACCTAGTGACCTTGACATTGGACTTTGAACTATTTTTCAATAATTTAATGTTTGCTATATATCTTTTTAAACCATGAGGGATAGGGCTTTGATATTTCACATATATATTTCTTATGACCAGGGCCTTCATTCGGTACCTTTCCTTTTGACCTAGTGAATTTGACCTTGGAATTTGACCTACTTTTCAAAATTTTTAATCTGAGCTAAAGGAATAAAAATTTAACCAGTCTTTTGACCTTAAAAACTGAGAGCTGTGGGTCAAATATCTATTTTGAAAACTTACACCCATTTCAGTGAAATTTGTTGTCTTCTGACAACTTCTTTCATTGATATACAATAACAAAGAAGAAATATACACAGCCATAACAATTCTTAAATTCCTATATATTTGGTGAAAATTGCTTGAGAAACCTAGTTTGGGAATTATTCACTTGCAACTGATTAATTCAACCTTACTATTTGTATATAAATACCACACTGGACCTGACCTTATTTTCACAAGATATATAGGAATTTAAGATTTTTTATGTCTCTGTTTAGCTCTTATTTGTTGTTATTGTACATCAAGTACAAGTAGTAAAGTAGAAAAAATTTAAATGTATTTTTTTTTTTGGTAAACACAGCTAATGCCCCATTTAATATAAAGACATACTGGTAATGGTATCCATCCTATTTTTCAAACAATACAACAGGTGCTCTAATATCTGATTTGGAAGTTATACAACTAGATAAACTTTCTGTCTTATATAACACATTACATGTACTCATTCTTGTCTAAGAAACCCCCCTCTTTAAACTTCTTTCTATATGCAGAAAAATTCATTTCAGTTTTTAATGAATGCTATAATTTCACTTTTACCAAAATAAGTAGAATGATTAGTATTTACTCTAAACCAAACATTGATTTTCATTGTCTTATAACTTATATCTGATGGTTTGAAAGTACACCTCATATTACTCCTCCTAACCCTCACATTGGTACATGTGAGGATACACAGAGACACATAAAAAGAAAAACACAGACACAGACAGACAGAGAGACAGACAGACACACACACACACACACAGTATGTCCTAATACTTGACTCGAAGATAAAGACCCAACAATCTTCACTTAAATTATCTTTTATTATCTCTTTATCAACAATTTATTTTCACATTAACACTTAAAAGTCTATATTTACCCGAGTTGCCTCTCTCTCTCTCTCTCTCTCTCTCTCTCTCTCTCTCTCTCTCTCTCTCTCTCTCTCTCTCTCTCTCTCTCTCTCTCTCTCTCTCTCTCTCTCTCTCTCTCTCTCTCTCTCTCTCTCTCTCTCTCTCTCTCTCTCTCTCTCTCGCTCTCTCTCTCTCTCTCTCTCTCTCTCTCTCTCTTTCCCTCCCCATCTCTCTTTACCCCCTCTCTCTCCCACCTCTCTCTCCCATCTCTCTCTCTCTCTCTCTCTCTCTCTTGCCCATCTCTCTCCCTCTTTACCACCTCTCTTTCTCTCTTGCCCATCTCTCTCCCTCTTTACCCCTGTCTCTCTCTCTCTCTCTCTCTCTCTCTCTCTCTCTCTCTCTCTGTCTCTCTCTCTCTCTCTCTCTGTATACGCCCACACATACTCACGTACAGCCCTGTCATTTTATCTTAGCTACATAAAAACCTGTTATTTTTTACTGGTTTTTGTAGACTTTAGGATCAGCAATCGTGAATGACACTTTTTGTGTAGACTGTTCACAGATAATGGTGACACAGGTCATTGCCCCTTACTCTCTGAATGGGACAGTAATTGATCAAGCAGATAATTTACAGGTAAAAGATTGACAGATACACAACAAATTGATGTCCTATCCAATCTTTTTGCATGTATGGATCATTGATCTGGTGATGCAATTATTTACCAATATTTTGTCACCACGATTGACACCGCTTGGTAGCCCACTGTGATGTGGTCCAAATGATTGGCAAGTCAACCATTTTTTATTCACTATTAATTCCCTTATCAATCGGCCTGCCAGAGCATTTTTTTTTTCAAATTTCTCTTTGAAGGAATCAAGAGAACACTTCAAATGTTCATTAGCATTGCAATTTTGGAGTATTTTTCTATCAATAAATTTCTGTTTTTATTTTTTGGTCACTATGGAAGTGAAATAAGATTTGAATTTTAAAGATGTTTGTTCAAAACATATAGAATTCAATTTATGATTTTATCATAGAATAATACTTTTAACTCACCAATCACTATGGTCATATTTATACTCAAATCAATACATATTATGGTCAATATGTCACAGGCAGTGTTTATATGTTAAAGCAGTATGGTCAATATGTCACAGGCAGTGTTTATATGTTAAAGCAGTATGGTCAATATGTCACAGCAGTGTTTATATGTTAAAGCAGTATGGTCAATATGTCACAGGCAGTGTTTATATGTTAAAGCAGTATGGTCAATATGTCAGAGCATACTTTGGTGTTTATACGTCAGAGCAGACTTTGGTGTTATATGTCAGAGCAGACTTTGGTGCTTATATGTCAGAGCAGACTTTGGTGTTATACGTCAGAGCAGACATAGGTGCTTATATGTCACAGAAGACTTTGGTGTTCAAATGTCAGAGTGGGTCAGACTTTGGTGTTTATATGTCAGAGCAGACATTGGTGCTTATATGTCAGAGCAGACTTTGGTGTTATACGTCAGAGCAGACATAGGTGCTTATATGTCACAGAAGACTTTGGTGTTCAAATGTCAGAGTGGGTCAGACTTTGGTGTTTATATGTCAGAGCAGACATTGGTGCTTATATGTCAGAGCAGACTTTGGTGCTTATACGTCAGAGCATACTTTGGTGTTTATACGTCAGAGCAGACTTTGGTGTTTATATGTCAGAGCAGACATTGGTGCTTATACGTCAGAGCAGACTTTGGTGCTTATACGTCAGAGCAGACTTTGGTGTTTATACGTCAGAGCAGACTTTGGTGTTTATATGTCACAGAAAACTTTGGTGTTTAAATGTCAGAGTGGGTCAAACTTTGGTGTTTATATGTCAGAACAGACATTGGTGCTTATACGTCAGAGCAGACTTTGGTGTTATATATCAGAACAGACTTTGGTGCTTATACGTCAGAGTGGTGAGACGTTGGTGTTTATATGTCAGAGTAGACTTTGATGTTCATACGTCAGAGGAGACATTGGTGCTTATACGTCAGAATGGGTCAGACTTGATCAGATTTGTGTGTTTATATGTCAGAGTAGACTTTGGTGTTTATACGTCAGAGCAGACTTTGGTGTTCATATGTCAGAGCAGACTTTGGTGCTTATACGTCAGAGCAGACTTTGGTGCTTATACGTCAGAGTAAACTTTGGTGTTTATACGTCAGAGGAGACTTTGGTGCTTATACGTCAGAGCAGACTTTGGTGCTTATACGTCAGAGCAGACTTTGATATGTGACAACAAAGGTATTGTGTTTATATGCCACAATAGAAATCTTAATATCAGATGATTTAGCTTCTGATGGTTTCTCATTTGTATGTATAATTCATTTAAGATCACTTAGCTACAAGACAAGTTATTAAACATCAGCAATTAAACTTCAAATAAAAGAGTGATAATTGTAAACTCTGTCATATTAAAGCTCTGTTAAACGACTCTAACAATTGTCACAAAATGGATCATTAGTAGATTAAGAACACTTGAAAGTATTATATAGAGCCTAACTCTCGTCCCCTTAAATTTGAATCAAATGAGACAATATTATATTGAAGTGTTTAGAAGCTGGATAATTGTAGGGTTCTCTTGTTTTGCAGGAAGTGGAGTGCCCACCATTGTTTGAACTTTTGTATAGCATGGCCTTTGATGAACAGTCGGCAGACATTACATTTTGTGGGGATTTTCGAAGACATCAATTATATCAAATGATATCAAATACACGACTTGAAAAAGACAACTTGGGTTAACATTTATAATGTTTTTTAAATTCCGTAATTGGTTTTGCTGTCAAGCCGGTTAAAGTCAGTTCTTTGTATATAAGTGTCATCTGTTTACCGCAGATTTCTTTTGAGAAGGACCGGGGTGGCAATTACATTGACGATTTACCCAATTACACCTGTACTAGAGATTCAACAGGTGTGTTTTCTAAAGATTCAAAATTTCTCAGGAGACAGACGGTAGATGTACACGAGTGAGAGATTTTCTCTTGTATAAGTTTTGCTGCCATTAAAAGTGATGAATCATGATTTACCAAAGATAATATTCATCTAATACCACAAGTAATTCTAATCTTACAATAAAGATAATTGTACTCTTACAAAAAAAAAGATAATTATTATCTTTTGATAAAAAAAATTTTCACACAAAACATGACTTACACCAAAGATTATATTATCTTACAGCAAATAATTGTCTTGTAACAAAAATTATCTTACACCAAAGAGAATATCTTACATCAAATGTTATATCATTCTCATCAACCCCTGAAAAACAATGGAAACTTTAGTAAATCATTGACTTAGACCAGTCAAAATGTGTCTGTAGGGGTATATGGGTCAACAAAGATAATGTTCAAAGAAAATTATCATCTTATATCAGTGGAAAGTTAGTGGTCTCTTCCCGGGTATAATGTAACTGCGGTCTCTCCTCCACCAATAAAAACTGGCCGCTACTACATAACTGAAAAATTGTTGATTATGGCATAAAACACTATTCAAAAATCAAAAAATTACAGTCAACTCTTGTTATAACGGCACTTGATATAACAGCATATTTGGTTAGTGGCAGAAATTTTATGGGAACAAATTTACATCCATGTTAAGTTGTTTGATATAACGGCATATTTGCTTTCAGATACTGGCAGTGAATTTGGGGAACAAGCATGCATATTATCTCTAGAATTGACCTGTTATAACAGGAAAGCATCAAAAATGAAAAATTGTTGCCATAATTTATTTAATTAATAGATTGAAAATAACAATAAAAACAATTTTACTTGTTGTTGTCATTTAATTTCATACATGCAATCATACTGAATTGAGGTTGAACATTTTTAGTTCTTTAACAACAAAGGATGTTTATACGATCTTATTTTGATGCCAAGCCCAGAAATTTGATATAACAGCATATTTGATACAACAGCAATTTTACTGGGTCCCAACCTGGCTGTTATAAAAAGAGTTGACTGTATCTCACATCAGAAATATCATTTTACATAAAACATGATATTATCTTAAAATAATGATAATTTTTACCTGCAAGATGATATCAAATTTTATAGTTGCTGATTGGCTTATTTTAATCTCCCTGTTCTTGCTTAGTTGTTGTATTAACCTTCAAATCAGTTCGTAGGTTGATATAACAATCCAACAACTTTGAACTAGCAAATGTGGATTGCAATGATGTCACAGTAGGAATGATGTCATGATTTCTATTGTTTCACATACCACTACTTATTATCAGCATAATCATTGAAGGTTTCTGACATAATTGTTCCTTTTCATATTTCATTAATATGAATTAGCCAGATGAGATAATCTTGTAATAAAAGAATTGTTGACTTTTGATACCGGTTGACACCTTGATTTATCAACCCCGGGAAAATGATATTCACCTTGGCTGTTGGCCTCAGTGAATATCACATCCTGGGGTTGATAAATCAAGGTGTCAACCTCTTCAAAAGTCAACAATTGTATAATATCTAACATGATATTATCTAACATGATAATATCTAACACAAGATATTATCTAACATGATATTATCTAACATGAGATATTATCTAATATGATATTATCTAACAGCCTATTACAAAACATAGGAAGCTCTGAATATTGTTAAAAACTTAAAATCTACAGTTATTATCTTACTTCTTGGTCAATTACATGTCTGACAAACTATAGGCTGATTTTTCTGTGTCTAATAGTTTGCAACTTCTGATTCATTTCAGGCACAAATGTGCTTTTATGTTCACACTGAAGTTAGTATGTATTTTTTTTAACAGTACCAGTATGGTATTTCTATTTTGGACTACAATTGTGTTATGTATATTTCATTTTCAGAGAATCAGAATGTGTGTTTGAAATATAATTTTTTTTAAGTGTACAAATGTATACATGTAGGTTTGATGACAAATACATCTCGATGAACATATGAAAGCTGGGAGGTCACACAGGGTCAAAAGTATGGAAGATTGTGGTTTCTTTAAATGGGGTTTTACACATTAATTTGTCGATGATAAGGTGGTGGCCAAGTCTTAATGGTGGAGCAAGAAATCTGGTAACACTGTACCCTGGAAATGACCATTTGCCTTCCACAAGTAAAATGGCAAACCTTTTCACAACATCAACATACCGGTAAGTTCCAGTGGGGCTCAAACCAGGGTTGACTAGAAGTGAGAGACTTCATGGTTTAACCCTTTCATCCCTGAAAATCAATATAGTATGCTCTTTTCTATTGTTAAGACCAGTCTATAATGGTCTGTAGGGTTGAAAGGGTTAAAACTGGCTGTTCTAACCACTAACTGGACGCCTTGGAGGATGTTACATAAACCTCATTGAAACAGCATAAGTCCTTAGCACAAGTCAAAATTTGTGACACTTTGCCTTTAAGTGGTGAAGTTATCAATACTTGAACAATTTATAGAGGATTAAAACAATATTGGAACAAACATATAAAAATAAAATAAACAAAGATCAACAAAAGTGTAGAAAACAGTGAGAATTAGAAATTTAGGCAAAAAAATGAAAAAAGTAAGAATAGGAAATTGAGACAAAAAGTGAAAAGAAGTAAGAAATGGAATTTGAGGCAAAAAAATAAAAGAAGAAATAATTGAAAATTGAAGCAAAAAATGAAAAGAAGTAAGAAATGGAATTTGAGGCAAAAAATGAAAATAAGTAAGAAGTGGAAAATTGAGGCAAAAAATGAAAAGAAGTAAGAAGTGGAAAATTGAGGCAAAAAGTGAAAAGAAGTAAAGAAATGAAAAATTGAGGCAAAAAGTGAAAAGAAGTAAGAAATGGAATTTGAGGCGAAAAATTATTATTTGTCTTGTTTAACCCACCCTTGAATATTAAAGCAGGGAGCATCCATGTTTATATGATCAGTATTTACATATCTCTTTCTTGTTTATGTTTCATCCCAAGCTTCATTAGTAGAGATCTTGTCAGGCCTAAGTTACAATGAATATTTTCTTTACGTCATTTTTGCATTAGCTGTCACTAGTAAATAGTGACTTTACAGCACCTCCCGGCTTACTAGTGGTCCAATCAGGGGGATCTCTACAGGCACACTCTTTCAATCTTTTGATACATTCATGGTTCTCTTCTCTCTGTTGCTTGTGGGACATACATTGATTAATTAAGGCTTACTTATGCTTGTTCATTTCCATTTGTTTGTTTGTTTCATTCATGTTTCGCTGCAGGAAGGAGTTTAATACGTAAATGTTAGTCATTTTGTACTGGTGTGAAAATATAATGATTCTGGTGCATAACGTACTAACACAATTCATTACACACTAACTCAAGCCATGTGTTCCTCCTTACAAAGACCTGTTTACTGCTGTAAGTCATTGACTTTCTTCTAAGAAATTCATCATTTGTTTCTCCAGAACTGTTATCTATTTTTGTTTCTTGCTTACCAGGGTGAAGACAATTTATACATATTTTCATCTCTTTTTTTTTGCATCTTTCCATTTCCTCATCACCACTAAGGTCTACAGTTTGAAGTTTATCTAACTTTTATCATAATATCATTTTAAATCATCTTTTACTTTCTAAACAATTGAAATGCTTAGAAGTCATTATGTAACTGTAAAAATATTTTAAAAATGATAATCACTTTCAGTAAGCAGTGGAGGAGTAGAATCAGGGTTCCAGAGGAGTAAAATGTCCATGAGAAGGAGTAAATAGTGGCTCCAGAGGAGTAAAATATCCATGAGAAGGAGTAAAATGTCCATGAGAAGGAGTAAAATAGTGGCTCCAGAGGAGTAACATGTAAAATGTCCATGAGAAGGAGTAAAATAGTGGCTCCAGAGGATTGAAATGCCCTCTCGGAGTAGTAGACTAAGGAGGTTCCAACAAGTAAAATGTCCATTTGTAGGAGCTGGATAAAGGGTTCCAGATGTGGAAAAATGTCCATAAAAAGAAATAGAATAAGGGGTTTCAGAGGAATAAAATCTCCATGAGGAGGAAAAGAATGGGAAACTCCCTAAGAGTAAAATGTCCTTTTGGAGGAAAAGAATATGGGACACTCATGGGGAAATTATCAATGATGAGTAAATGTTCAGGAAGGGATGTAGAATAAGGGACTCCTGAGAAGTATAATGGCACTGATGGACAATAATACAAAATGTGAATATCATTGTTGACTATAGATTCTCATTTCCGTATTTGAACCATTAAGCACCCAGGATGCTACAAAAATCAGGAAAAGGGGGTGGGCACTTAATGGGACCAATTAATAGTCAAATTGATGTAAAACAGTTAATCTTTTATAAGGCACAGTGGTAAAAAATGTTTCAGTTATTACTAAGTACACCTATCAACATAATTCTGTTGCTTGCGGGCTTCAGATAAACTTTACTTATGGTTTTTCAGGTCCACATCTTCTTGTCAACAAGCTAGAAAAGATTCTTGACCATATTTTAAAAAAAGGGGGAGTGGCCCTTATAAGAACATGGGTGCTTAATGATTTGAATACAGTATTTGCATATGACTTCATATATGTGAGAAAATTAAGACTACACATGGTTCTAAATTGGATCTTTATGAATGAACTTGATTTTTAAAAGAACCCTTGAATTATTAATTGATGTTTATAGTAAATGTTAACAATATCTGTTTTTTACTTATAAATACAATATTGATTTCTATCTTTACCTTATGCATACAATAAACACTTTTGTCTGTCTTATTCTTATAAATATAGTATGGATGTCTATTTTAATTTTATGAATGCAATCTGGACTTCTGTCTTTACCTTAAACATACAATATGGATGACTGTTTTTATGAATGTAATATGGATTTCTGTCTAAATCTTATAAATTCAATATCGACGTTTGTCTAAATCTTATAGATGCAATATGGACTTCTGTTTAAATCTTATAAATACAATATGGACTTCTGTCTAAATCTTATAGATGCAATATGGACTTCTGTCTAAATCTTATAAATACAATATGGACTTCTGTCTAAATCTTATAAATACAATATGGACTTCTGTCTAAATCTTATAAATACAATATGGACTTCTGTCTAAATCTTATAAATACAATCTGGACTTCTGTCTAAATCTTATAAATACAATATGGACTTCTGTCTAAATCTTATAGATGCAATATGGACTTCTGTCTAAATCTTATAAATACAATCTGGAGCTTAATCTTGTTATAATATGGACTTTGACCTAAACTGAATTGTTACACTATCAGATTTTGTCTAGACTTGACCTTGACAGTACTCCCTTCTGTTCAACACCGAACTGAGGCATATTTTATAGTGATGACTTCTGAGAAGATATTTATCTGAAATATACCACTATAAGGACCTACATGTAAACAAAACCAAAATCAGAATCTCCAAATATTATGAACTGACAGCTTCCTAAGTACACAACATTTCTGGCAGAGATTGATATTTTGTAGGGAAATATATGATAATGTGCATAACAGTGTTAGACAAATTTATTACGTGTGTATTTCCAAATTTGTTTTTGTAGTGTACAGAGTAAATTGCAGACATTTATGATAAATATAATTACAGAAGTAAACATACTAGCGGCCATACAAAGACTGACAAGGGTATTACACCGCTTTAACAAGCTGTGTTAGATTTCAACGTCATTGTCCTGCTCCCTAACTTACACCTTCAGTATACCTGTGTCATCTATTTCCTGTGACTTTTTGTCTCTTCATTGTAAAGCAATCTATTTTACCTGTCATTTTAAATCAGTCTTAATTTAGGCCAACTAATTTTGGATGTAACACTGTTCTGTTTTTGTGACGTGACCATTATCTTGACAAAGATGAGACCAGTGATTGCTGAGACAATGACAGTAATGATGGCGATGATGATTACGATGATCATTTATAGTTCTATTAATAGAACATATACATAACAGACTATTTAAAAAGAAGTTTCTGACATGTTTATGATGATCTTTAAAATAAATATATATAATGGAACCTCCCTATTAAAACCACCTTTCTGACTGACTCAAAGTGGTCCGAATAATGGTGGTTTCTTAAGCGAAGTTCTGTACTTATTGAATATTTATCAAGAGCCAGGAAATTTATGGTCTGAAATGTGAGGTGGTCTCCTAAGTGAGGTGGTCTCCTAAGCGAGGTGGTCTGAAATGTGAGGTGGTCTGAAATGTGAGGTGGTCTTTAGACGAGGTTCCACTCTGTATGTATATTTATATATATACACACACACACATAGTGGAACCTCTCATTTAAGACAGCCTAACTGACAGACTAAAGGTGGTCTGATAAGATTAGTGAGTTGGTCTCTAAAATGAGGTGATCTATTTGTTAAATATTTATCAAGAGATTGAAATTTGTGGACTGAAATGCGAGGTGGTCTTCTAAGAGAGGTGGTCTTTAGGTTAGGTTCCATTGTATATCACCTATCACCTAAACCTGAACAAGGGACAATGTAGGATGAGGGACAGAACAAAGTCAAATGAGGGGAGGAACATAATCCTTCATACATTAGCAGTTGCATGGTTCAAAGTTATAATTGGTAATTTGGAAATGTCAGTAAACAAACACAATACAGGATAATTTGAAAATTTTGAAGGTTTGAAGTTAAAAAGAGATACTTTGACAAAATAACAAGATAGAAAAATAAACAAAAAGAAAACAAAATGAAAACAAAACAAACAAAATATGATGATTATAACAAGAAAACTACAACAAAACAAACCCACAAATAAAGAAAAAATCCCACTAAACCTTTCACCCCTGATTATCTGAGTGGTATGCCATTTCTATTGTTTAAAACCAGTCTGTTATAGTTCGTAGGGTAAAGACAAGCACATCCTTTTAAAAAATTTTCATTTTCAAAACAAAACAAAGTGGAAGTATAGTTCGGTAAAGAACATTCTGGTTTGTGATATGTAGGGTCTCCCCACCAGAAGAGGTCAGACTAGGATTGTGATACACCTGCAACAAGTTAAGGTATTTAAAAAGAATACCTTGGGTCTGTATTGATAAATCTGTAGAAAATTCAGTTTAGAATTTTGAATCATGGGGTCAAAATATTTACATTTTCCTCTATAGATCCACTAATCTATAATTTATGAAAGTTAGGTAGAATCATTCTTGCTATCACCTGAGTACGCGACTATTATAGTTTTGTCTTTCTGATTGTGTTTACCTGGCTCAGGTGAGCCTTGTAATCCACTCAGTCTCAGTAGATTTGCAGGTGTTTCAATGATTAAATGTGATTTGTTCTCAGAGTGTTTGTCTATATATATTTATGCACACATTATTCTACTAAAACGTGAATAGAAAACTTTAGAAATTTATATCTGTGAGTTCAAGATATTGTGTATGCTAAAATCTAACAATACTGCAGGAAGCAAAGTATGGGAGCAGAAAGAGAAGCGGTATTTCATAATACAAACCTATTTGTCATTTTGGCATTTCTGTATTAAATAATCGTATTTTTGTCAGACCCCCTGGAACTAACCCTCCCATGCGTATGATTCTCAATTCACCTACTGACATGAGAATATGCACAATTTTGAAAATTAGTAGGCAACGATTACCTGTGCTATTCTTTTGCATTTTAAAATCCCGCAGTTCTTGTTAAGTGACTTGATATTGAATGACCCGATATGGACTTCATACGATCTGTAGATATTGAATTGGCTTAGCCTCACGGAGTGATTGCAGGACGTTGGGATGACATGGGGTGCCCAGCAACAGTTGGTACAATGGAATTTATGTGGTATACATGATACAGCTATTGCCCTAACATTTAGATATAAAATGTCAGAACATGAAAACGTTTACCTGAAATTTATCATAATCACGTCCCCTGTCGCAGTAATTGACTTAAAATTAATCTTTTCGGCGCTAACTGAAATCTTATTGAGAGAGGAA
Organism: Atrina japonica; assembly: GCA_030159075.1. Classification (NCBI taxonomy): domain Eukaryota; kingdom Metazoa; phylum Mollusca; class Bivalvia; order Pterioida; family Pinnidae; genus Atrina; species Atrina japonica. Next base: position 1,004,330 of record BROG01000001.1, read on the forward strand.
AACTTAAAAGTATAAAAATCGCAATACACTTATATATGATGTAAAATTAATGACATTTCTTGTAATTTCCATTTGTGGGATAAACATGCAAGAATAAATGAATATGAAAGGATGAATAAACAAAAAGAAACACCAAACTTTGAAATAACCATTGGGATGAGAAATCTGCATATTTCACATTAAAATTAAAATACGTCTGCTGTAAATGTCTTGAGAGCTCCAATCTTGAGCTTGGGATTTGGTGATCTTATTGTAACATTCAGAAATATTCACAAATAGAATGTGTCTGTGATGATCTGTGGTAGTGATAGATTCTTCAAGCAAACTCTGCAAGCAAACAGTTCTGGGTTTGATCCCTAGAACTGTGTCATACCAAATAATTTTAAAAAGAATAGTGCCTGTTCCTTCACCAAGTCTGCAGTACAAAATGTGAAAGTCACTGGCCTTTTGGATGAGAATTAAAACTGAGGACCATGTCACAGCATGGAACCCTCACTGCATTGGCGTCAGTCCATAGCAAAGGTCTAAATTTGTGGCACGTCAAGCTTGTGACATCCCCATATAAGTGAAAAATTCTTTGTGGAATGTAAAACAACAATAAAACAAAAACAAACAAAATAAACCTGCAAATAAATGTAAACTTAGTACTAGACAGTCACTGTAAACTTAGTACTAGTCATTCACTGTAAACCTAGTGCTAGCCAATCACTGTAAACCTAGTGCTAGTCATTCACTGTAAACTTAGTACTAGACAGTCACTGTAAACTTAGTACTAGTCATTCACTGTAAACCTAGTGCTAGCCAATCACTGTAAACCTAGTGCTAGTCATTCACTGTAAACTTAGTACTAGACAGTCACTGTAAACTTAGTACTAGTCATTCACTGTAAACCTAGTGCTAGCCAATCACTGTAAACCTAGTGCTAGTCATTCACTGTAAACTTAGTACTAGACAGTCACTGTAAACTTAGTACTAGTCATTCACTGTAAACCTAGTGCTAGCCAATCACTGTAAACCTAGTGCTAGTCATTCACTGTAAACTTAGTGTTAGTCATTCACTGTAAACTTAGTGCTAGTCATTCACTGTAAATCTAGTGCTAGTCATTCACTGTAAACTTAGTGCTAGTCATTCACTGTAAACTTAGTGTTAGTCATTCACTGTAAACTTAGTGCTAGTCATTCACTGTAAACCTAGTGCTAGTCATTCACTGTAAACTTAATGCTAGTCATTCACTGTAAACCTAGTGTTAGTCATTCACTGTAAACCTAGTGCTAGTCATTCACTGTGAACCTAGTGCTAGTCATTCACTGTAAACCTAGTGTAAGTCATTCACTGTAAACCTAGCGTTAGTCATTCACTGTAAACCTAGTGTTAGTCATTCACTGTAAACTTAGTGCTAGTCATTCACTGTAAACTTAATGCTAGTCATTCACTGTAAACCTAGTGCTAGTCATTCACTGTAAACCTAGTGTTAGTCATTCACTGTAAACTTAGTGCTAGTCATTCACTGTAAACCTAGTGTTAGTCATTCACTGTAAACCTAGTGCTAGTCATTTACTGTAAACCTAGTGTTAGTCATTCACTGTAAATTTAGTACTAGTCATTCACTGTAAACCTAGTGCTAGTCATTCACTGTAAACCTAGTGTTAGTCATTCACTGTAAACCTAGTGCTAGTCATTCACTGTAAACCTAGTGCTAGTCATTCACTGTAAACCTAGTGTTAGTCATTCACTGTAAACCTAGTGTTAGTCATTCACTGTAAACCTAGTGCTAGTCATTCATTGTAAACCTAGTGTTAGTCATTCACTGTAAACTTAGTACTAGTCATTCACTGTAAACTTAGTGCTAGTCATTCACTGTAAACCTAGTGCTAGTCATTCACTGTAAACCTAGTGTTAGTCATTTACTATAAACTTAGTGCTAGTCATTCACTGTAAACCTAGTGTTAGTCATTCACTGTAAACTTAATGCTAGTCATTCATTGTAAACTTAGTGCTAGTCATTCACTGTAAACCTAGTGCTAGTCATTTACTCTAAACTTAGTGTTAGTCATTCACTGTAAACTTAGTACTAGTCATTCACTGTAAACTTAGTGCTAGTCATTCACTGTAAACTTAATGCTAGTCATTCACTGTAAACCTAGTGTTAGTCATTCACTGTAAACTTAGTGCTAGTCATTCACTGTGAACTTAGTGCTAGTCATTCACTGTGAACTTAATGCTAGTCATTCACTGTGAACTTAATGCTAGTCATTCACTGTAAACTTAATGCTAGTCATTCACTGTAAACTTACTGCTAGTCATTACTGTAAACTTAGTGCTAGTCATTTACTGTAAACTTAGTGTTAGTCATTCACTGTAAACTTAGTACTAGTCATTCATCAAGAATGTTCTGTCTTGCTTTACTTCTGAATTAAAGGTATATATTGATCTGCTTTGTTTGGTTTTGTTCAACAATTTTTCAGTGATATGGTGTCGGCCAGTATTCAATGGTGGAGGATAGAATCGGGTTACAGTGCCCAGAAAGAGACCATCGTTCTTCAGAGAGTAATCTGGCCACACACACCCCCCTCACGCTAACTATGTTGATATGTAAAGGTGGAGTTACTAACCACATCTAGAGCATTATGACATTTACTGTCGTAAATCATTGTAATTAAGGATGTTAGATTTGGTATATGAGTACAATATGGGAAAGGCGGAGTAGTTCCCCAGATGTTGGTCACTGTGACATGTCTTTAATGTCCACAAAATAAGGTACAATTTAAGATCATGTGTATTTTTAGCAAAACTGAGAAAATCCTGCATCTAGGAGCATATTGGAAAGGTTTCGTGTTACATATCTAAAAGAAAATGCAGTTATTTTGTAAAATGTGCAAATATTTTATATAATGTCCTGTATGATTTGATTTATTTCTTAGATAATTTCAAAAGTTATCACTTACAGTACACAATTTCCCAAAAATTATAGATATATACCTTACTGAGTTGGAAGACTTGGAACCTATGACAATTTACAATAACAATCAACACTTTATGAACTTTCAGAAAATATGGCCCAGGTGTTTATAAAATCAGGCCACGTAATACACTGTTATACAGATTGGTACAGTATGATGGTTACGCATTATAGCTCATGACATTCACTGTATCACCTTCTGCAGGCAAATTGTGCAAACTTGCCCTCTAACAACTGAGGTTCAGGTGAAGTTTGAATTTTTACTGACTTAAAGTTTGAACTCTCACTGACTTGAGGTTTGAACTCTCACTAATATGAGCTTTGAACTATCACTGATTTGAGGTTTGAACTCTCACTGATCTGAGGTTTGAATTCTCACTGAGTTAAGGTTTGAACTATCACTGATATGAGGTTTGAACTCTCCATGATTTGAGGTTTGAACTCTCACTGATCTGACATTACACTCACTTATTTTAGGTTTGAACTCTCACCAATTTTAGGTTTGAAACCTCATTAATTTGAGGTTTGAACCCTAACTGATTTGATGTTTGAAGTTTTGCTATATGAGGTTTGAACCCTCACTAAATTTGAAAATTTAACCCTCAATAATTTGATGTTTGAACCATCACTGATTTGAAGTGAGAAATGTATTGCTTTAAAGCCATTTAAACCTTTAATGGTTGTCTAACTGTTCAGACACAGAGGTCCCATCATTGTCAAATTTTCATCTGATTTAGATGTATTCTTCTTTAGTGTATATGTACTCTTCTTATGTGTCAGCAAAATATATAAAATTGTATTTTTAAAATCATTTATCAGTGTTTAAATGCATACTACTGCTAGACTGGTACTAACTAACAACACATTTTATTATTACTATTTATGGCCTAAAAACTTCATTTATTGATTTTGGGAATTTTTTTGGTTTTTGTATTTATGGGATTTTTATTTTTTTGTAGATTTTCAGATAAAACAAAACAAAATTCCGATTTATCAGTACAACTTTCTGCTTTGTTAACTCGACATCAAAACTTCATCACATGAATGTTCATTACACAGGAAGTTACAAACACGAACAATACTTACCTTGTATACTGATCCCTTCCATCACCACAGATTATAATAGACTGGCCCAATACAAAGAAAAAAAGACATACCATTAAGGTACTTGGGGATGAAATGGTCAACAAAATTGGATACAAATCAGTTTGAGGTCTTATGATTAAACTACACACCAACTCGCCATTTGTACAGTGGAACCTGCATTGAGAGAGTCTTCTTTTGCAGCAACTAAAATCTCGGGACAGGTGCTCTCTCAAACAAGAATTTATGTAAAGGATTACTGTATTTGTGGACATTTTTGCTCCCATTTAATTTTCACAATTTTAGATCAGAAGGTGAATTTAAAATAAAAGGAAATTTATATCAAGGTAAATTATTGAAACATTGACCTGCATGCCATCAATGAGACAATGGAGATATAGGGCGATTCTAAAATGGATGAACGTAAAAGGCAAAAATAAGCAGGGACATAGATTTCTGGGTATACAATATTTAACAGAATTATGTTCAGATTGTGGTCCCTCAAGACAGGTGGTCAGTCATGATAGTGGTCTCATAAGACAGGTGGTCAGTCATGAGAGTGGTCTCATAAGACAGGTGGTCAGTCATAAGAGTGGTCTCAAAGACAGGTGGTCAGTCATGAGAGTGATATCATGAGACAGGTTGTCAGTCATAAGAGTGGTCTCATAAGACAGGTGGTCAGTCATAAGAGTGGTCTCATAAGACAGGTGATCAGTCATAAGAGTGGTCTCATAAGATAGGTGGTCAGTCATGAGAGTGATATCATGAGACAGGTGGTCAGTCATAAGAGTGGTCTCATAAGACAGGTGGTCAGTCATAAGAGTGGTCTCATAAGACAGGTGGTCAGTCATGAGAGTGGTCTCATAAGACAGGTGGTCAGTCATGGGAGTGGTCTCATAAGACAGGTGGTCAATCATAAGTGGTCTCATAAGACAGGTGGTCAGTCATGAGAGTGGTCTCATAAGACATTGGTCTGTCAAGACAGTTTTCACTGTATTGTTTGTTTTTCCTGTTGGTTTTGCAACTCGCTAAGAATTTTTCACTGATATGGAGAAAATCATAGGCTCTATGTGAAGTGGTCAAATTTTGACCTATACAATGGACTAATGACAATGGAGTGAGGTTTCTTTGATATATCCTGTCGGCTGTGACATGAGTCTTGGTTTTTATATTTCATCCTAAAGATCATCACATTTTATGCTTATTCCCACATCACATTTTGTTTATTCCCACATCACATTTTATGTTTATTCCCACATCACATTTTATGTTTATTGCCACATCACATTTTATGTTTATTGCCACATCACATTTTATGTTTATTCCCACCTATCCACTTTATTTGAAATTATCTTTATCATTGACTGAACCGCTATGCCAATTTTTATTTTGCCTTCTCCGCTGTCATTTTGTTTGTTTATGTACAACTCCTATAGTTTTATATAAAAAGATATGTACAAAATGTCTGTAAATATTTCTAGTATTTTTATGTTTTTTTTTATATTATATTTTACAGCAGTTTTCCCCAAATTTATGAATAGCTGGACTGATGATTTCTTTTAAAATGATTTTTGTATATTTATAACTATTTTCATAAATTTATGAAGCAGTCAAGCTACCCCAAGTAATGAAGTATTGTGAGACACAGACACATACTTCAGGGTAAAAGTATTTTTTTCTATTCAAGAATTTTAATTCAGTTTTACTTCATCGATTTTGTGCTGTTGATGATTTTTAAATTACTGCAAAAAATGATTTGATTTTAGCTAGATTCACCAATCTTTTTGATCAATTATATCAAAACTTTTGAACAATATTTTGACAGTTTGATTTTTTTTGGTACTTTTTGTGTAATCACTTTTATTATTCTCACAATGTTTGCATGAAAAATTTATTATCTTGATCTGTTGTTCTTTTTTCTGTTCCGCACATGAACGATTTTACAAAGTCACAAAATAGTACAAAGAATACAAATGTAGTTTGGCTCTGTATAGATAAAGATGTGATGGGTCTGAATTGTGAATACCATAATCACTTACTGTATACCTTGAAAGTTTCAACTTGGTTAATTTTTGCCATTTTCTACCTTAGATGAGACGGCGAATTGTAAATGAAATAGAAATTTAAGACCTAAATAAATGATGCATTGACCTCCATTGCGTCCTTGAGACTATGGTGGTTTTAGTGCAAATTTTAATGGGGTGAATACGTTTTCTGTCATAAAACGGCGAAAAATAACCAGGGGTGAAAATTTCCAGGTATACAGTGTATAATAACAAATTTCAATACCAAAGAAATAGATTACAGACAGTATATTGATCTGTAATCTATTTCTTTGGTATTGAAATCTGTTTTCATGTTCATTTCGAGACTATGTTTCAGTGGCAATGTAGACACTTGTCACATCTACGTGAAATTATCTCATTAACCCCTGAGAAACAATGGACTCATCTGTAAATCAATGACTTAGGCCAGTCCAAATGTGTTTTTAGGGGTGAATGAGTTAATGTTCTAAGTATGATAAACTTTGCTTTTTATATTCGTTCTTTGGCGTATTTTTACTGTTCCAAGTGACTGTCAACTTAACTTTGATATTATAGGCTTCCCCACTCTTGTACCTATTTGCAAGGAAATTAATAAGAAAAAAAATTGAGCCTGTCCTGTATCTCACAAAGATATAACCCTCCTTTGTAAATCAAAGAGAATCATTCAAAGTGTTCCCAAGATCTTCACTTTTATGTGAGGGTATATTGACATCTAAGGAACCATTTCACTTTCAGAAAAGAGTACATTTTATCATGAAATACACCCAGATAGACAAGGGGTCAAGTGCTGTTGAGATAGTCGATAGATTCCATTGTCATCTAGGGGTGTGTCGGTTTTAAGTATTCCTCTTACTTGTAAATTTTTGTGCTTTTGATGTCATAGGAAGTACAGGTGTAGACATACAAGGCAGATCCATTTTGTTGTGTATGTTAAGTTGTGAATGCCTTGGCTTTTCTTGACTGCTCTTTCAGATACACCTAGAACTGAGTATGTTGACATACCAAGTGCTTGTATTAAATAGATCCAACCAACCTGATCTTATAAATTCATGAATGCCCTGTAAATCAGTGACTTAGACCAGTCCAAATGTGTTTGTTGGGGTAAATGGGTTTACATCATCACGTTACTAGTATCTATAAAAATTCCAATGAAATTAAAAAGAAGACAAAATCAAAGAAAGAAGTGAAAATTTTATTCATTCAACATCATCTCCAATCATATAAATTTTGAAATTTCAGTAAAATATTCATGAAATGTGTTGTTATATAAAATCACATGAGTGTTTTTTATTGTTGTTATTTTACGTGTTATATAATAGTTTAGATTTTTTAGCCATATTATATCATCTGTATGTTGCATGAAGATAGGTTTTTGTCATCAAAATTGTTAAAGTTTGCATTTAATTTATCTGGAGATGTCGCTAGCTAGAGGTGCAGTTCTACAAATTTTGACTTGTGCTATTGACTGTTGGCCGTTTAGTAAGAGCCCTATAACTTGCCATACCTTCCATGACAAAGACATTGGTTTTAACCCTGTCAACCCTATAGACCATAATAGACTGGCCTAAGACAATAGAAAAGAGCATACCATTTATATACTTAGGGGTAAAAGGGTTAGTCTCACCTGAAAGATTTTTTGACTTTTATTTCTTATGCTATTTACTTTTAAAGCAAAAGCCATTACATATGTAAAAAGTCTTTAAAGCGATATGAGCTGTTGTGGGTGAAAAATTTTACATGCCCATTTTATGTGATGTTCTATCTGGTATATATTCCAAAGAGACCATCTGGTGGTAAGAATAACAAATGCAAGTGTAAAATTGCAACAATCTTGCCAAACGTAACCCGTAATATCAGTTATATTTGTGTGCCATACTTTGAGCGTTGCAAATTAACTTTTGGTAATTTTTTACAAATATTACAGAGTGACCAATAAACACGTACTATTTGCAGTTAATATACATTCTATTCTTATTACACTTTGCGTTTACTTTTGTACATCATCATTTCATACCTAAATCAGGCAAAGTTGGTCTTTTTCATCGTTTCAAAACATTTGTTTCAAAAATTGTCCATGTGCCGGTTATATCGGATGATATCCAACCATTTTTAACTCGTCCCATCGCATTCTCGGCTTTATCATTCTTGATACATTTGATCATGAACTGCACCAGGCATGGCGGCATGATTGTAAAACACGAGGTACGCATACTTTTCACAGTAATATTGTTTAGATTTTGTCAACGCCAGCATTCAGGGTAACATTAAAGATCGTAAAAATTTCTTTTAGTGACCTGATATATTTATTCATATATTCATCCGATTTTCTGCAGTTATTTAAAATAGCATTGAAAAGCATATATTTCACATAATATATGCACTTTCCAATAAAAAATCACATCCTGTATTTTAAAAATAAATACAGAACACATAAAAATCGGCCGACTTTAACATAGTCCGAGTGCGTAAAGGACCGAGATCCCCGACCGAATTACGAGCTACATTTGATATGGGGAAAGAATTTATCTGAAAGGTTATTGCATACGGAAATACAGCTGGAATTTTTTAAGTTATGTGAAAATTTAAATTGTAATAAAACAAATAACTTTGAAAAGAAAATCTTTTACAATTTATGTGTTTGATAATGTATCTGAACACGCATTTTATCATATTCTCGACTATATGTCAGGGGACAAAAATAATCATTGTGACAGCTTATATCACTTTAAGTCAGAAAGTTTTTTGAAGCAGCATGCAAACCAAATACTATAATACTTTGACACATAGACTTGTTAAATGTAACTGTCTTCTAAGATAGTTGTGATAATTTCCTTGTGTTAACTCATCAACCCCTGAAAAACAATGGACTCTTCTGTAAACCAATGACATAGACTAGTCCAAAATGTGTCTTTAGGGGTGAGTGAGTTAAATGAAAAGGGAGGTTATTGTTATATATATCATCTCTCATATATTTGCCTCCTTTTAAATGTTTGTGTCTGTTTTGGCACCTTCCTACACCTTCTGAATGTAGACTACATTCATATACATGTTCATGTAAAACATGATGAAAATATTCTCTCATAACAGTAGTTCTGCAACTTTTGGCAACAAATTGATAAAGATTTCTGAGTATTGTCGATCTTAACACAAAAACATTGTATAAAAAATAAATCATTCTGCTGTCAAAATTTACTTGACAATAGTTGACAGAAAAATGTCTATCACTCATTCATTTTCCAAAATGGAATGGTCTTTATAACCGAGTGGTTAGAACATTATGCTTTAAAACATAAAGTCACCTCCCTCCAGTCAGTGTGAGAGCCAAAGCTGAGTTTGTGAGAAAGTTTGCCAGTTTACTTGCAGAAGGCTGGTGATCTCTTGCAGGATATATTGTAACTGGATTCTCTCCTCCGCCATTAAAAGCTGGCCACCACCTGACCATATAACTTCAGATGAGACAGTAAAACCCAAAGTCCTGTGTCACAGTAGTTGTTGGCACCTTAAAGAACCCTCACTGCTCAATGGCCGTGAGTGCGGAGCATAGGCCAAAATTTGAAGCCCTTCACCCGCATTTGGTGACGTCTCCATATAAGTGAAAGATTCTTGAGTGGGACGTTAAACAACAAAACAACAAAAACGTCAACCAAATAAGTGAAAAAAAAAACAACAACTGTTGAGTGAGATGTAAAAGACTATTGAAATAAACAAAGCAGTATTGACCAATAATACCATTATGAATCAGCTTACATGTAAAAAGCAGAGATTTTTCCCACTCTTTTGAGAATGAGACCTGGGTCTTTTGAATCGGGAATTTTAGCGACATTTTATTGAAATTGGGAAATCTAGAAAATACACAAAACTATGTGAAAATACAAGAATATGTCCAAATTCATTGTTATTTGACTTAAATTAGAAAATTTCAACTGCAAATTGGGAGAGAGTGCCTTGTTTTGCACAGGGAATGGGGCCTTATTTTTGCTCACTGTTATACGATGGAAAATCCCCGAAAAGCATGTTGATTTTTGGTTTGTTTGCTGTTTGTCTCTAGCAGTTCGGTTTCCATCAACTGACTTGAATTTCTCTCCATCAAAATTTAATCCAATTTGATATATGTTTTACATAAAAAATAATCCAGGATGAGTCTGATTATGGCCATCAGTCAACAACATATGCCAGAGTTATGGGACTTTAAAGTCTTCATGAATGACTTAGTTCTGGGGGATCAGCATATTTCTCAAAACCATCAAGTTTTACAAAATTTGGCAAATCACAATATTTCTGATAATTATATTTCGGTTAACCACAGACAGGTATATATGACAAGTGGTTTTACATGTGAAGCGCTGCCAGCTTTAAGCATGTTTGATTGATAAACAGTGAGGTGGTTAACTTAACTGTAGTCTGCTTGTCAGAGAGAGGTGCTCCTTGTCTGCTGCAGATCAAAGCTCAGTGAATGTAGGAGTGTATTAATGAGATGTAGGATCACAACCTGTGATGCTATAAAAAGATTCAGGACTCTCAATAATTAGAAAATTGGTCAGAAACCATGGTAATCTGGATTTATGCTACTAATCGGATATCTTGAGTCTTTGATAAAAAGTGCATTTTTCATTTGCGGTTGTTTTTCATGTGGATTTTTTATACCAAACAAACAACGTTTGATCTTCTATAATGTATTTGGTAACCATACTGTCTGTCCATCTGTCTTGTGTGTCTGTTCTGTGTGTCTTACAGACCATTTACATGTACACTAGAATGGTGTCATGAATGAATACTTCCATACAAAGAAAGTTTCAGTTCATTAAGTTCTTACACAGTTATGGCCCTTTGAAGATAGAAAATTTGGTTAAGTGATTATGTACCTTGCTTCCCAATGTTTTCTGCCCTGCCAACTCTGAATTCAATAAATTTGGTAAGGTGTTTGATTGCAAAAATGCAGATGTTGAAGCTGTAAAAGTTTGTAATTTATCCAGAGTTATGGGCCTTTAAATCAAGGAAATTTACTGATTTCTGTTCGTTAAATATATTGGAGGCCATTGTAAATGCATTTCATCAGAAATGTTTAGATATAATGTAGTACTATGGTTGATCATTATGAACTTAAATATACTGTGCAAATATGCATATGTGTGACTTAAAATAGAGATATTTTGCCTTCTATACACATGACCAATGAATGCATGCTGTAAGCTAGACATCGTTGACCATATTGCATTTAGCGAATACTTGTGTATGAATTGCTGATGTCTGTATATCTGTCTGTCTGTCTGTCTATCTGTCTATTTGTCTGTATATCTGTCTGCCTGTTTGTCTGTATAGCTGTCCGTCTGTCTGTCTGTCTATCTGCCTGTCTATCTGGCTGGTTGTCTGTGTGTCTTCATCAGTGATCTGATTTAGCTGTTGTGTTTAACTCTGTTGACAGAATACCGTTAAGAGGATAGCACATTGTAACTTCACACTATTATATAACATGATGACGTAAGTTGACTATGACCTTCATTTATTATCTTGACCTTCACCTTTGACCTTTAAATTCAAATTTGGGGTGTATTTACATTTTACAATGTTCATATTTTCTTCATAAACATAGCCTGAGGCAGCTTGACTGTCCGTATAAAACCAGAAATTATGTCACAATGAAAGTCAAGTTGTTCCTGTGTTACCACTTAATTAGGCAAAAGTGACCATGAACCAGGTCATAGTGACTATATTACCGGGTATGTAGAACCACCTAACTGACTGACACAAACCGGTCTGATTAGCGAGATGTTACAGTGTAACTCACTATTAAGACCACTGACTGACACAAACCGGTCTGATTAGCGAGATGTTACAGTGTAACCTCACTATTAAGACCACCTGACTGACACAAAATGGTCTGGTTAGCCAGATGTTACAGTGTAACCTCACTATTAAGACCACCTGACTGACACAAACTGGTCTGATTAGCGAGATGTTACAGTGTAACCTCACTATTAAGACCACCTGACTGACACAAACTGGTCTGGTTAGCCAGATGTTACAGTGTAACCTCACTATTAAGACCACCTGACTGACACAAACTGGTCTGGTTAGCCAGATGTTACAGTGTAACCTCACTATTAAGACCACCTGACTGATACAAACTGGTTTGATTAGCCAGATGTTACAGTGTAACCTCACTATTAAGACCACCTGACTGACACAAACTGGTTTGATTAGTGAGATGTTACAGTGTAACCTCACTATTAAGACCACCTGACTGACACAAACTGGTCTGGTTAGCCAGATGTTACAGTGTAACCTCACTATTAAGACCACCTGACTGACACAAACTGGTCTGGTTAGTGAGATGTTACTATTAAGACCACCTGACTGACACAAACTGGTCTGATTAGTGAGATGTTACAGTGTAACCTCACTATTAAGACCACCTGACTGACACAAACTGGTTTGATTAGTGAGATGTTACAGTGTAACCTCACTATTAAGACCACCTGACTGACACAAAATGGTCTGATTTAGCCAGATGTTACAGTTAAATCACTATCACCTGACTGACACAAACTGGTTTGATTAGCAAAGTGGTCTATTAGGTAAGGATTTGTACTTATTAAATCTATATTAAGAAATTTTCAAGAGACTGACTGCTGTAAATGTGAAAATTTACGGGTAACTTACACTAAATACGCGATGAAGAGTGTTTCGTGTAAATTACCTCTATATACCAGTCCCACAGTTGTGATAAGAATTATTGTTTGATGCAGAACTGCTCACAGTAAGGTGTGACATTGCTTAAAAAAAACCAACGTGTATGGTTTTCATAAAATTTGTGTAATTAACTTGACACACAGAAATATCCAAGTGATACTTGTATAATACGACCTCCTTAGGGACACAAGAAAACTGGTCTTTATTGGAAGGGGGTCTTTATATAGAGATTGATTTTTACACAAATGGTGCCATTGGGGACAGCAAAAAATGGTCTTTGTAACCAGGTGGTCTTTATACACAATTGGTCACTAAAGCAGGTTTTACTGTATTTCTTAAATGCAAAAATGGACTCTCAAGTGATGTGGTCTTTAATGCAAGTTTCCACTGTAATTATAAATTTTCAATTTCAACTTTAACTTTTGGGCTCTACACTCCTGCACATTTATTTAGGCGATGATCTAGTTCTGACTAAGCAGATGGGATGAGAGAAGTCATCTCCTCTTAAGTATATATGTACTTTCCAAAAAAAAAAAGAAAAAAAAAGAAAGGATGATCAATTTCATTTTGCTGAACTGATCAATTTAATTCACATGTATTAGATCAAAGTACTGTTCCATACCAGTCAATACCACACAATACAAGTACAAAACAATTTCCTGCTATTGATTAAACCAAATTGCTGCTCTCCTAGTGGTCTGTTCTGTTTTATAGAAATTACTTTCAATGACATAAGTAGAGGATATTTAACAATTGTACTGTATTTCATATATACACGTTATAATAGAGTGTAATGGTTTTCCTTTGTAAATGACTTTTTTGCCATAGATAATTATTCTACTAGGTTTCACATCCAATAATTGGGGTCCCCTAGTTAAACACCTGGGAAGCTATATGTATCGTTGGATGATGATTTTTATACATGTTACTGTGATAGATATAAATTGCCAGTAAAAGTACTCGTGTTATGAAAAAAATAATAATAAGTATCTATGTGTGAAATAAAATAATTATTTGTGAAAAATAAAAATGTCATGCTACCTTGATGGCAAAATAGAATTTACATATTTAAATTTCAGTCTACAACCTGGGAAATTGACAACTGCTTCTAGATTGTGCTACAAACAAAAGTTTTAATATTGAAATGTATTTCAAGTAAGATGATAATTGGTGAAGTATGCATACCTGTATACATAGATATGCCAAGGTATTAATCTGTACCTGTATAAATAGATATGCCAAGGTATTAATCTGTACCTGTATACATAGATATGTCAAGGCATTAATCTGTACCTGTGTACGTAGATATGCCAAGGTATTAATCTGTACCTGTATACATAGATATGCCAAGGTATTAATTTGTACCTGTATACATAGATATGCCAAGGTATTAATCTGTACCTGTATACATAGATATGCCAAGGTATTAATTTGTACCTGTACACGTAGATATGTCAAGGTATTGTTATATATTTATAGAGAATCGGGATTAATGGTTAGAATGTAATTCATTAAGAACAAAAATCACTCTAAATTCAGATTAAACATGAACTTTCCTAAGAAGAAAAAGGAAAGAGATTTTCATATGAAGTAAAAAAGAAAACACACATTTTGTTACTTTTGATTTACACAAGAGAGATTAGGCCAACTTACGCTTGGAGAAAAAGTCAACAATTGACTTTTGTTTAAATGATATTGATCACTTCGTTATAATGCTATAAAAGACGTTGGTTGGGATGTCAAGGGACGTGGAAATTGGTTTGTTATAGGCAAATATTCGTTATATAAAATTGTTTTATTCAAGTTTTACTGTAGATAGATATACCTGTATATGTAGATATGTCAAGGTATTAATCTGTACCTGTATATGTAGATATGTCAAGTATTAATCTATACCTGTATACATAGATATGTCAAGGTATTAATTTGTACCTGTATAAATAGGTATGCCAAGGTATTAATCTGTACCTGTATACGTATATATACCAAGGTATCGATCTGTACCTGTATACATAGATATGCCAAGGTATTAATCTGTACCTGTATACTTAGATATGACAAATATTAATCTGTATCTGTATACATTGATATACCAAGGTTTTAATCTGTACCTCTATACATAGGCATGCCAAGGTATTAATTTGTACCTGTATATATGGATATGCCAAGGTATCAATTTGTACCTGTATACATATATATGTCAAGTATTAATCTGTACCTGTATAAATAGGTATGCCAAGGTATTAATCTGTACCTGTATAGGTAGATATGTCAAAGTATTATTCTGTACCTGTATACTTAGATATGCCAAGGTATTAATCTGTACCTGTATACTTAGATATGACAAATATTAATCCGTATCTGTATACATTGATATACCAAGGTTTTAATCTGTACCTCTATACATAGGCATGCCAAGGTATTAATTTGTACCTGTATATGTGGATATGCCAAGGTATCAATTTGTACCTGTATACATAGATATGTCAAGTATTAATCTGTACCTGTATATGTAGATATGCCAAGGTATTAATCTGTACCTGTATACATAGGTATGTCAGGGTATTAATCTGTATCTGTATACATAGGTTTGCCAAGATATTAATCTATACTAGTTAAGTAGATTTGCCAAGGTATTTATATGTACCTTTATATGTAGATATGTCAAGGTATTAAATTTGTACCTGTATACATATATATGCCAAGGTATCAATCTGTATCCTTTGTTTGCACACTGAGAGATAACAAGTAATCTACATGTTAACTGTACTGGGGTTTACACTTTGAAGTAACCACTGTGGTATACATTTAACCATTTTTAAGTAACCACTGCAGTATACCCTGCTTGTAACCAATTTGAAGTAACCACTGTGGTATACATGCAACCACTTTAAATTTAGTTGTATACTTGCATATTGTACTCTGGTTGTACGCCTTAAAGTAACCACAGTGGTATACTTGTGTATTGTATTCTGGTTTTACACTGAGAGGTAACCACAGTGGTGTACTTGTGTATTTGTGTATTGTATTGTATTGAGAGGTAACTGGTTTTGTGTACACATTGAGAGGTAGAGTGTAACCACAGTGTGTGTACTTGTGTACTCCGGTTTTATTCTGTGTTGTACTACATTTTTACACTGAGAGGTAACCACAGTGGTGTACTTGCATATTGTACTCCTGGTTTTACACTGAGAGGTAACCACAGTGGTGTACTTGTGTATTGTATTCTGGTTTAACATTGAGTGGTGTACTTGCATATTGTAACCACAGTGGTGTACTTGCATATTGCTCTCATGGTTTTCATTGTTACCTTTTTAGCAATGTACTTTGTATCTCTCATATACAAATAATGACATTTATCACTAAATACACCAAAGTAAAACATTTACAACAGATTTTAAGTACATATTGGGTTTTCTTACACCAAAAAAATATCCAAATGTTATAAATCTTTATCAGCCTCTGATCTACGTGCAAACATATCGCGTGCATCTACCCCATTAAGATTGAGATTTGACACAAAATGTATGTCCTATGATACCGAGCGTACATAGTGAAGATTTTGTTTCTTACATATGTAGGTAAAATATAGATATACAGGTAATATATCATGATAGATCAGACTCAGGTGAATGAAATAAGGTGTTAGGTATCAGAAAATAAAGACAGTAAACTTATGTGACAATGGATGAATCCAGGGCTGTAAAGACAGCTGATGACAGTGAAATATTGACAGAATGAAGATGTTAGGTGTTGACATCAATATTATGATGCTTAATTATACATACAGTCAAAACCTACCTGTACAGGTAAAACACTCAGATATATATACAGTCAAATATATCAACACAGGTAAAACACTTAGCTATATATGGACAAAACCTACCTACACAGATAAAACACTCAGATATATACAGTCAAAACCTACCTGTACAGGTAAAATACTCAGGCATAATATATACAATCAAAACCTACCCACACAGGTAAAATACTCTGGTATATATGTATACAGTCAAATGTATCTACACAGGTAAAACACTTTGTTATGTATAGACAAAACCTACCTATACAGGTAAAAGTTATATAGACAAAACCTACCTATACAAGTAAAACACTTCGTTATATGGACAAAACCTACCTATACAGGTACAACACTGTTATATTAACAAACTAGATGTACCTATACAGATAAAACACTTAGGTATATAAAGTATACAGTTAAATAAGGGCTACACAAGGCTAAAAGACTTGGGTATATTATTTACAGTTAAAACTTACCTGCACAGCTAAACCACTTAAGTATAAATATAGTCGAAGCCTACCTACACAGGTAAAACACTTAGGTATAAATATAGTCGAAGCCTACCTACACAGGTAAAACACTTAAGTATAAATATAGTCGAATCCTACCTACACAGGTAAAACACTTAGATATATACAGTCAAAACCTACCTACACAGTCTTTGCGGGTACATTATAAGAAAATTTGACAGTTTCTTATGGAAGGCTGGTGGTCTCGTTGCGGGAATGTTATTAGAAAGTTTGCCAGTTTCTTATGGAAGGCTGGTGGTCTCTTCATGGGTTCGTTATAAGGAAGTTTGTCAGTTTCTTGTCAAGGGCTGGTGATGTCTTCCCGGGTATGTTATAAGGAAGTTTGTCAGTTTCTTGTCAAGGGCTGATGATCTCTTCCCGGGTACTTTATAAGGAAGTTTGGCAGTTCTTTGCTGAATGTGGTGTAAGACATAATATCAACCAACAAAACAAATCTATGAATTTCACTTTAGGAATCTCCGTGCAATTTCAAATTCTTTTTCTCATTGATCTTGTAGATTTTTGTGAGATATGCTTTTCTAGAGAACACATTCTTCTGTGTAGGTTTTTATTTTCGTAAGTTTTGACAGCAATATATACTTTTATATATTGCTGGTTTTAGCTGTGTGTGTGAATATTGTTTTATCCATTAAAGACCTTTACATTTCAGTTTGATATAAGAAAAGGCTGACTTCTTCAAATATAAGAAGTGTTGAAATGTAAGACTTTGATATACAGTAAAACCTTGTTATACTGCCTCCATTTGTTTATCCAGAATTTGACATTATAAAATGATTTTGCGGTAGGTTGAGGGAAACCTTAAATGAGATTACAGTTTTTATAGGGAGATGTTCTTTATATAGAGGTTGATTTGTACACAAATGGTACTACTGGGGACATGGGGACAGCAAAAATCAGTCATTATGACCAGGTGGTCTTTATACACAGTTGGTTACTAAAGCAGATTTTGCTGTATAGTAAAAACTTCTAAAAAATTGTGGCTTTAAGTGAGGTGGTAAATGAAATGCTGGCATTATTCCTGTGGATATCATATTGTATTAAGAATTTGTGTATCTTTGGGTATGCCGTTTATTACGGCATTATAAAGAGATTTTACTGTACTTTCCGGTGGATATCATATTGTATTCTGAATTTGTGTATCTTTCGGTATGCTGTTTATTACTGCTACTTTGTGACTTTTGATTGGTAAGATAACAAATCATTCGTATTTCCTCTTCATAGTTTCCTAACTGCCAAGGAATAAGATCTTAGTGATATCTCTTGAAACTTGTAGCATGTAGTATTCCTCTTTTTATAAGTTTAAAGATGGCCCATTATATTGGTATTAATTAATTTGTTTCGCACTTGTATATTTTTGGGGATAAAGATAAAATCATTTCATTCAAATTTTTATATCTTTTCAAGTATCATAAAGATCAGGAAACATAAAGCCACTGGAATGAAAATAATTTTACTTGCGTAATTCCTATCTGTGGTTAAACAGATGGAATCAGAGAGGAAAGAGATATTTATTTTGCTTGTTGGTCGAGTGTACTTCATTGCTTTAATCTTCCTTGACGTTGCTGGATTTCAACAGACGAAAACATTACTGCATTTTTGATAAACATGATATTTCTACATATATTTTTTTATATACAGATCATTTTGTTTTGATAAGTTGAGATATTTCAAATAGAGCGATCCTTCTCCTGCACAATTCTCCATTTATCAGTGTCTGATAGATCTCTTACTTCAACACAAATGAAGAGTTTGGACTTGATATTGTTCCGAGATACTTCAATCATTTCACAAGAAGCTGAGGAGTTTTAACTTTAGTTAGATGTTCTGATAAGATACCAGATCCCAATTTGTTTTCATTCGTTGTTGAACAATTTTCAACATTCGAGAGAGATGACTTGTAAATATCAAATATATACTGTGATGTCTATCCTTGTCGCACATCTCTACCAAGTCATCAGATCATATGTCATGTTATATTAAAATCTTGTGAGCTTATTAACGGTTTGATGTCCAGCTGATAATCTATGTCATGTGACTGAGTAATTATAAAATATTTTGTGAACTATCAGTTATGTTATCTTTTATACATCTGTTGTTTTTTTTTTTTAAATGATGATTTGTCAGAATTCAACAATTTTGTTCAGTTTTATGATGGCAGCCAGTTTTTAATGGTGGAGGAGAGAACCTGGTTATATTGTACCCACCAGCCTTTTGCACATAAACTGGCAAACTTTCTCACAAAATAAGCTCATGTTCTAGTGCGACTCATACCAACACTGATCAGAAGTGTGAGACTTCATATACATTTGTAAACAAAAGAGGCAATGTTAGATTATCTACCACTCTCAAAGTCAATAGGGATACTGAATGGCCTTACCACAAAATGAAAGTTGTTACAGAATCTATACTGTGGAATATATCCAAGAGCAAATACCTCCAGGACATCTTTAAATAATGAAATTTCTTTTAGGTTAAATGCTTTGTGTACCCCTTTTGACCAGAGAGACATATGTTGGACCTCTTTTTATCTAGTGAAACTTTTCTTGGACCAAATGTCTCTCAGACAATTTTGACTAGAGGTGTATCTAGGAGCGATTTCACAAGAGATATATTGAATCATTTTGACTAGAGTTATATCTAGGAGCGGTTTCACAAGAGATATATTGAATCATTTTGACTAGAGTTATATCTAGGAGTGGTTTCACAAGAGATATATTGAATCATTTTGACTAGAGTTATATCTAGGAGCAGTTTCACAAGAGATATATTGAATCATTTTGACTAGAGTTATATCTAGAAGCGGTTTCACAAGAGATATATTGAATCATTTTGACTAGAGTTATATCTAGGAGTGGTTTCACAAGAGATATATTGAATCATTTTGACTAGAGGTGTATCTAGGAGTGGTTTCACAAGAGATATATTGAATCATTTTGACTAGAGTTATATCTAGGATATCTTTCACTAGAGAAATCTTGGACCATTTTTCTATCAGTATAAGTATATCTAGGTTTGTTTGTTGTTGTTTATTGTCCCACTCAAGAATCTTTCACTCATATGGAGACATCACAAAATGCCGATGAAGGGCTTCAAATTTTAGCCTATGCTCAGCACTTATGGCCATTGAGCAGTGAGGGTTCTTTAACATGCTGTCACCTACTATGACATGTGACCTAGGTTTTACTGTCTCAGTCTGAAGGACAGGAAACCAACCTGCCACCAGCTGGACTTGAACTCACTACCTCACGATCAAGAGTCGAGGTTGGCTCAAGTATATCTAGGAACTGTTTCACTGGAGATATTTTGCATCATTTTAGCTAGGAACATGTCTAGGACCTGTTTCACATGAGGTATATTGGACCATTTTGGCTAGAACATTTTTGGACTTCTCTCACTAGTAATATTTTGCATCATTTGGACTAGAAACATACATGTATCTAGGACCTCTCACTAGAGATATATTGAACTATTTTGACTAAAAACTTTTCTTACACTTCTTTCATGAGAGAAGTCTTGGACTATTTTGACTAGTAAAATTTCTTGGGACTTATTTCACCAGATATATCTTGGACCAATTTAGCTAGAACCATTTCTTGGACTTCTTTGATTAGAGATATCTTGGACCATTTTGACTAATAACATTTCTTGGATTTCTTTCACTATAGGTATCTTGGACCATTTTAACTACTAACATTTCTTGAACTTCTTTCATCATAAGTATCTTGGACCATTTTAACTATACTTAAATTTACAAGAACACACCTCATTACAGGATTTAACTGAATGCCAAGACTAGTATGAACCAGTCCTCTCAGAATTATGTCAAATGATCTAACGAAGTTGACATGTACTAAATATTCTGTTAATGTTGATGCTTTACCTGTGATACACAGGTGAGAACATCTCCCGTGCCAGTATGGACATGATATTTTCTTGTCACATGTTTCATAAAAAGGAAATTTGATATGGATTTACCAGATTAATTTACGGGATATGTAATTTTACGCCATTTATTTCTGTATTGATGACACCTTTGTGTATCTTTATAACAGATTTTGAACATGTAAATAGATCTTATATAGGTATATGCTGATTCTATATAATTTGTGTGAGCGGAAATCCTCCACATTAACAGTTTATATTGTGGCCACTTATTGTATCTGATGAAACTTTGAATTTCATCTGTATACTTATATACTTATGTCAATGTCCGATGTTGATGGAGGTGAAAGGTCATTACATGTTCATGGTCACACTGGAAGCCAGAGACCCAATGTTTTTGGCCAACAGAAACAAACATCAAATGACCAAATTAGCTGATCACATTTCAGAGAAGGAACCATTTTTGATAGTCTATCATATATCAACAATATTTATCAATAATTTTCTACCGGTTCCCACCAATGAAAATATAAGCAAGTTGAGAGGTGGATCTAGAAATATAAAGGTAGGTTCTATGGCACAAAATAAATAAATGAAGAATAATATGTTGATTCTGCGATGTAGAACTCTCCATACTGAAGGTATAAATGATGGTATTGATCATGTGATTCATACAAAACTCTCAGGACTACCCATTATGAAAGCATCAAAACAATGGAACAGTTCAAGAATTCAGAGTCACAAATGGGAAGTAGCAAATATACTGCCTTTTACTTCTTAAATCATTGACCCCTATAGCTACATTTGGACTCATCCATTTCAAAAAATGGTAAAGTCCACTGTCAGAATTCATGAGTGTATAATTTAGAATCCAAATTTCCAAATGATTCTACATTCAGTATTAACTTGTTCTCCCCTTAATTTTGACATTAGACTTTACAGTTACTGATCTGGGTGAGTCTAAATGTGACCACAGGGGTCGATGAGTTATACAAATGCATGCTTTCTATGATATGAAAATATGACTGAACCCCTTGCTTTTACAAAACCCTTCAGATTCTCTGCTGATTTGTAAGTACAAATGTCTAGGTCTACCAGGTAATGTGCCACATCTTGGGTCTGTCAAAAAGAAAAACAAAACTGGTAGAGGACTGGTAGCTAGCTAGAACTAGTAGCTAGCTAGAACCAGTAGCTGGCTATGATGTGATTTCATCTATATTATGTACAATGACAGTATTTTTTTCCTTAGATGTTTGAGAAAAATGTCCACAAAATCATGTTCTGTATAGCCAAAATAGTGTAATAGCTGGCTTGTGGTCCTAGTCGATTACTGGTCCCAGTACGGTCTATTTTCCACGGATCACATTCATTACTGTAGTTCTAATACTTTTGTACTACCAAGTAGCCTGTCACCCCTGTTCTGATTTAAAATAGTGTAGAGCTGGCTTGTGTTTGTAAACTATGGTGCCAATTTACCTCGGTAACATTCATTACTATAGTTCTATTTGCCTAAAGTTTGTTCCTGTGTTGATGGAAACCTATATATGTCTCATATGGAAATCTATGACTGAAAGTGCTTAGAACAGGATGTTTGCAAACAATATATTGACATGCTTTCAGTGGTTTTACTTATGTCATACATGAAAGTGATCTTTTTGAAGCTACAAATTATGTAGACATTAAAAAACTAAATGACACAAAATCCTCAAAAGTTATGAAATTTGGAAAGTTTAAAATAAAACCAACAAGCAGGATGCTGTGATACTCTGGTCTAGAAAAGTATGTTAAACTTTATGAAATTAAATCTTTTTATTGCTTCGGGGCTTAGGACAGGGAATCCCACAGACTATTACATCTCTGAAACATAGAAAATGGTGATGGAAATAGCTATAGAGGATGTATGTAAACAAGAAATTGGACAAAGTTACAATTATTGTGTAACAGAAGATGTCATTATTTGATAGTTTATAAAATGATTTAGATTGTGATAATTTGGTTGAACATAGATTGTAGATAAATGTACATGCAGTTCCTTGTAAAAGGAAGCTTGAAGTAGATATAGAACATAAATATAGAACTTTGAACAGGTAACTGTTGAAAGATAAATATGTACATGTAACAGGGGTTCTTTGTAGATATTTAGGTCTGTTGAACAGAAAGTTCAACATTCAAACAACAGGGAGTCTGTATAGATATATAGGTCATTGGAACAGAAAGGTCCACATTGCAAATACAAGGAGTCTCTTGATAAAGAGATCAGTGGAACAGGAAGTTCAACATGACCACAACAGGGAGTCTGTATAGATATATAGGTCATTGGAACAGGAAGGTCAACATTGCAAAAACAGGGAGTCTATAGATATATAGGTCAGTGGAACAGGAAGTTTAATGTGACTACAACAGGGAGTCTTTATATATATATATATATATATATATATATATATATATATATATATAGGGATTTCAACATGATCACAACAGGGAATCTGTATAGATATGTAGGTCAGTGAAACAGGAAGTTCAACATTGCAACAACAGGAAGTCTATATAAATATATAGGACTGTGGAATAGGATGTTCAATATTACAACTACACAACAATTTTACATGTATTTCTAGAATAAAGGGGTTCTGTATCACAATAACAATATAAGATTTTTAGAATCCTGACCTGCGTAATATTTGTATGTGACCCTGACCTATTTATGGATGTGACCTTGACCTATATATGTATATTATGTGACATTGACCTATAAACTATATATGTAATCCTGATCAGTATATTTATGTGTGATCCTGACTTATAAAGTGAATGTGTATAGCTGACATACATATGAGTGTGATCCTTACCTAATTTATGTGTTATCTTGACCTATATAATATCTGTGTGTCCTGACCTACATGTATAGAGTAAATGTGTTATCCTCAATTCCTGACTTATATGATTCAAATAACTGTGTAATTTTGACCATAATAATATCTCTGCACGATCCTGGTCGGCATTTAACTATATATATACATGTATATATAAGATGGTCAGCATCCAGGTCCTAAAGTTATGTTATCTTCACAGAACTCGATGTCACTATAGACATCCCTGAGTCTTAGGTGTGTTGTCTCAATATGGAATAGGTCAAACTTATGTCAGTATATGTTTAAATGTTTGAAATAATCAAGTTTGCAACTTAGATAAAACAGGCAATCAGCATATTACTGACTGAAAGTGGTCTGTTAGTTAGACAGTGTATTAAGTGACTGTGAGGGTAAGTGATGATCTCAACTTATCTCATATCTTTTACGAACTTTTCAAGAGACAGAATATCCATGGTCTTAAATACGAGGTGGTCTCTTAATCAAGGTGGTTTTTAGGTGAGGTTCCACTATATGTGTGTGTTAAAGTGTGTGCCTACCCTCACTGCCTGGCTCAGTTGGTAGCGTTCTCGACTCTTGATTGTGAGGTCGTGAATTCGAGTTCAGCTGGCGGCAGGTTGGTTTCCTGTCCTTCAGATGAGACAGTAAAAACCGAGGTCCCGTGTGACAATAGGTGTTAGCATGTTAAAGAACCCTCACTGCATCATGGCCGTAAGTGCCGAGCATAGGCCAAAAATTTGAAACTCTTCACCGGCATTTGGTGACGTCTCTATATGAGTGAAATATTCTTGAGTGGGACATTAAACAACAATAAACAAACAAACTTCATTTAAATTGAAATGTTTCTAAATTTCAAACTTTTGATGTAACATACGGTATATATTATGATTTATTAAATCTAAACATCAAACCCGAGGAAGTACATAGGAAATGCATTGATAATAGTTACATCTACATCTGTATCCCAACACTTTTTATGTTCTCTCTATTGTGGTTCATCGCATGACGATTAGTTATTGATTGTTTGTCAAGGGTAGCGGTGTTAAAAGCATGAAAATTGTGACCAGGTATATTACCTGAGGTTTTAGTAACAAATATAAAGTATTCACTAAAAGTGACGCAACAGACGCTTTATTTCCACCACCCACCCGCCTGTTGTTTTAACTGTATTGTAATTTTATATATGATATTAATGACTTTTTAGAAAATGGTGTGTGAGATGTCCATATGAATATCACGGCATGTGCTGATAATTTAACTTTATCACTATACAGCCTATTATTTAATCAAGTCTGTTGCACTTGCTCTTCTGAGCTTATCCTTGTTACCGTATGTGTTGAGTTTATTTTATAAATTATTTATGTTCGGTTGAGACTGGCGAATTAGAACATAATGGCAATAAGGAAAACTCTAAGCTTCTGTGTGGCCAGAAAAAAAATAATAAAAAGTTTGTGTGAACATGAAAAAATTATACGTTGTGTCAAGGTATCGTTTTAAAATTGAATTGTATTACATCAGAAAACAAAGCGACATGTGATGTGTTGACAATGGATTGCATGTGAGTTTTGAAATCTTGCATGTTATATTTTAAAATTTGTATAAAAATTTGGCAAATAAACAGAACACCTGGTTACCTATGTGGCTTGCTGAGTATTACTTGTCTGGTGTTTGTAAGGAAAACTGTGTCTTATGGCTACATAGAGCTCTGTCTTTGTACATTGTGGAGAAAATGTTAAATATTAGAGACCAGGAGATGTTTGTTATTTAAATAAGAGGCTAATCCCAATGACTTTGGGCATGAAATGTCAACTGAAAATGAATTGAATAAAAATATTGTTTTAGTAGCATTTGTACTTTGTGACATATTACACGGAAACACTAAAAAATAAAATGGGTGTGTGATTAAAAAAACCTTAAATTTTGCCTTGTGACATTTTTTGAAATATTTATGAAATCATTTAGCCTTAATATTTTAAAGTCAAATGAATTTATTTTTATTTTAGGGAGGCTTTTTTATTTTCTGTTCTCTGGTGACAGGTGCTCTCTGAATAAAAGTGTTCTCTGTTGACAGGTGCTCTCTGAATAAAAGTGTTCTCTGTTGACAGGTGCTCTCTGTTGACAAGTGTTCCCTGCTACAAGTGCTCTCTGATGACTGGTGCTATCTGGTTACAAGTGTTTTCTGGTGACAAGCATTCTCTGGTGAAAGGTGCTCTCTGATGACAAGTGTTCTCTTGTGACAAGTGTTATGTGATGTTGACAGGTGTTATGTGATGGTGACAGGTATATATGTGAAGGTGACAGTTTTATGTAATGTGGTGACAGGTATAGTTTGATGGTGACAGGTTTTATGTGATGTTGACAGGTGTTATCTGATGTTGACAGGTGTTATGTGATGTGGTGACAGGTATTGTTTGATGGTGACAGGTGTTATGTGATGTTGACAGGTGTAATATGATGTTGACAGGTGTTATGTGATGATGACAGGTGTTATGTGATGTGGTGACAGGTACTGTTTGATGATGACAGGTGTTATGTGATGTTGACAGGTGTAATCTGATGTTGACAGGTGTTATGTGATGATGACAGGTGTTATGTGATGGTGACAAGTGTTATGTGATGTGGTGACAGGTACTGTTTGATGGTGACAGGTGTTATGTGATGTTGACAGGTGTAATCTTAGTTGACAGGTCCTCTCTAGTGACAGGTGTATGTGATGGTGACAGTGTTATGTCATGTGGTGACAAGTTTGATGGTGACAGGTGCTAGGTTTTTCCTACTGGTATTTGTCTTTGCTGATCATTTTAGTTACAGGTCCTCTCTAGTGGTAAGCAGTTTCAAGTGACGAGTTGTCTCACATAATTGTTCTTTGATGGCTGTTGTTACTATGAAGTAATAAAATTAAACTATTGAGCTGTGTAGGTAACTTGTCCGACAATGTGACATGGGACATGGTCCATCTACTTACTGACACTGTAGCTGCCAGCTTTGTCATAAATTGGGAGAATCTGCCAAGCTAAAAAAATCTAGGTTTTTTGTTTTTTTTTGTCAAACTACAATACAAACACAAAATTGTTCCGATTGTTTTTGGTTCTGGCTCATGAAAAGAAAGGAAGTTCATTTTGTGTGAATAGACAAAGTAATATTTCATCTTTTGTAGATAAACAAGTTAAGACATGCAATGAATGAAAAAGAGATGCTATCTAGAGTAAGTAATGTGAAGAAATGACAAGGCAGATTTCACCTATCATTATTCAGCGAATGGATGACATATGGTATCTAATCAAGTCACAGATGATAATAGTGATGAGTATGTTTTATTCATTCATCTAAAACTGAAACAGGGGACATCAGGATCCGATAAGATTACTATAGGATAGGAACAAGAGGATCTGATTGGATTCTATAGGACTAGGCAGAAAATCAGATTATTATAGCATAGAAAAATGAGTATCTGATTGGATTATTTTAAGGACTAAGCAGAGGATCAGATCACTATAGGATAAGGCCATCAGGATCTGATTGGATTACTAAAGGACTAGGCAGAAAATCAGATTACTATAGGATAAGGCCATCAGGATCTGAAATGATTACTAAGGGACTAGGCAGAAAATCAGATTACTATAAAATAAAGCCACCAGGATCTGATTGGATCATTTTAAGGACAAAGCAGTGAACCAGATTACTATAGGATAGAATCAACAGGATTTGATTGGATTACTAAAGGGCTAGGCAGAAAATATGGCATATGGGTTTACAGGATTTGACTGTAGAATTATAGGATCTGATGGGATTACCTAATTACCTTATGTGGATCTTATAGGTTTACTTAATAGGATTACCTGACATTAATTGATAAAAGCTAATGAGTGAACTTGACAGGATATGATGGGATTACCTGACAGGTTGCAAAAGGATTACCATACAGGATCTGTTGGGATAACATGATAGGATCTGATGGGATTATCTGATTGGATAAGGAATATCTGATATTATTTGACAATATGGGATAACCTCACAGACTTGATAGGGTTACCTGACAGGATGAAATGTGATTATATGGTGGGATCTAATAGGCTATAGAATATAACATTTTTGTTATAAGATATGATCCTAGCAGGATGTAAGGATAGTTTTGTGATATTTTATGGAGGGTTTATAAATGTACAATGATTTAGTTATGGAATATTTGATTGGAAGATTTGTGATGTGTGATATACAAATTATTTCAAAAATTTTATTTGAAAATTACCATTCCATGCATTTACTTATAACAGCTCATTTAGTATAACAACCACATTACTTTTTTAACTGTACTTGAAGCTGATATGGTAGTTGGAAACTAGCAGGAATTTAGTGGGGGTGTAATGCATTGGTAATTCATTTTTGATGCTTTGTTAAAACAATATAAGGTGTACATATGGATTGTTTGAGTCAAATTCTTTCCAAATATATAATTATTATCTTTTAACTTTCATATCTGACAGCTAATTTGATTGGCCTGGATGTTTTTTGTATTTTTGCATCAACAACTAAAATATTGATCCATTTCACTGGTATTGGCAAATATTGTTTTATTGGATGTACAGTGTTACCTCGCTATAAAGACCACCTAGCTGACTGACTCAAAGTGGTCTGATTAGTGAGGTGGTCTCTTAAGTGAGGTTCTGTACTTATTAAATATTTATCAAGAGACTGAAAACTAGCGGTCTGAAATGTGAGGTGGTCTCCCAAGCAAGATGGTCTTTAAGCAAGGTTCCAATGTAGATCCTCAATGAGAGGTTGTGTATGTGTTACATAATCTTCATATTATGAAAGAATTATGACTCAAACAATTAAAAAAAAGTTGTCCATGGCACAAACAGCTATATAAAAGGGCCTCCTTAGCCAAGTGCTCAGAGCATTGCACTTCAAACCATGAAAACTCTCAATATCTTGTCTGTGCAGGTATGAGCCCTGTTTGCTGAGGCTTGGTGGTCTCTTCCCCGCTACACTGTAACCTGGCTCTTTCCACCACCATTTAAAGCAGGCTGCCACCATATAATTGAATAATTGTTGATTGTGTAAAACAGCAAACAAAGAAAAAACAAAAACTAGATATAATGATAAAAAACGAATAAATAATTTGTGTGTACAGTAAAACCTGATTTAGTGACCACCTGTGTATAAAGTCCACCTGGTCAGAAAGACTGTTTTGTGCCGACCCCAATTGTACCATTTGTGTACAAATCAACCTCTGTAGAAAGACCACCTCCCTATAAAGACCTGTTTTCTTGTGTCCCTAAGGAGGTAGCTATAAATTTCACTGTACATGTATATCACATGAAAAGAAAGATGTAAACATATGCAATAATTCTATCCAAACTTGAATTATTGTATTCCATATATTCTATACATAATTCATTTTATATTTTATGATTGTTTAAAAATATAGCATGACTATCAAAAACATGTTTTTAGGGCAGGAAGATAATCGTTAGTTATATTACATAATAATTTCTTATGCAAGATGACAAGAATCTAATTTTACACAAAAAGATATTTTAATGGCTGTGCAACAGAAAACAAATGTTGATATTTGATGATACAGATCATAACTTATACTATTAAAAGAATACAACCCCCTTTTCTGAAAAAGTTAAAAAGTTACTCTGACGGACGGAAAAACTGCGGCTCATGTTGCTGAAAAGCATCAACTTTCCATTGAAAAGATAAGAATGAATTTTTATACAAGAATATTAATTCAGATAAAAAATATCCATTGTAAATTAAAAAGGAAGAATGTAATTTGAGGATTACAAAACACAATTAATTGTTTTATTTTCATCACAGGAAGTTGATATCAGTCAAACGGAAACTATTACGAGCCTATCACCCTTGTCAAAAGTACATGATTGCAGTGAGTAATACTTCAATTTGATACAGTGTAACTGAACAGAGATAAGGTGACCACCATGTAGATTTTCCTGATGCTCATTCTAGTTTAAAGTTACCATACACAATCCTCATCCAGACAGCAGAATCAGAAAGTGTATCACAACCAACAGATATTATAGAAATTTGGTATCTTTAGCATCAGAAATAATAACATTTGGTGATTGACAAGAAGGGAGGTAATTTTCAGGAGGGGAGATAATGTTAGGTTATTGACAAGAGGGAAAATATTTTCATATTAGTGTCAGGAAGGGAGATGATATTTGGTCAGTGACAAGAAGGGAGGTAATTTTAGGTTAGTGTCAGAAGAGGAGATAATAATTGGTCAGTGACATGAAGGGAGGTAATTTGTTTTTTTTGTCTTGATTGGAAATGATCTTGGATTAGTGTATGGGGAAATGAGATGATATTTGGTAAGTGTTAAGAATTTGAGGTAAGTGTCAGGAGGGGAGATAATTATAGGTTAATGTAATGATGAGAGAAAACATTACATCAGTGTCAGAGATAGATATAATCTTGGGTTAGTGTTAGAAAGGATAATAATTTTAAGTTACCATAGTGTCAGAAATGGAGATATTTTGGGGTAGCACAAGGAGGGAGAGATAATTTGTCAGGAGGGGAGATAATTGAGGTTACTGGCAGACAGAGATAATTTTAGTTTGGTGTTAGAAGCAATGTTTTAGGTCAGTGTCAGAAGGGGAGATAATTCTTGATATTTTTTAGTTATTTTTGTATAATTACTTGTTGAGTTACATTTGGAGACAAGGTTTAACAGTGTTTCATCAGGACAACAGACTTGAGAAACAAAAGCACAATACAAATAAAAACCTAAATGAATCAAAAGACTATAAAACTACCTCTGTGAGTAGGGTACTAAGTCCAGTGAAGCCAAATAGTGTTATCATTATTTTTTATATTTTCATATTTTTACCCGCATATTCTTATTGTTTGTTCACAAATATTTTTACATCTTGTACAGTGGAACCTGTCTTAAAAGACCAGCCTGACTGCCACTGAAATGTGACAGGTGGTCTCTCAAGAAGGTTTTATTTTAAAGATTATTGAACCAAGTGGTTTTGAGAATGTGGTCTCAAAATACAGGTTAAAGACATCTGACTCTTATACATCTGCCT
Source organism: Atrina japonica (assembly GCA_030159075.1). Taxonomy (NCBI): domain Eukaryota; kingdom Metazoa; phylum Mollusca; class Bivalvia; order Pterioida; family Pinnidae; genus Atrina; species Atrina japonica. Next base: position 1,035,256 of record BROG01000001.1, read on the forward strand.
ATATATATATATGTATGTATGTATATAGATTAATGTGAAGGATATCATAAACATTTAGTAGATGGGAGTTTTTATATATATATATATATATATGTGAAGGATATATAAATATTATATTATATATATATATATATATTTAGATCTTTTACCAGGTGTGTAATGAACTGGAGTTCACCTGAGATTTAAGCAGTCAAATTCTCATCAGTTCTTTTCGGTAATTATTCCGTCATGCCATGTTTATATTGGCATGGGGTAAACATCGTGTTCAGCAAAACGTTTGGTCTATAAAGTACATATATTGAATTCATTCAGAGAATTTACAGACAATCGCAAAATATCTGCCAAAAAAGTTGTTGCATCTGGAAGGCAGCATTACAACAGGAAGTAGTTAAATAAAGTTAAATTCATTAACATCAAGCTCTCGGCTCCCCAGTTTGCAGTCATGTTTAGTGCGCTTTGGGTTTTTAGTGGCCTATTCCTCATTTGAATTTACCGAATTACATTAAGATGGCAAGCATCACTTGTTTTCATTGAAAATTCATTTTAGGGGCTTACAGCTGCTGCAAGTCAAATAAAATTTGCAGCTTTTCATCTTTGATCTGTCGATTCCACCAGTGACCTTGAATTGACCTTGATGAAAATTCTCAGACAGGAAATCCTAGCAAGTTTTTTTTTTTCTGAATGAAAATAAAAGTTTTCTATGCAATTCTGCACATTCCAGGATATTTGAATATGGTAAGCAGTCTTTCTATTGGTCTGATTCTGTAGGGAGACTTGTAAACAAGCAATAAGGGAGAAAGTGATTCAGGGAAGATCGGCTAATTAACAAACCGCCCACACATGTAGTTGAAAGAACACATAAAACAGCAAATGAAAGATAAGCGGAATAGATGAATTATATGTCCATCATTTATCAGTGTTGATTAGAGAAAAAAAGATTGAAGGGCAAAATCATCTTCCTGTGAATTCTTCACTTCTTATCTGTGATTGAAAACAGCATTGGCTTATTTCATTGGTCCACGATATATATATATATAACAAAAGTATCGGCCATTAACGATCCTTCACTGACCCCTGTAATTTTATTTTTGATATCAAAAATATGAAACAAATTAACAAATTTTAGTAGACATGTAGTACATAACTTACCTGCTTGCATATAATTATGATTTTAATGTTTTTGGTTAACACAGGTGATGAAATTTAATTATCCATTTTGTAATTGACTCATCTGTGTTTCTCCTAAATAATGTGTATTTCTCCTAGATAGCATGTATTTCTCCTAAATAGAGTGCATTTTCCCAAGATACCATGTGTTTCTCCTAAATAGAGTGCATTTTCCCAAGATAACATGTACTTCTCCTAAATAGCATGTTTTTCTCCTAGATAGCATGTCTTTTTCCTAGATAGTTTGTATTTCTCCTGGATAACATGTATTTCTCTTAGATAGTTTGAATTTCTTTTAGATAGTGTATATTTCTCCTAGATATCATGTCTTTCTCCTGAATAGCATGTTTTTCTCCTAGATAGCATGTCTTTTTCCTAGATAGTTTGTATTTCTCCTGGATAACATGTATTTCTCTGTCTCTTTAGTGTATATTTCTCCTAGATAGCATGTATTTCTCCAAAATAGTGTGTATTTTTCCCATGTCTTTCTCCTATATAGCATGTTTTTCTCCTAGATTTCTCCTAGATGTAGTTCTCCTAGTATTTTTCTCTTACATAGTGTATATTTCTCCTAGATATCATGTCTTTCTCCTAAATAGTGTGTATTTTTCCTAGTTAGCATGTCTTTCTCCTATATAGCATACTTTTCTCCTAGATTTCTCCTAGTGTGTATTTCTCCTAGATAGCATGTATTTCTCTTAGATAGTGTATATTTCTCCTAGATATCATGTCTTTCTCCTAAATAGTGTGTATTTTTCCTAGTTAGCATGTCTTTCTCCTATATAGCATGCTTTTCTCCTAGATTTCACCTAGTGTGTATTTCTCCTAGATAGCATGTATTTCTCTTACATAATGTATATTTCTCCTAGACAGTGTATTTCACCTAGATAGTGACTATTTCCCTTAGATAGTGTGTATTTCTCCTTGATAGCATGTTTTCCCCTTAGATAGTGTGTATTTCTCCTTGATAGCATCCTAGATATATTTCTCCTTGATAGCATTATTTCCCCTAGATAGTGTGTATTTCTCCTAGCATGTATTTTCCCTTAGATAGTTCTATTTTCTCCTTGATACATGTATTTCCCTTAGATAATTCATCTCCTTGTGCATGTATTTCCCTAGACAGTGTGCTCCTTGATAGCATGTATTTCCCTAAGATAGTGTGTATTTCTCCTTGATAGCATGTATTTCCCTAGATATTGTGTATTTCTCTCATGATAGCATGTATTTCCCTTAGATAGTGTGTATTTCTCCCTTATATAGAGTAGTGTGTATTTCTCGTGGTATTTCCCTTAACATTGTGTATTTCTCTTGATAGCATGTATTTCCCTTAGATAGTGTGTATTTCTCCTTGATAGCATGTATTTCCCTCCTTCATGTTTTCCCCTTAGATAGTGTGTATTTCTCCTTGATAGCATGTTTTCCCCCCCTTAGATAGTGTATTTCCCTTAGATGTAGTGTGTATTTCTCCTTGATAGATGTATTTCCCTTAGATAGTGTGTATTTCTCCTTGATAGCATAGATAGTGTATTTCTCCTTGATAGCAGTTTTCCCCTTAGATAGTATGTATTTCTCCTTATAGCATAACCTTAGATAGTTGTCTCCTAGATAGCATGTTTTCCCCTTAGATATTTCTCCTTGATAGATAACCCTTAGATAGTGTGTATTTCTCCTTGATAGTATGTTTTCCCCTTAGATAGTGTGTATTTCTCCTTCATAGCATGTTTTCCCCTTAGATAGTGTGTATTTCTCCTTGATAGCATGTTTTCCCCTTAGATAGTGTGTATTTCTCCTTGATAGCATGTATTTCCCTTAGATAGTGTGTATTTCTCCTTGATAGCATGTATTTCCCTTAGATAGTGTGTATTTCTCCTTGATAGCATGTAGATAGTGTGTATTTCTCCTTGATAGCATGTTTTCCCCTTAGATAGTGTGTATTTCTCCTTCATAGCATGTTTTCCCCTTAGATAGTGTGTATTTCTGTATTGTATTTCCCTTAGATAGCTCCTTGATATTTCCCCTAGATAGTAGTGCATGTATTTCTCCTTAGATAGTGTGTATTTCTCCTTGATAGCATGTATTTCCCTTAGATAATCTGTGTATTTCTCCTTGATAGCATGTATTTCCCTTAGATAGTGTGTATTTCTCCTGGATAGCATGTATTTCCCTTAGATAACTGTATTTCTCCTTGATAGCATGTATTTCCCTTAGATAGTGTGTATTTCTCCTAGATAGCATGTATTTCCCTTAGATAGTGTGTATTTCTCCTAGATAGCATGTTTTCCCCTTAGATAGTGTGTATTTCTCCTGGATAGCATGTATTTCCCTTATATATTGTGTATTTCTCCTTGATAGCATGTATTTCCCTTAGATAGTGTGTATTTCTCCTGGATAGCATGTATTGAGATAGAGTGTATTTCTCCTTGACCTGTATTTCCCTTAGATAGTGTGTATTTCTCCTGGAAGCAATTTCCCTTAGGTGTTAATTTCTCCTAGACATAGGCTCTTAGATAATCCGTATTTCTCCTAGATAGCATGTATTTCTCTTAGATAATCCGTATTTCTCCTAGATAGTGTGTATTTCTCCTAGATAGTGTGTATTTCTCCTGAATAGCATATATTTCTTGTAATATATTTGACTACTTGATAAATTGATAAGAGTGCTCGCCTGGTGAGTCTGAGGCCTAAAAGGTTTAATTCCAAGACTAGGCCATATATGAGACTTCTTTAACCCTTTCACCCCTAAAGATCTAAATGGTATGCTCATTTCTTTTGTTTTGGACCAGCCTATTGTGGTCTGTAATGTTGAAAGGATAAAAATAGTGAATGTTCCTTCTCTTATAGCAGAAGAAACTATTTTTGTTCAATTTGATTGTTGTTTTATGGCCCACATTTTTCAGTCATATGGTAGCAGCCACTTTTTAATGGTGGAGGAGAGAACCTGGTTACAGTGTAACGGGGAAGAGACCAGCGGCTTTCTGCTAGTAAACTGGTAAACCTTTTTACTAAATCAGCCTGGCTTCCAGCATGACTTGAGCCACCACTGACAGGAGATGAGAGATTGCATGGTCTAAAGTGTGATGCTCTAACTACTCAGTCTTCAGAGGCCATGAGGAAAAAATGAAAGTCATTGTACATGTAGGTGTGGTAGAACCCTCACTGCTATAGAATAAGGTCTTAGCACAGGAAAAAACATTTTGGCAATTGACATGTACAGTAAAACCTGCTTTAGCAACCACCACCACAAAGACCATTTTTTGCTGTCCCCAATAGTATCATTTGTGTACAAATCAACCTCTATATAAAGACCACCTCCTTATAAAGACTGGTTTTGTTGTGTCCATAAGACTGTCTTTATATCCAAGTTTCACTGTAAATGTAATTTAAGTCTATTACGACTATCTTTGCAGGACCTGATATTATTTTTAACTTTTCTCGATCCTTGAATAAAGAAAATCATGATCATGTCAGGGGAGAAAAAAACAGGAAAATCACAATCTATGGAATTAAACCCATATGCAATTGCTAGATTAGACTTTTGAAATTACCATTCACTTAACTCATAAACCCCTGCAGTCACATTTGGACCTGTCCATTTCAAAGAATGGTTAAGTCCACTGTCAGAATTCAGGGGTGTATGATTTAGAATCCAAATTTTATAATAATTTTACATGCAATATGAATTTGTTCACTCCTGAACAGTAGACCATACTATTTATTGATCTGGGTGAGTCTAAAATGTGATCACAGGGGTTGAGGAGTTAAAGATGGTTTTACAGTTAGGGGTGGGGCAGGTATTAATTCATCAACACTCTCAGAATACTTTTTATTCCTTGAATTCCCGCTTTCTCTATGAGCATCTGATATATTCTCAGAATGCATATCTCATATCATCGCCATTATGTTTCCCTGTCATTCCTCAACTTAGCCGACTGACTTTGGTCAGGTAAACATAGTACAGAACAAGATTATAGACCAGTTTTACATTGTATCAGCCAGAGTTTATCAGACACTGCCAAGAATTTTAACAAAGACTGTAATTGGTAAGGTCACATTGCTTGTTTTGTGGTCTAGTTCTGCCTGATTCCTCTAGACACTGTCTATACTTAATGGTTCTAGCGAGTTCCTGGTGCCTCTCTTTTGTTTACTGTCGATTTATTTTTATTATACATGACATCATCTTTTGAAATCTTCTGTTTTTCATGAATTAATGATTCTAAATCCATGTCTGTGTGCACTATCAATGTCTGAATCATTTATAGATGGTGGTCGAGATTTACTAAATCTGCCTTACTTAAACTGTATCAAAAAATGTTGCAATTCTTGGCAGATTCCATTTGTTATCAGGAAGTATTAATTGAGGATCTAAGGTCAAAATAATTAGTAAATATATATACTTAGAACAGTGTACTATTCTCCCCATGTTCCTAACATCAAGTTTTCAGTTAATGTGATATTTAACAGCCTGAGGAAGAGGATGTTTGAAGACTGAAATCATCCTGTAGTGTGTTATCGCAATGCTTTTCCTGTTGATAATCGTTATCTACCTTTGATACAGGTGAAGTCAGCAGTGCAACTGATATGGATGATATCTATGTGGATACAATCAGTTCTAAAAAAAACCTCACACTTGTTTATGAATATGAATTAAATACTTAATCTCATTACCTCTCCAACCCTCCCTCTCTCTCTCTCTCTCTCTGCCTCTCTCTTTGTCTGTCTGTCTGTCTCTCTCTGCATTTCTCTTTCTCACTGCCCATCTCTGTTTGTCTGTCTGTTTCTGTATGTCTGTTTGTCTATCTCTCTCTGTGAGTGGCGATGATTATGCAATTTAAGGATTTAAGGAAAATTACAGAAATTTTATTTTTCATTTGTTCTTATCTGTCATATAGGTTCATTCAATAATACTTTTATATTTTTTTTTCTGGTGAAATGAATATGATACATTTTACATTAATCACTGTATGAAAAAATCACAAAAATCTGAGTCAATCAAGGATATGCAGTAGGCATACCAGTGTCTAGATCCGGCGGTATCTGAAGGATTTTTCTAATCAATCTAGTAGTCTACCGCCGAGATAAAATCTACCGATTTCTACGTTTTTCTAACAATTTCAGATTTCCCTATATTTCTACCGCTTCTTGTCCATGGCGTCAAAGATTTTGTATATAAATGTTCTAAATCGAATACAGTTTAGGCAACACTAACTTGAAATCTCTGATATCATTGAGTAAAAGACATCTGTCTAGGTGATATCTTCCATATAATCATGAAGAACAAGGACTAATAACCCTGTTTATTAATTTAATGTCATTAGACAATACAGAGGTGTCATTATCGTGTTGCCTAAACAGACCTGTACCTGTGGACAGGTACGTAATATACAGAGAATACCTGTACTAAACATCCACACCTGTTCTGTCCTATTTAAAAGTTATCAAAGATTAACCATCATTGATCTAAATTTCACGCAGCAAATCCATCCTCAATGATTTTACTTTAAAAATTTAGCTGAGAAAGAAGCGTGATCCTTCTATGACGTGTCCACATACTGAGAGTTACATGTGTCTTAAATTTGTGATGATTTCCTACAAAAACGATGTTTTATTTCATTTATATAATAATTTTATACCCTCTAATTCTTCTTGTAGAGAATTACATAAAATGTCCAGTAAAATTTACCTCAATAATCTTTTTTTTTCTTTTTAAGAGCAGATTTGATTTTTCTTTTTTCAAATCTCCTTTTTTTTGCTATTCAGTCTATTTGTTGTTTTATCTTATCAATTAATGAAAAAAGTACCAATCTGTTCAAATAAATATTTGGGTATGCAGGTAATAAATGTTCAAAAATAAAAAAAAAACAAATAAATAAATCAAGCCTTTGACTTTTAAAATTATCCCTACTGTAGGGATATCATTGTCAGATAACTTTTGGTCAAAGAATATAATCAAAGATACAGTAGAACTTGTCTTGAGAGAACACTGTTGTGAAAAACCACCTGTCTTCAGAGACCATTGTCCTAAAAGACCACCTGTCTTGAGTGACCATTGTCCTAAAAGACCACCTGTCTTGAGCAACCATTGTCCTAAAAGACCACCTGTCTTGAGAGACCATTGTCCTAAAAGACCCTCTTTCTTGAGAGACCATTGTCCTAAAAGACCATCTATCTTAAGAGACAATTGCCCTAAAAGACCATCTGTCTTATGAGACCATTGGTCTAAAAGACCATCTGTCTTGTGAGACCATTGTCCTAAAAGACCCTCTTTCTTGAGAGACCATTGCCCTAAAAGACCATCTGTCTTGAGAGACCATCTAAAACCACTTGAGTTTGGTCAAAAGACCATTCTTGTGAGAAAAAGACAAAAAACTTGGTTCAGTAATTCTTTAAAGAAAACCTGTTTTGGGAGACCACCTGTCTTGTAAGACCACATTTCAGTGGCAGAAGGGGTGGTCTTTCAAGACAGGTTTAACTGTACTAATTAATGGTCATAAAACTAGTAGTATTTAGTCAGATGTCAGTACCGCAGTATAAATAGTATCAATTTGTCTGATGGATTTTGTTTTCTCTGTGCTGTAGATACAGTAGAACCTGTCTTGACAGACCACTCTCATGAAAGACCATCTCCCTTATGAGACCACAAAGATAAAATTTTGCAAGATAAATAGATACAAAAAGAGTAAAATAGATAATTATAGATTGGTTTTGTATACCTTGAACCAGTTATATCTACTGGTCTCTGTATCCCTTGAACCAATCACATCTACTGGTTTCTGTATCCCTTGAACCAATGACATCTACTGCATGGTCTCTTGATCCCCTGAACCAATCACATCTACTGGTTTCTGTATCCCTTGAAACAATGACATCTACTGCATGGTCTCTGTATCCCCTGAACCAATGACATCTACTGGTCTTTGTATCCCATGAACCAATCACATCTACCAGTTTCTTTGTAAGTTAAAAAAGGTGTATGAGGCTTTGCATCTTCCCTGACACCAATCACACCACACACACACCAATCTCTCTATTTCCAGCACCAATTAAACCCACCAGTCTCTATATCCCTGTCACTGATCACACACACCAGTCTTTGTATCTCTGTCACCGATCACACACACCAGTCTCTGTATTCCTGTCACTGATCACACACATCAGTCTTTGTATCTCTGTCACCGATCACACACATCAGTCTTTGTATCTCTGTCACCGATCACACACACCAGTCTCTGTATCTCTGACACTGATCACACACACCAGTCTCTGTATCCCTGTCACTGATCACACACATCAGTCTCTGTATCCCTGTCACCAATCACACACACCAGTCTCTGTATCCCTGTCACTGATCACACACACCAGTCTCAGTCTCTGACACTGATCACACACCAGTCTCTGTATCCCTGTCACTGGATCACACACATCAGTCTCTGTATCCCTGTCACTGATCACACACACCAGTCTCTGTATCCCTGTCACTGATCACACACACCAGTCTCTGTATCTCTGACACTGATCACACACATCAGTCTCTGTATCCCTGTCACTGATCACACACATCAGTCTCTGTATCCCTGTCACTGATCACACACACCAGTCTCTGTATCTCTGACACTGATCACACACACCAGTCTCTGTATCCCTGTCACTGATCACACACACACCAATTTCTGTATCCCTGTCACTGATCACACACACCAGTCTCTGTATCCCTGTCACTGATCACACACACCAGTCTCTGTATCCCTGTCACTGATCACACACACACCAGTCTCTGTATCCCTGTCACTGATCACACACACCAGTCTCTGTATCCCTGTCACTGATCACACACACCAGTCTCTGTTATCCTGTCACTGATCACACACACCAGTCTCTGTATCCCTGTCACTGATCACACACACCAGTCTCTGTATCCCTGTCACTGATCACACACACCAGTCTCTGTATCCCTGTCACTGATCACACACCACACACACAACACCAGTCTCTGTATCCCTGTCACTGATCACACACACTAGTCTCTGTATCCCTGTCACTGATCACACACACACACACCAGTCTCTGTATCCCTGCCACTGATCACACACACTAGTCTCTGTATCCCTGTCACTGATCACACACATCAGTCTCTGTATCCCTGTCACTGATCACACACCCCAATCTCTGTATCCCTGTCACTGATCACACACACCAGTCTCTGTATCCCTGTCACTGATCACACACACACACACCAATTTCTGTATCCCTGTCACTGATCACACACACTAGTCTCTGTATCCCTGTCACCAATCACACACACCAGTCTCGGTATCCCTGTCACTGATCACACACATCAGTCTCTGTATCCCTGTCACTGATCACACACACACACACCAATCTCTGTATCCCTGTCACTGATCACACACACTAGTCTCTGTATCCCTGTCACTGATCACACACACTAGTCTCTGTATCCCTGTCACTGATCACACACACTAGTCTCTGTATCCCTGTCACCAATCACACACACCAGTCTCTGTATCCCTGTCACTGATCACACACACACACCAGTCTCTGTATCCCTGTCACTGATCACACACACTAGTCTCTGTATCCCTGTCACTGATCACACACACACACACACCAGTCTCTGTATCCCTGTCACTGATCACACACACACACACCAGTCTCTGTATCCCTGTCACTGATCACACACATCAGTCTCTGTATCCCTGTCACTGATCACACACCCCAGTCTCTGTATCCCTGTCACTGATCACACACACCAGTCTCTGTATCCCTGTCACTGATCACACACACACACACACCAATCTCTGTATCCCTGTCACTGATCACACACACTAGTCTCTGTATCCCTGTCACTGATCACACACACACACCAGTCTCTGTATCCCTGTCACTGATCACACACACTAGTCTCTGTATCCCTGTCACTGATCACACACACCAGTCTCTGTATCCCTGTCACTGATCACACACACACACCAGTCTCTGTATCCCTGTCACTGATCACACACACCAGTCTCTGTATCCCTGTCACTGATCACACACACCAGTCTCTGTATCCCTGTCACCAATCACACACACCAGTCTCTGTATCCATGTCACTGATCACGCACCAGTCTCGGTATCCCTGTCACTGATCACACACCCCAGTCTCTGTATCCCTGTCACTGATCACACACACCAGTCTCTGTATCCCTGACACTGATCACACACACACACACCAGTCTCGGTATCCCTGTCACTGATCACACACCCCAGTCTCTGTATCCCTGTCACTGATCACACACACACACACCAGTCTCTGTATCCCTGTCACTGATCACACACACACACACCAGTCTCTGTATCCCTGTCACTGATCACACACACTAGTCTCTGTATCCCTGTCACTGATCACACATACCAGTCTCTGTATCCCTGTCACTGATCACACACACACACCAGTCTCTGTATCCCTGTCACTGATCACACACACTGTCTCTGTATCCCTGTCACTGATCACACACACCAGTCTCTGTATCCCTGTCACTGATCACACACACACACACACCAGTCTCTGTATCCCTGTCACTGATCACACACACTAGTCTCTGTATCCCTGTCACTGATCAACACACACTAGTCTCTGTATCCCTGTCACTGATCACACACACTAGTCTCTGTATCCCTGTCACTGATCACACACACCAGTCTCTGTATCCCTGTCACTGATCACACACACACACACCAGTCTCTGTATCCCTGTCACTGATCACACACACTAGTCTCTGTATCCCTGTCACTGACACACACACACCAGTCTCTGTATCCCTGCCACTGATCACACACGCAGAACCAATCTCTGTATCCTGTCACTGATCACACACATCAGTCTCTGTATCCTTGTCACTGATCACACACCCCAGTCTCTGTATCCCTGTCACTGATCACACACACCAGTCTCTGTATCCCTGTCACTGATCACACACACACACACCAATCTCTGTATCCCTGTCACTGATCACACACACTAGTCTCTGTATCCCTGTCACCAATCACACACACCAGTCTCGGTATCCCTGTCACTGATCACACACGTCAGTCTCTGTATCCCTGTCACTGATCACACACACACACACACCAATCTCTGTATCCCTGTCACTGATCACACACACTAGTCTCTGTATCCCTGTCACTGATCACACACACTAGTCTCTGTATCCCTGTCACTGATCACACACACTAGTCTCTGTATCCCTGTCACTGATCACACACACCAGTCTCTGTATCCCTGTCACTGATCACACACACACACACCAGTCTCTGTATCCCTGTCACTGATCACACACACTAGTCTCTGTATCCCTGTCACTGATCACACACACACACACCTGTCTCTGTATCCCTGTCACTGATCACACACACTAGTCTCTGTATCCCTGTCACTGATCACACACATCAGTCTCTGTATCCCTGTCACTGATCACACACCCCAGTCTCTGTATCCCTGTCACTGATCACACACACCAGTCTCTGTATCCCTGTCACTGATCACACACACACACACACACACCAATCTCACCCTGTCACTGATCACACACACTAGTCTCTGTATCCCTGTCACCAATCACACACACCAGTCTCGGTATCCCTGTCACTGATCACACACACCAATCTCTGTATCCCTGTCACTGATCACACACATCAGTCTCTGTATCCCTGTCACTGATCACACACACTAGTCTCTGTATCCCTGTCACCAATCACACACACCAGTCTCTGTATCCCTGTCACTGATCACACACACACACACACCAATCTCTGTATCCCTGTCACTGATCACACACACTAGTCTCTGTATCCCTGTCACTGATCACACACACACACACCAATCTCTGTATCCCTGTCACTGATCACACACATCAGTCTCTGTATCCCTGTCACTGATCACACACACCAGTCTCTGTATCCCTGTCACTGATCACACACACACACACCAATCTCTGTATCCCTGTCACTGATCACACACACTAGTCTCTGTATCCCTGTCACCAATCACACACACCAGTCTCTGTATCCCTGTCACTGATCACACACATCAGTCTCGGTATCCCTGTCACTGATCACACACACCAGTCTCTGTATCCCTGTCAATGATCACACACACACACACCAATCTCTGTATCCCTGTCACTGATCACACACACCAGTCTCTGTATCCCTGTCACTGATCACACACCAGTCTCGGTATCCCTGTCACTGATCACACACACCAGTCTCTGTATCCCTGTCACCAATCACACACACCAGTCTCTGTATCCCTGTCACTGATCACACACACTTGTCTCTGTATCCCTGTCACCAATCACACACACCAGTCTCTATATCCCTGTCACTGATCACACACACCAGTCTCTGTATCCCTGTCACCAATCACACACACCAGTCTCTATGTTTGTAAACAAGGTGTATGACGTTCTGTATCTAATGTTGTTTATTGATGTACAGATTACATTCATGTGAAGTTTGTCCCTCTATCATATCTTTACATTCTCTATGCCAAGACAACATCCATATTTACTTTTCTATCCCATCAGAGTTGTTTTCCAACAAATCAGGAATAAACCCTAGTTTTAACATTGCTGCCATTTCATCTCATGTTGCAGTCTTACAGTGCAGTTACTGTCAGATTAAGTATATAAAGAGTACATGTACATGGTGTAGCACCATATGTTTATGTCAAGGATCTCGACCACACCTTTGTTTTTGTTAGGCTTTTAATCCAATAGAAAACCAACTTCATCCATAGAATTACATAGAAACAGACAAAACATTCAATAAAACTAAAGCCTGTTGTCTCTGCTCTGTCATTGAACTAAATCATTAAGACAACTTGGGCTTAACTGACAGATTATCTACAACCTGTTATTAGTAATGTTCTGACGATGGTCTGACAATACCCCTGTGTTTTAATTCGAATCTACTGAATCTAACGTATACATGGATATTTTCACTCCCGATTTATTTTTGCCAGTTCTGCCCTTAAATGAGATGGTGAATTTAAAATGAAGGTGACATTTTAAAGCTAAATAATTGAAGCATAGAAATCTATGCCATCCAGAAGACTGGTTATTCAGGGCAAAGTTTACGATTTGGTGAATATGTTTTTTGCAGAAAAAGGGCTAAAATAACCAGTGGTGAAAATTTCCAGGTATACAGTATTTTGGCTGAATGTAATGTATCTGTTATTTTGTTCTGTTTATTTTTGTTTTGTTTCATATTTGATCATATAACAGTAATCTATAATTACTTTCTGTCAACACTGTCATGTTGATATGATAGGTCCTATACTGTCAACACTGTCATGTTGATATGATAGGTCCTATACTGTCAACACTGTCATGTTGATATGATAGCTCCTATACTGTCAACACTGTCATGTTGATATGATAGCTCCTATACTGTCAACACTGTCATGTTGATATGACAGCTCCTATACTGTCAACACTGTAATGTTGATTTGGTAGCTCCTATACTGTCAACACTGTCATGTTGATTTGGTAGCTCCTATACTGTCAATACTGTCATGTTGATTTGGTAGCTCCTATACTGTCAACACTGTCATGTTGATATGATAGCTCCTATACTGTCAACACTGTAATGTTGATATGATAGCTCCTATACTGTCAACACTAATGTTGATTTGGTAGCTCCTATACTGTCAACACTGTCATGTTGATATGATAGCTCCTATACTGTCAACACTGTCATGTTGATTTGGTAGCTCCTATACTGTCAACACTGTCATGTTGATATGATAGCTCCTATACTGTCAACACTGTCATGTTGATATGATAGCTCCTATACTGTCAACACTGTCATGTTGATATGATAGCTCCTATACTATCAACACTGTAATGTTGATTTGGTAGCTCCTATACTATCAACACTGTAATGTTGATTTGGTAGCTCCTATACTATCAACACTGTCATGTTGATTTGGTAGCTCCTATACTCTCAATATTGTCATGTTGATTTTATATTTTATCCCCTATACTGTCAACACTGTCATGTTGATATAATAGCTCCTATACTGTCAACACTGTAATGTTGATTTGGTAGCTCCTATACTGTCAACATTGTAATGTTGATGTTATATTATATCCCCTATACTGTCAACATTGTAATGTTGATGTTATATCATATCCCCTATACTGTCAACATTGTAATGTTGATTTTATATCATATCCTTTATACTGTCAACATTGTCATGTTGATTTTATATCATATCCTTTATACTGTCAACATTGTCATGTTGATTTTATATCATATCCTTTATACTGTCAACATTGTCATGTTGATTTTATATCATATCCTTTATACTGTCAACATTGTCATGTTGATTTTATATCATATCCGTATACTGTCAACATTGTAATGTTGATTTCATATCATATCTTTTATATTGTCAACATTGTAATGTTGATTTCATATCATATCTTTTATATTGTCAACAATGTAATGTTGATTTTATATTATATCTCCTATACTGTCAACACTGTCATGTTGATTTTATATTATATCCCCTATACTGTCAACACTGTCATGTTGATTTTATATTATATCCCCTATACTGTCAACACTGTCATGTTGATTTTATATTATATCCCCTATACTGTCAACACTGTCATGTTGATTTTATATTATATTCCCTATACTGTCAACATTGTCATGTTGATTTTATATTATATCACCTATACTGTCAACATTGTCATGTTGATTTTATATTATATCACCTATACTGTCAACACTGTCATGTTGATTTTATATTATATCCCCTATACTGTCAACATTGTCATGTTGATTTTATATTTTATCCCCTATACTGTCAACACTGTCATGTTGATTTTATATTATATCCCCTATACTGTCAACATTGTAATGTTGATTTCATATCATATCTTTTATATTGTCAACATTGTAATGTTGATTTTATATTATATCCCCTATACTGTCAACATCCTATTAACACTTTATCCTCTTCGATTGCTTTGCTGCTTTTCATCCATTGCAGTATGATAAGTCTCCAATCATCATCATTATAATTATTATTGTTGTTTTTTATTTATTCGTATTGTTATTATTATTTCAATTATTCATTGTTACTATCAGTATTATATTGGTAACAAAATAATAAGTTAAATTTGTTGGTTCTGCAAATGATAATTTATAAAATAAAGAAAAAAAGTGTATATGATGATGAATTTTGGACGTTTATAGCAGTCTTGACCCTATTCATGAAATTTTAAGCTTGATTTTTTTTTCTTGGAAGAATTCTGACTTTTTCTTCTACTCTTTCCCATGGAAACTGCTGCGGTTCCCCTCAGATGTGAAGACATGTGGTGACCCGTACACCACCAAATAGTATTGTTATATTTCCTGGCTTCAACATCTGTTGGCTGCACATGCCCAGACAGCAACAAAGTCATTACAGAGCAAATGCTGAGAAGTCAATCAAATTTGTAACTTTGTGGTTTTTTTCCCATCTTTTTTTTTCTGACTCCAATTAAGGCATCTGTCCCAAGTTTTAACACACCTTTCTTATCATCATTAGATTAGCAGCTTGTTGACTTCTTTATTTTTGTAAAGAACATTTCTCATTCATAGGTGTATATTGTTTACAGGACAGGTGTACATACCTTGATATTTTGGTAATACACCTGCAGTTTTCCTGCATCCCTATATCTGACCGAGGTTTTGTCTAATTACCCCAAAAGACCAGGTGTCCACGAGGCAGCTCCCTATATCAGTTTCTCACTATGTAGAATATTGTTTTCACATACTTTTTATCAATAAGTGTAGACTACCAAAATTTGCATAAAGATCAGTGGGTGTAATTGAGTTGTGAGTTGGCTGCACACAGCAGTTGGTTTGTACGTTGATGCGATCACGAGAAACATAATCAGCAATAAAGACTGCAGAGAATTACCCCTACCTTTTTTTCTAATTAACAAATGCATCAAATGAATTCAACACCTGAACAATTAATTTGCTGCAGATGGTTTACGATGGTGGTTTCCTCTTCTTCTTTTGCAATTAGAATTTGGCTGCCTCATTTACAGTCAATGGTATCTACATTTAGATGGTTGTTGTTCTAAGTTCTCTATAAAATGCTGGTTATTTACATCCTCTGCATCTTCTTTGATCAGAATTCTTCTTCTAACCTGTTTTATGATTATTGGAAAATATCATCAGAAAGCTTGAAAAGGCATTGTCAAAGAAATCTCAGGTTCATCTAAAGTCAGGGTTGGTTTGGCTGGTATTGTAAGCGTTAAGCGTTATGTGTCAAGAGTATGGACACTTGCTAAAAATGGTGTGTTGCATTCTAAAACAGATTTTTCCAATTGAAATCTGTGTGCTCAGTTGACAAAAGTAATGTACAATGAATTGAAAGGGGTAAAAATTCTCTCAAGAGGGAGTTGCTTTAGGGAGCTGCTTTGATATTTCTTAAACAAGGTGACTTCACAGTTCAGCATAAGCTAGATTTGTAGTTACATAAACAAAAATCTTTTAGAACCACCTTTAGATCTCTACATGAATTTTTTGTTTTAATAAAGCATGCATTTTTAACTCAGCATACATATATTGGCATCTTTAAACACAGGTATACATATCTTTTTCGTTCAGAAATACCCCTCAGTGATACGTGTAATGGATGGGATGAATGTAAAGTTTTGTAGATGGGTTGCAGACAGGGTTTTCAAGATGTGATGTCTGTTTTCATGACTTGAATAGCATCCAAGTGTTAAGTGAGTCTTAAAGTGCAGACAGGAAGTTGTGGAAGATCTAAACAAACTGACTGAAAGGAAGCACCGTATCGGATTACTTTACCTGTAGGGATCATCTCGGCAACATTTGCACCTGCTTACTGTTCGGTGTGCAGATAGCTTGTTCATTTAGATATTCATGAATAAAATAACTGTTTATTACATCGGTCCTGGCAAAGTGCAGTACGAAGGAAACTTTAGAAATCGACAGATAAGAATCATAATTACATGCTTGAAAAAGACAGAATAAGGTAATTAAATCACAACAAAAACATCACGGGTATCACGTAATTCTCAAGGAATGTGGCAAGAAAACTAACTTGAGCTAAGAACTCGGGCATATAAACTGATCATTGAAATGCTAGCGAGATATAAAAAAGATATGTAGATGATCGATTTAATGGTGTTTTACACCACACTCAGCAAATTTACTCCTGATGGACAGTTTTGTAAGGTGGTGTAAAGTTCTTATCATAAAAATAAAATTGGCAAACTTAATCAAGTCTTAATGCAATGTCTGTAAAAATTTTAACAATATAACAAAGTTTTCAGAGCAATTCAATATAAAAAAACTCATAAAGCAATGCATACATCAAAGTTTACAAAAAATTCAACATAACAAACTTATAAAGCAAAGCATATAACAAACATTACAAAGAAACTCAATATAACAAACTTATAAAGCAATGCATATAACAAACTCAATATAACAAACTTAAAAAGCAATGCTTACAAGATATAATAACTCATTAGACAACAAAACCATTCTCAATTAATATTATTTTTTTTTACTATAGCAGCATTTTTTTTAATTTTGATTTTAAATTACAAGGACTCTAATAACCAGATTTCTTTTTTAGAATTTGTTTACTACACAGTGTAGAATAGGTACAACAAACATTTTGATTATTTTTCAACTTTGTGGTTTCCATCTTTTAGAAACAGGTAGGATTTTTATGTTTCTTAGTGCATTCAATTACGACAGACTCTCTGTACAAATATTTGTGGATTCCAAAAACATGGTCGAGTTTTTCCTGTGTTATCAGTTATTTAGAATGATCTTTCAGAGTGATGTTGTTCTGGATGAGTTCGAAAGCTAATAACAAATGAAGGATGTTTAAAGTAATTTGAAAAACTTGAAAAATGATAACGGCAAGATCATATTTTGCCAATAAAACTACGTGTAACCAGAGTTCCCACACACTTCTGATATCTACTTCGTGTACAGTATTCTAGTTAGTACAATAGTTTGATTTTGAGTTTGTTTTTTATGCCCCCAGCCTGAAAGGTCTGCTGGGGGCATCTAGTGTTTCAATTGTCTGTCTGTCTATTTGTGTGTCTGTTTGTCTGTCTGTCTGTCTGTCCATAATTCCATCCAGCTTGCATATAAAGTACAATATTGCAAGTTTGGATCGTGATACAGTAACCAAACTTAGACTTTCAGTTCATCTAAGGGTTGCTCAGACTTCACTGACATCACATGTCCCTGGGGGTTGGGTGGGTTGTGTTGTCTCTTAAGACAGGTTTCACTGTGTAAACTGTATAAGACAATGCAAAAATATGCTAATTCCAGGGTTTATAGTTACATGTTTTATGTTGATGAAATTTGTTTGTTTGTTTGAATGGTGCTGTATGTTGCACTTGACAATTTTTCAGTTATATGGTGATGGCCAGTTTTTAGTGGTGGAGGAGTGAATTTGGAAAACAATGTACCTGGGATGAGACTACCAGCTTCCAAAAGTAAAACTGGCAAACTTTCTCACAAAATCAGCTTAAATTCCAACGGGGCATGAACCAGCACTGATCAGAGGTGCACGATTTCATTGAAGTGTGATGCTCTAACCACCAGGCCACAGAAACCCCCTGATGAAGTTTGTGTAAAAACTAAGAAAATTAATAACCAAAATATTCAAGTTTACACGAAAATCAAAATTTTGATCGAATTACCTGAAAATCTGCCAAGTAGCACCTTAGAAATCTATTTATAACTGCACGTGTGTGTAATATCATACTTGATCAACTGCCTCAGTGATTGGTGTCATACACTGCAAAATCTATTTCACTCAAATAATGAAGAACAAAAGGTCAGTGTATGGATTATAAAATGGAATAAATCAACAAGTTTGAAAAATATGGATGTTTGGTATATAAATAGAGATCTGATTACAGTGAAGATACAAAATTGATAATACATAGTGTCTTATGTAAACATGTTTATCCCCACAATCTGTTGTTCAGGTAGTTGTAAAAACATACTCACTTTACCATGTTAAATGTTCAATGTGCTTTTCTTTGGTTATTTCTTTTCAATTTATTTTATGCCACTCAACAATTTTTCAGTTATGTGATGGCGACCACTTTTTAATGGAAGAGAAGAATTCCTATTTTACAATGTATACAAGAAAATAGTTGATCGCGAAGGCAGACCATATAGCTCGCCTGTTCTATGCTTGTTATAATTTCGGTCAAAATTAGACCACAGCAACCAGCATCCCTCTGCATTGTTGGATAATGACCCTAGACAATGTGCATGTGAAGTTTCATGGCTGTAGCTGCAGCACAAAAAGATTAACACAGCAAAAGGATGATGCTAACACCGACAACAATGCCGAAGCAGTGACAGCAATAGCTCTTTTGTTCATCAAACAGGTGAGCTAAAAACTACCAGCCTTTCAGAAGTCAACTGCCAAATTTTCTCACAAAATCAGCTACTGTTCCAATGAGGCTCAAAATTGTGTAGACTAGAGGTGAAGGACTTCATGATTGAAGTCAATCACCCCTAAAGATACATTTGGATGGGTCTAAGTCATAGATTTATGGAAGAGTCCATTGTTTTTCAGGGGTTGATGAGTTAAAGCATAATGTTGTTATCACTTGGCCACAGAGGTCCAAAACTGGTCAATTTTAAAAACACAAATGTTCTGTTTGTTAAAACTCTTCACTCTTATTGGTTGCTCATGTTTCCTCATTTTTTATATTGTCTTGCAGATGAGTACATTCTGGGTTTTATTTCAGGTTCCGAATCATACCTGAGATTGTTTTGACTCATCATCCCCTGAAAAACAATGAACTCTTCTATAAATCAATGATTCAGACCAGTCCATATGTGTCTTTAGGGGCAAATGAGTTAAAACAGTGTTTTATTTCATATTTCACAATTTTTCTAGAGCCCTCATTGTATTGGTATAAGTCTGTAGCATAAGTCAAAAATTGTGACACCTCTCTTACAGCAGTGAACTAAATCTTCATGGGTACAGGCTCTGGGTAAAATTTCATTAACAGTAACATAGCTAACATCCCCACCATTCAACTCATTCATTACATGAGTTCACTTTAGCAGTAGAGTTTTATAGGAGAGGTCTATCTTTTTTCCCTTAACGTTGGCAGTAGAGGTCTATAGGAGAAGTCTATCCTTTATCCCCTAACGTTGGCAGTAGAGGTCTATAGGAGAAGTCTATCCTTTATCCCTTAATGTTGGCAGTGGATGTCTATAGGAGTAGTCTATCCTTTATCCCTTAATGTTGGCAGTGGAGGTCTATAGGAGAAGTCTATCCTTTATCCCTTAACGTTGGCAGTGGATGTCTATAGGAGTAGTCTATCCTTTATCCCTTAACGTTGGCAGTGGAGGTCTATAGGAGAAGTCTATCTTTTATCCCTTAACGTTGGCAGTGGAGGTCTATAGGAGAAGTCTATCCTTTATTTCTTAACGTTGGCAGTGGAGGTCTATAGGAAAGGTCTATCCATTATCTCTTAACTTTGGCAGTAGAGTTCTATGGAGGAGAAGTACATTCTTCTATTCATCACACATTAGCAATTACTGACAAACTTTTGTTATAAAGCCTGTAGAACCAGCATTATTCTTGTTAGAGTTTTTATCACAATTGATTATTAAGAAGCAGATCATAAGTTTTAAATGTGTAAGTATGTGTACACTAAGTATCTTATAGATTTGCTACAATTTTGTTTTTGTGTAGGGATCTCTCTCTCTCTCTCTCTCTCTCTCTTTCTCTCTCTCTCTCTCTCTCTCTCTCTCTCTCTATATATATATATATATATATGTATGTATGTGTGAGCCTGTGTGTAATTGTTTTCATGACAGTAGGTATGTATGTATATATGTGTTAGAATGTGTCTGTGTATATTTGTTTTCATGAAATCATTTTCTATATACAGTGTACTGATAAATCTCTTTTCCCCTCTGCTTCCTTTAATTATAAAAGAAAATCATTTTCAAGTTTCTGTTTTTTCTCATTTTCTTTAAAGATGAACTGCAAAAAAGCAGTATCAAAGCTACATGGCTCATAAACAGATTTTTGTGTTTTTCATTGTCAATGACCATCCAATACATCAAGCCATTCACAAAATAAGGAATACAGAAATTACTTCCAAGACTGAAGTCATTGACCTTTGAACTCGATCTGTCAGGGTTACCAAACATTCAAGTGAGTCTGAGTCATTCCTGGTTTTCAACTTCATAATCAATTTCATTGTTTTCTTAAGATTTTTTTCAGACATCGGCCACCAGAATGTGCTATAAATAGTATAAACACATGCCAGGGAGCATTTATTGAGACAAAGTCTGACATATGATTGAAGTTAAGAACCGCTGAAAATATATTGTCTAGAGTTCCAGAAATGCACATGCTGATTTCAGTCGGTTATTGATTTTGATTTTAGGCATTCTTCATTCTTTATTTTAGCATAAATTTCAACAGAGTTAAAGGAGCATTAGCTATGTTTACCAAAAAAATAAATAAATAAATAATAATTTCCTTTTTTTTTTACCTTTACTTAATGTACAATAACAAATAAGAGCTTTACACTGGTATAAAAAAATATTATATCCCTGTATATTTTTCTGAAAATAAGGTCAAACCAGTGTCCTATACAACAAATAGCAAGGTTGAGTTAATCAATTGCAAACCTGAGTTTCTCAAGTAATTTTCACAAAATGTATAGGAATTAAAGAATTGTGTATATCTGTGTATATCTCTTTTTTGTTATTGTATATCAATCTAAGTAGTAAGAAAAGGTAAAAAAAAAAAATTGGAAATCAAAACACTCAGCTAATGCCCCTTTAAAAGGGCATTAGGAATGTTTTCACTAACAATTTGTATATACAATGTATTATAAATACCACACTTATTTTCACAAAATATATAGGGATATAAGATTTTTTATGCCCATGTATTGCTCTTAATTGTTATTGTACCTCAAATACAAGTAGTTAAAGAATAAAAAATGGAAATTGATTTTTTTTGGTAAACACAGCTGATGCCCCTTTAATCCTGAGTCCATGATATTTGAAAACTATAATCAGATGGAAAGTTTTGCAGATATTTTTTTTTTCAGTTTGAGGTCAAAATGTTGACCAGTAGCCAATTATGAGCCAATGTTTTCAGTCTCTGGTAATTTGTTTTATTTGTACAATGCATGGAAGGTGTTCTACTTTTTGAACTATGTTTTATAACACTTGTAATTTGTATTAAGTTATAATAACATGTTCATGCACTGATAACTGAAACATGTATATAGCATATCTCACTTCCTCTCCCTACCATGTAACAGTTTCTAATTACCTTTACAGGTATGATTCAGGACAGGATGTATATATCATATATATATATATATATATATATATATATATATATATATATATATATATATATATATATATATATATATATATATATATATATATATATATATACATATATATATATATATATATGTTTATAACAGCTCAGCTGTGTAACTTTCATATACATCTGACATAACATATTTCATATATTTAACCATATTTTGTGTTTCTTTTGTGCACATCATTTGTAAAGTCTTGACATTATAGTCGTACACCTGAGTGCTTTTAAAGGTAAGAGTAAACAAAGGTATAGGGAGACTTTCTAAATAGTTTTAATTCATTTAATCTCTTCCCTTGCATCCTATCTGCTTGGTTTCTATGCTTTAGAACACTGTCCACTTGCCTTGCCTTTTCCACATGAAGAGGAAAAACTTCTACAATACAATCAAAGGCCAATTCTGTATAAAGGGCACCTGTCCATAGAGGTCATTCAAACATAACCTTTGTTTACTTATTTATAATTATCAAACCTTTTTATACTGGCCACCTGTCTGTAACAGCCATATTTGTCTGTTTCTTTGAGTAGCCTTTACAGATCAGATTGACTGTATTTTATTTGGCTTGTTTCATGTGTTCAAAATTACAAGTTTCGTGTATCCAAATAGATCTCAACCCAGTAGGAAATGTATACCTAAATAAAAACCTGATTTTGTACTGATATAATTCCACAGCTTAACACTAGATAGAGGGTGTTGCATAATTACTGAGTTAGGAAAGAGACAAATGTATACATGACATAGGCGTCAGAAACAAATTGAAAGTGTGGGGCTAAACCAACCTAAAACACACACACACACACGCCAGAAACGGCTGGGGGCTTAGCCCCAATTTTCAACACCTATGTCTATCTTTCCAAAAAAAAGTTCCGACACCTATGCTTGAAATACTAAATTGTTTATCCACTAACTACCTCAACAAACTTAATTCTAAAGGCTTTTCTACAATTCTATAATATTTTAGCAATATGTGTATATTGTAGGATATTAAAGGTTGTACATTACACATATATCAAGAATTCATTCATGCTCTGTTAAAGCAAGCAAGTAACAATGATACCAAGTTAGGAAAGGGAGATACTAAAGACAGCTTTGATAAAACTACAGTAACAAACTTACTGCTAGTGTAATAACAGAACTTGTAAAACTGCTGCAACATACTGACTGCTAGTGTGATACTAAACTGTAAAACTACATCAAACTTAGGGCAAATGTAAAACCTGTAAATTGTAAAACTACATCAAACTTACTGCTAATGTAATACTAGAACTTGTAAAACTGCTGCAACATTCTGACTGCTAGTGTGATACTAAATTGTAAAACTACATCAAACTTACTGCTAATGTAAAACCTGTAAATTGTAAAACTACATCAAACTTACAGCAAATGTAATACTAGAACTTGTAAAACTACATCAAACTTACGGCAAATGTAATACTAGAACTTGTAAAACTGCTGCAACATTCTGACTGCTAGTGTGATACTAAATTGTAAAACTACATCAAACTTACTGCTAATGTAAAACCTGTAAATTGTAAAACTACATCAAACTTACGGCAAATGTAATACTAGAACTTGTAAAACTGCTGCAACATTCTGACCGCTAGTGTGATACTAAATTGTAAAACTACATCAAACTTACTGCTAATGTAAAACCTGTAAATTGTAAAACTACATCAAACTTACTGCTAATGTAAAACCTGTAAATTGTAAAACTACATCAAACTTACTGCTTATGTAAAACCTGTAAATTGTAAAACTACATCAACAAACTTACTGCTAATGTAAAACCAGTAAATTATAAAACTTATTGCTAATGTATATCCTATCTTATACAAGAAGTCTTATGTGTGATTTGGTGTGGGGAAATCAAAATCTGAACCCCTCATTTGTGAAGCAAAATTCCAAACCTACTAAAGCTCTCACGGAGTTGTGATTTATTTTAAACAAGTGATACTGTGTCGTTTATTATAATGAATTGTATTTATAGTTGTATATGTAAATTCTCTAGTAGCTTTTATTACATATATTTTGGTAAAATACATATATGATATATTTGTACAAACTACAAATGTCAGTGTTGTCACTTAGTGGACTGAGATATTGATCGGCTGTGACTTCTATGTACTCTAGACCTTAACTATGGATTCAGGAAATAGTATATAGAGTTCTGTGTTGTACTATACAGTAAAACCTGCCATAACAGACACCTTAATTCAGCTTACACTCTCCGATAATAGACAATTTGTCTAGGTCCCATTTACATTGTATATAATACTACTAGCAACTGTTTTAAATTAACGGACAACTCCCTTATCCAGGCACAGTATATAAATACATGTAATTTTTAATTTTTGTATTTTTAACTTTTTTAACTGTCACACTAAGCTGTATGTCCCAACTTCTATCTTGAGAAACACTCCTACAATCTTTTATTTTGTGTTTTTGCTTGACATTTATTTTCTTGCATTGTATCATAACAGTTTATTATCAGAACAATTTGCATTAGATTAAGTATTTGACTGTTTTAGCAGTGAATGACCATCCTTCACCTCTGTCTACTGGACAATTTAATTAGTCAGACAACTGTCTGCTAAACACAAGTTTTACAGTGTACAGTAAAACCTGCCATAACTGACACCTTGAATCAGTGGACACCTGCAATAACAGACAATTTGTTTAAGTCCTCATTTACAGGTTATATAAGACTACTATCATCTGTTTTAAATGAACAGACACCTCCCTTACCTGGGCAGAGGACAAAGTTGTTTCATTTCTGTATTTTTAACCTTGAATTAGCAGACTGTGTCGTTAATCGTGAGATCGTGAGTTCGAGTCCATCCGGCGGCAAGTTGGTTTCCAGTGTCCTTTGGATGAGACAGTAAAAATCGGGTCCTGTGTCCCAGTAGGTGTCAGCACGTTAAAGAACCCTCACTGCTCAATGGCCAAAATTTGAAGCCCTTCACCTCCATTTGGTGACGTCTCCATATGAGTGAAAGATTCTTGAGTTGGACGTTAAACAACAATAAACAAACAAAACAAAATATTAGTCTGCATATTGATCCCTTATATTTTCTTACCCATTTACTTAAACAAACAGATAAACCAATTACTTTATTTTTTCCTGATTGTCACACTTTTTCACATTCAGTTGTTGTTTTAACAATTAAAGTTACCTATGATTATTATGGGACAATCTGGACAAAGTATGTGGGACAATCAGGATAACTGAAATTCAAAAAGTGGGACAATCAGGACTTCCTATGATCAATTTCTCTCTCTCTCTCTCTCTCTCTCTCTCTCTCTCTCTCTCTCTCTCTCTCTCTCTCTCTCAAGGAGATAATGACTGAACAAGACTGAGAGTGAATGTCAGAATGCTTGTAAATGTAGAAATATTTTGTATTTAATGTAAACAGATTCAAATAAAATCATCAAAAAAAAAGCCTGTGAGTCACTACTTTCTGTCTTGAAAAACACTCATACAATATTTTGTTTTGTGTTTTTGCTTGATACTTTTTCTCTTGCATTGCATTGTAACAGTTGATTACAAGAACAATTGTGTTAGTTGTACATATGAATATTTTAGAAGTGAATGGTCATCCTTCATTTAGCAGACACCTGTTTATAACTGACAATTTGATAAGTCCGGCAACTAAACACAGGTTTTGCTATATATATATATATATATATATATATATATATTGATTATTCATATTTATATTTTGATCTTAATTAAAAGATGACTTTTTATGCTTGATAAAATCAAAGGTGTAACATAGTTTACATTTATCTATAGTTTACCATTCCTTTGGTAAGACATACATGCTATATACATTATAAATTACTTGTATCAGTGATGTCATTAAGTAGGACTCAGGTATTTTCATGTACAATGACTTCTGTGCACTTATTTCTTTAAAATGTGTTTTACATCTACCAGTAATCCTATAAACACACATCAGCTGAAAGTCAACTGTTGTGCATTGTCATGTCTTGTAGACCCTCTAGTATGCTCACTTTTCCGAGGTAAGCATTGTACACCCTCTAGTATACCCACATTTTAAGATAGGCATTGTAGGTCCCTTGGTCACATTTTCTCTTTTAAAACAAGCATCATAGACCCTTTGGCCTCCTTGTTATTTGTTATTAGATTCCCTAGTATACCCACCCATACCAGGTAAGCATTCTAGGCCCATTGATCACTTTACTCTTTTAGAGCCCCTAGTATACCCACCTATACCAGGTAAGCATTATAGACCCATTGGTCACTTTACTCTTTTAGAGTCCTTAGTATATCTACCTATACCATATAAGCATTGTAGGCCCATTGGTCACTTTACTCTTTTAGATCCACTAGTATACCCACCCTTACCAGGTAAGCATTGTAGGCCCATTGGTCACTTTACTCTTTTAGAGCCCCTAGTATACCCACCCATACCAGGTAAGCATTGTAGGCCCATTGGTCACTTTACTCTTTTAGATCCACTAGTATACCCACCCTTACCAGGTAAGCATCGTAGGCCCATTGGTCACTTTACTCTTTTAGATCCACTAGTATACCCACCCATACCAAGTAAGCATTGTAGGCCCATTGGTCACTTTACTCTCGTAGACCCCCTAGTATACCCAATCTAGTTAGTTCTACTCTTGACATAGTGTACATAACTTTCTGGCTACACAAAATCCTCTTTATCTCAGTAACAAATCTGTTTGTAATGTTATGGCAGCCATTTACCATTGACAATTTGACATAAAGTCAACAGAGAGATTAATTCTCCAATGTATGTGAGGTTATTAGAGATAATGAGAAACAGTCAACGGGATTACAGGATTACCATTTATATCCCCCACAGTCCCGACATTTGTTTTTCTATACATTGTCATACGTTTTCCAATTGGTCCGAATTTTTTCTAAAATTGCCAATATTGTGAAAAGTTGAAGAATTTTAAATATCTATTTGACAAGTTAAGTTAAAGAGATATATGTTGATTGTTTTTAGACGTGTTTGATATGGCAGACATTACAGTCAGTTGTAATGAGTATGTAAATAGGTTAAGTAGCATGAAAAGGTATCACTGACAATATTGAAATACAGTTGAACCTAGATATATTGAAACGAGGGGAATAAGTTTTTCTTTCAAATAAACAGGGTTTTCAAAATAACTGGGTTTTAATGGCTTTAAATGAATATGGGCGGGGATTCAAAATCATTTCAAATTAAGCTGGATTTCAGTGTAACAGAGTTCAATGCATGTATCAGTGGGTTTCACTGTATGTCATATAAATACGTTCAGGGTCAGATGTCACCAAATTTACTCAGTACTCAAGCTCAACTAACTTTTTAGGAGTTTAAGACAAACTTTGAATTTATTGAGTGAGGGTCTGCAACTGGACATTTGTATATATTTAAAGCATACATTTGTAAATAATAATAATAAAATATTATTCATTTGAAGAATATATGTACAATGGAACTGTCTTGAGAGACTAAAAAGAAAGACCACCTGTCTTTCTAATATGAAACCATAATGTGAATGCTGCTTGGTCAAATAGTGCTTTGACTAAAACCTCTCTAGGGAGCACCTGTTTTATGTGACCACATGTCAGTGTCAGTAGGGGTGGTCTTTCAAGACAGGTTCAATGTACTTCAGAAAAATCAAAATATAATTCTAGAATTGTGTAAATACCCAATTTGAAGTTGTAGATTCAAGGAATCTCGTAGTTTTTATGAGAAAATCACAAATTTGGCTCGGTGTTTTTATGTGAATATGTGAAAAATGAACAAATATTGCATTATGTTTCCTGGTCGGTCACATCTACGAGTTTGATAAGCAATTATATGGTCAAAATAATGAAATAGAAGTTGAGCTTGAGTACCCAATATATTAGGTGACCTTGGTGCCTAGTGTCTTTTTATCAGTTTAGCATAGTGCATGGCTTCACTACAAACATTTAGGTATAATACACAGAGATGTGTTACTATAATTCTGTTTAGAGTTTTACCTGATTTTCACCTCTTCTACAGGTGAGGAGTTTAGACATATGATAATTAGATATAGAAAATACACCAAGAAATATTATTCAGCATCAGCAGGCAGTGGGACTGGTTTTTTTTTTATAGTTAACAGTTAATTTTTTTTTCAATTATTATTCTAAGGAAAAATCACCAGCTACATATGAAATTGTAGAAATTTGACCCTGTGCGTTAACTTATTACCCCTAAAGACACATTTGGATTGGTCTAAGTCATTGATTTACAGAAGAGTTCATTGTTTTTCAGGGTTGATGAGTTAAACTTATTTGGCTGAGTGGTGGTTACAGCATCACGCTTTAAACCATGAAGTCTCACCTTTTATAAGCGCAGGTTCAAGCCCCACTGGACCCTAAGCTGATTTTGTGAGAAAATTTTTTTTTACATGTGGAAGACCTGTTGTCTCTGAATTTGTAGTATTATGATGTTAAGGCAATGTCACATGACACCAAAATATGTCTTTTTTTCAAGATAGTATTGCCATCATGTTTTGGCTTATATAGAGATAATTATTATTGCAGATGAAAATATATTTACCGATGATGCAATGTGGGACCTATCATGGAAATCTAGAGAGAGGCTATATTTTATATTTGCATTTTGTCAAAGAAACTGCAAAAATGGAAACCCACAACTAAAATAAATATATGTTTGTTTTTTTTGTTATTTAATGTCTCACTCAAGAATATTTCACTCAAATGGAGACATCACCAAATGCCGGTGAAGGCCTTCAAATGTTGGCCTATGCTCAGCACTTACGGCCATTGAGCAGTGAGGGTTCTTTAATGTGCCGACACCTACTGTGACATGGGACCTCGGTTTTTACTGTCTCATCCGACAGACAGGAATCCAACCTGCCGTCAGCTGGACTCGAACTCACGATCTCACGATCAGGAGTTGAGCATGCTACAGACTGAGCCTGATGCTGGCTCTAAAATAATTAAATGGTAGAAACCACTCTATATACTACTCTTATTAAGACTCCCTAACTAACTTACTCAAATTGGTCTTATTACTGAGGTTGTCATTTGAGTGAGGGTCTGGACATATTCAATAATAACAGAGAAATTTTCAAGAGACATTAATGTCTATGGTCCCTTGAGTTAGAGATGGAGGGTATACTGAATGTAAAAATATTAGCCATTTACCATAACTGAATGTGTGATATATATAAATATATATATATATATATATATATATATATATATATATATATATATATATATATATATATATATATATATATATATTTGCGGTCTTAAGTGTGAGGTGATCTTCAACAGCAAGGTGGTCTTTAAGCAAGGTTCCACTGTACAGGTTTGCAAGTACTCACTGTATTATATTCATACTCAAAGCTTGTTGTACTGGACACCAACTGATATCCCTAATTTTGAACCTCATTATTTTGTCTGTAGCAACAGATGAGATATCAGCAACCCACAATAATTTGTTTATTTTTATATGATATTTTATGGTTACGATGTGGTCAGGTGATAGACATGTTATGGTCATTCTGTGGTCAGACAGGAGATAAAATCTCTTTGATTAAAGGTATTGGGGGTTGTTATTACAATAATTCTGATCCATTAGACAGTAGATTGAGGCTTAGATGGGCTTTGTAACATTCTGATCTGTATGAAGAGGCAGTTATCTGATATAAATACTTAGTGTTTTATTGTTATTACATGGTAAAGTCATAATTGTGGCACTCCATGACAGATACCTTTGGTCATCAGAAGGGTACCCAAGAACCACATAACTGACTATTATGTTCTGAAGTCATAATAATAGCACTCAGTGACTGGTACCTTTGACATAAGAAGTGTACCCAGAAACCACAATAGAAGTATACCCAGGAACCACAAAATGGACTATAAGCAGGAACCACATAATTTACTATTACATGGTGAAGTCATTATTTTAGCACTCAGTGACCAGTACCTTTGGTCATTAGAAATGTTGTCGGGAACCACATTACTGATTATTATGTGGTGTAGTAATTATTTTGGCACTCAGAGACCAGCACCTTTGACCATCAGAAATGTGACCAGGAACCACATATCTAACTATTATGTGGTGAAGTCATAAAAGTGACACTTAATAACCAGCACCTTTGATAATTAGAAATGTACCTAGGTACCACATGATGGCTATAACACTGTAAAGTAATATTTGTGGCACTCGATGACCAGCACCTTTGATAATTAGAAATGTACCTAGGTACCACATGATGGCTATAACACTGTAAAGTAATATTTGTGGCACTCGATGACCAGTACCTTTGATAATTAGAAATGTACCTAGGTACCACATGATGGCTATAAATGGTAAAGTCATATTTGTGGCACTCAGTGACCGGTACCTTTGATAATTAGAAATGTACCTAGGTACCACATGATGGCTATAAATGGTAAAGTCATAAAAGTGGCACTTGCTGACCAGTACATTTTATCTTTAGTAATGTACCCAGGAAACACATACTGGACTTGTATTGTAATCAAACTCAGATAATAGCTAATTGTAGCATAAATTATCATCAAGTCCCGGGAATCTTGGAGCAGTCAGCTATTTGTCATACTATCAGATGTCATCATTCTACTATCAAAGTACCTCAGAACCACTGGCTGTTTTTATTGCACCAAGAAACCAGAAATATCACATTGAGAAATCTGAAAATTTACTGAATGTGAAATTAATTATATTAAAAAACCATGGCAACCATTTTTAGCTCACTGGGACAAAAGAGCTTTTATTTGGTATCTTGACTTTTGTCCTGGTGACCTTGACCTTGAACTTTGACCTTCTTTCAAAAATTTAAATCTCGGATATATCTTTTAAACCATTAGGGATAGGGTTTGATATTTCACATATAGATTTCTTCTGACCAGAGCTTTCATTTAATACATTGACTATTGATCTAATGACCTTGACCTTGGACTTCCACCTACTTTTTTCAAAAATTTTAAACCAGAGCTGAAGGAATCCAAATATTTGCCAGTTCCTTGATCTTAAAACCTGACAGCTGTGGGTCAAATACCTACATTTGTATTTTGATTATTTACACCCATTGCGGGGAGCCTTGTTGTCTTCTGACAACTCTTGTTATCAGTACTGTACCCAACTATTGTCCAAGATATCAACAAATAACCAGATGCTCTTAATACCCCAAGAGTCTCCTGTCAATCAATTCTTATTTCCAGTACTATACCAAGTGACCTGATCTGTAACAACTTCTATTATCACTAACATTTCTATTTCCTCTCTCTAACATGCATCACTTTCATGGAGAGAAACTGATGTCAGTTAGGGGGTGGGGTGGTTAAAGTACACAGATATTGGATGTGTTCTGTTTTATCGCTACAAGAGCTGCCAGAACTCTACTGGTCTGATTGTGCTAGAACAGTATTGTTGTTATCTTAATTACCGCTAGGTCAACTTGTCAGAAATGACCTTGTGTGGGTGTAAAAGGAACTAGCCTGTCTGGACCTTGTAAGTCACATTAGCATGAGAATAGCTCTTTCTACCTGACATGTAGCCATTTGAACATGACTGGTCACCCATGAGACCTGAAATGGATTACTTTCTTGAACTTTATTGTGATAAAATGATATGGTAACATGATTTGACACCCATCTTATCAAGCACTTGTTGTAATCATACCTAAAGCTAACAATTGACACTTAATGTATACAGAGTCTATAGCTTCAAGAGAAAAAAAATAGTCTTCATGATTTTTTTTACACCCATATGAAATATAAAAGGTGATAGATGCCTTAACTTGCTCACAGCATTGATTTAATGCAGAGTCTAATGTTTGTAGTGGTTATCAATTTCGCCTGGGTATTTTGGGCAAAATTTGATGTTAAACAGTGAAAAAATTGGTAACAACTACGTCGTGAGTTGACCCAGGTAAAATACACGCCCTTAGACCATTGTGTGAAGAAAGTATGATTTTTACTTCAAAAGGTTACACTATAGTTTATTTATTTTGTTTCATTAGGAATTATTCGATTTGTATGGATTTTTTTACCAGCAGCAGATGAAAGATCACAAATTTTGACCTTTGCTATGGACAACAACAACTCAGTAAGGGTTCTTGCCATATCAGGCATGGAACCTCATGGCTTTGTTTTTAGTTTTGTCTTCAGGTAAAAGACCTATGACTTACAATTCAGTGACAGTTATGCCTGAAACCAATAGCCAAACTCAGGGCCTCCCTCATAGTGGAAGCTTGGGGGTGTCAATTAGGTCTGAGTTTATAGAAAATGATTATTCCTTCGCTATATGCTTGACGTAACAAGTAAAATCCAAAATTCGTTTAGATAAGACTTACAGTCAATGCCTTGTAGTGTCATGGCACATACATCACATGACGTGATGTGACGTATGAAATATAAAAAACTTAGATTCATAGCAGGGGTCCCAGTCTATGATATTCACTCATGAGTGGTTATATCTCCTCCCATATTCTTAACCTCACCTTAAAGATACTGTTTCAAAGATGGAGGGTTGTAGGGACAAAATTACATTTTTGCTTTCATTTTTATTTTAGTTATTCCTGATTACTTGACAAGTTTAACTCATCAACTCCTGAAAAACAATGGACTCTTCTATAAATCAATGATTTAGGCCAGACCAAATGTGTCTTTAGGGGGAATAAGTTAATACATGTATAATTTTAATTATATTGATTTAAAATATAGCGGAACTGCATTTAAGACTGACTGATTAGACAAGACCATCACCTAAAAGACCTTCTCACTAATCAGACTATTTTGAGTCATTCACATAGGTGGTCTTAATAGCCAGGTTCTACTCTATTAAAAGTAACTAATGATTCTGTTATTTGGCATTTTCCTGCCTGGGTTTTATACAGTTTATATGAGGATCTCACAAAGCACTTTGGATAGTATAGATCTATTTACACACCCATAAGTCTTAACCCATTCACCCCTAGAGAATTTGGACTGGTCTTAATCATTGATTTACAGAAGAGTCCATTGTTTTAAAGGGGTTGATGGGTTAACTGGTAATGCAATTTTTTAAAAGATGCAGTGAATGAGATATTTTTCAGTTAATAAAAAACATTTATATAAAATTTCATGAAATTCCATAAATGAGCACCTAGTATAACCCTTTAATCCCTCAAGTATCATAGTGGTTGTTCTTTTCTGTCGTATTAGACGTGTCTGCTATTATTTATGGAGTTGAAAGGTTTAAATAATTACAACACAAAATCAAAATACAGCTGACTGCTAAATTATGAACAAGTCATTCAAATTGATGATCATTTTTAAAGAGGTCGGAAAAAATTTCAGATATCATGATATGATTTTCAAAATGCCTAAAACTTCCCAATTGTTATAAAATGTAAAGTATGTGTGTATGTCCCGGAGACATCAGAAAATATATAGTGAGAGGCCAATTTAGTGCAACAGCCCCAAACGGTGGTTGCATCAAAAGCTGTATATTGTAAAAAGATACAATTTTGGCATTGTAAAACCAGAGATTGATCCATCATACGATACAAAGACATACATATACTCCAATGTACACTAATGCTTTACCGCTCATTTCCCTGTCATGTTTTTATCAATGGACGTAACTTTTGTGTTAATTTATAGTGTGATGGATAACGTGTTATTTTTTAATTAGTTTTAGTGTTTTACCGGGAGGCTTGATCAATGGGGCTCGGAGCAACAGAGCATATATGTCTAGAAAGATGAATGGTTTCCGTACTTGTTCGTTTCATTGTACCATCAAATATCAACTAAGTGAAAAAACTGTTTAGTAATAGTTTTACCTGTACACCAGGTCTAAAAGGTCAATAACAAAGACTGTCGATGCACACTCTGTGTTAGAAAAATGTACAGGAAAGTCTTTATACCAGTATATATATATATATATATATATATATATATATATATATATATGTGTGTGTGTATGTATGTGTATGTCTGTGTGTGTATGGGTGTGTGTATGTGTGTGTGTGTATGTGTGTCTGTGTGTATGTTTGTATACAGAAGACATTTCTCAAGAGAACGCCCATTCTACCACTGAAATGTGGTCTCTATAGACAGGTACCATGATCTCTCAAAAGACGTTTGATTTAAAGGATTATTTAACCAAGTGGTTTTCAGAATGTCGTCTTAAAAGACAGGTTCTACTGTATATATCAAGCACAAATACAGAAATGCTTGATATTTGATTTATTTCCACAGATTGCATCCTGCATTATCCAAGGTCTATAGTAAATGTTTAATATTGCAGTGTTATTTTTGCTTTATTTTTATATAATATTTGTTATAGTTATATTGTGATGTTTTCATATAGCATCTATCATTTTTGTTGGGTATGTTATTTTTTCAGATTTCTCTTGCTTTGTAGAAAAACTTCAAAGTTCTGTTCATTAATTTTCCCCATGTGATAATTGTGAAGCCAGTTTGTGATGAATGTATATTGCAAACAAGGAAAAACATATACTTACGAACATGTGTGCTGTCAACTTTTGAAGTCATACATTGAAGGGACAACAGTGAAACCATACATATACATGTATGTATGTATCTATATATATATATATATATATATATATATATATATATATATATATATATATATAGACTGTCAAGAGCAAAACCATACATTGATGCATATGTATTTCCAACAGTGAAACCATACATATGTACTGCCAACAGTGAAACCATACATATGTACTGCCAACAGTGAAATCATACATATGTACTGCCAACAGTGAAACCATACATATGTACTGCCAACAGTGAAACCATACATATGTACTGCCAACAGTAAAACCATACATTGATGCATATTTATTGCTTACAATGAAACCATACATATGTATTGCCAACAGTGGAACCATACATATGTACTGCCAACAGTAAAACCATACATATGTACTGCCAACCATGAAACCATACATATGTACTGCCAACAGTGAAACCAAACATATGTACTGCCAACAGTGAAACCAAACATATGTACTGCCAACAGTGAAACCATACATATGTACTGCTAACAGTGAAACCATACATATGTACTGCCAACAGTGAAACCATACATATGTACTGCCAACAGTGAAACCATACATATGTACTGCCAACAGTGAAACCATTCATATGTACTGCCAACAGTGAAACCATTCATATGTACTGCCAACAATGAAACCATACATATGTACTGCCAACAGTGAAACCATACATATGTACTGCCAACAGTGAAACCAAACATATGTACTGCCAACAGTGAAACCATACATATGTACTGCCAACAGTGAAACCATACATATGTACTGCCAACAGTGAAACCATACATATGTACTGCCAACAGTGAAACCATTCATATGTACTGCCAACAGTGAAACCATTCATATGTACTGCCAACAGTGAAACCATACATATGTACTGCCAACAGTGAAACCATACATATGTATTGCCTACAGTGAAACCATACATATGTACTGCCAACAGTGAAACCATACATATGTACTGCCAACAGTGAAACCATACATATGTACTGCCAACAGTGAAACCAAACATATGTACTGCCAACAGTGAAACCAAACATATGTACTGCCAACAGTGAAACCATACATATGTACTGCTAACAGTGAAACCATACATATGTATTGCCTACAATGAAACCATACATATGTACTGCCAACAGTGAAACCATACATATGTACTGCCAACAGTGAAACCATACATATGTACTGCCAACAGTGAAACCAAACATATGTACTGCCAACAGTGAAACCAAACATATGTACTGCCAACAGTGAAACCATACATATGTACTGCTAACAGTGAAACCATACATATGTACTGCCAACAGTGAAACCATACATATGAAACTGCCAACAGTGAAACCATACATATGTACTGCCAACAGTGAAACCATTCATATGTACTGCCAACAGTGAAACCATTCATATGTACTGCCAACAATGAAACCATACATATGTACTGCCAACAGTGAAACCATACATATGTACTGCCAACAGTGAAACCATACATATGTACTGCCAACAGTGAAACCATACATATGTATTGCCTACAATGAAACCATACATATGTACTGCCAACAGTGAAACCATACATATGTACTGCCAACAGTGAAACCATACATATGTATTGCCAACAGTGAAACCATACATATGTACTGCCAACAGTGAAACCATACATATGTACTGCCAACAGTGAAACCATACATATGTACTGCCAACTGTGAAACCATACATATTTACTGCCAACAGTGAAACCATACATATGTATTGCCTACAAGGAAACCATACATTGATGCATATGTATTGCCTACAAGGAAACCATACATTGATTTACATATGCTGCCAACAGTGAATCCATATTTTGATGTACACATGCTGCCAACAATTAAACCATACATTTACCTACATTTTCTGGTTTACAATGATGTCATTGTGTAAAAGGTTCACAGAGTGTACACTAACAGTCAAAAGTCACCCAGACTTGATAAAGGCAAAGTGAGATGTATGTTTGGGTCATGCATTTATGTGAAGCTGTAGATTACTTATGGAATGTACAAACAGCTGTTTATGTGCTTTTCAAAGATACAAACTGTTTCACATACTGTGGTACTGTTATGAAAATTTCACCACCATTATCGGGGCAATCAGGTGTCAGTAATGGCAGGGAGAGTGAAGAGGCATAGCAGATGATATACTAATTAATCTGCATTGTCATGGGAGCTAAGCTGCGATTACAAAAAGCCCTGCCCCTTTTATCAGCAACAAAATGAATGTGGCAAAAAGTTGAAATATGGAAAAAATGTCATTTAGTTTGATAAGCATGACTGATATTTTCCAGTTTTTAATATACAGATTTAGACCATTTCTGAAACTTTAAAAATCATACTATTTTTTTTACTGACTTTACAGTAAAGTTTGAAATTTTCAAGAAGGAGAAAAACATCATATATCAGATTCATTTAGAAAAAAAAATTTCTGTTTTTTTTTTTCTCTCAAAATAATTATAATCATTTTGCTTGATATATTAAATATTCAATTTTTTTATATGAATTACTGGTAAAGAAGTTCTTGTCTGTTTTGTTTTTTCTTTAGGGAAGGGTACAATCTAGTTAAGAATGGTTTTTGTTGTTAATTTTTTTTTTTTTTTTTTAAGGGAGGAGGTACAGACTTGTAAAGAATGTTTTTACAGATTGTAAGGTATAAACCCTTTTACCCCTGAGTATTTAAATGGTATGTTCTTTTTAATCGTCTTAGACCAGTCTA
The DNA here is from genome assembly GCA_030159075.1 of Atrina japonica. NCBI lineage: Eukaryota > Metazoa > Mollusca > Bivalvia > Pterioida > Pinnidae > Atrina > Atrina japonica. Next base: position 1,073,196 of record BROG01000001.1, read on the forward strand.
TTATTGTCTTTCGTGTTGATTTTTTCATTTGTTTTATTGTTTTTTTACACCTTGCCAAGATGTTTTCACTTGAATGGAGATGTCCCAAGCTTTGATCAACTGCACACATTTAAAGATATTACTTTGTGTTTAAACAAGTATCCTCATTAAATCAATTTGTGTCTTCAACAATTTCACTTGTCCTTAAGTTGGACAAGTAGGAATCAACATCTAGTCTTCTGAAATGCAAAATGGACTTGTCCCTGACAAACTGATTGTTAATTCTCGAGATATTTATACATATATATATATATATATATATATATATATATATATATATATATATATAGATATATATATATATATTCATATTCATTGCATGTATATATGTATGTGAATTTCATTTCTACAATTCTGAATCAATCTTTAAAAGTCCAGAAAACCTAACTTTTTATCAGTCAAGATTAAAGTACTTCTGTTTTTTTTTCTATTTGTATGTTACGTAACCTTGATCTACAAATCGTAATGTCACCCAGTACTCTTCTGAAAGATTGAACAAATAAAATTTAATCAAGCACTGTTACATTTTATTTATAGTAAACTTCTAGAGCCACAAATGAATGAGATGAGTGCAACTTCCTGCAAAAACAGAAAGAAAATTTTTATTGTGTGAATGTTCCCAGAGAGAAGATGAAACCATATTCTCCTACATACTTAATGCTCTCAATCAAAGGAAATGGAAAACCATCACAATGACGGCTATTGCTAATGATTAAGGAAATAAGGAAAGTCTGCTTGTCCAGTACAATGTGAAATCAAGTCATTGGGTGAACTTACGCTGTTTGTGATAAAACTCATAAAAGTTTGCGAATTCACCGAATTCACCGGTGTAAGAGAGGATCTTCTATCAGAACTTCTAGGTGGGTCAAAATTCATGGTGACCAAATATGAACAACTGTGAGAATTTTATCGTCACTTATACAATAAAAAGTACATGGTATTCAATAATGTCATCAAGTAGAATTGATGATGGGTGGGGCGGGAATGTGCCAGGTTTTCGTGGTTACGAGTGGTGAGGACAGTGGATGGGTAGAGTTTTGGTGATGGGTGGAAGGGGAAATTGTACCAGGTTCCCATGGTAATGAGTGGTGAGGGCAGTGAATGGTTAGGGTTGGGGGGGGGGGGCAGACAGAAAATAGTCAATATATAGCATATTTGCTTGCCATAATATAATTAATAAATTACATGTAATATTTGTTGTAATAAAATAAATTTTTATTTCTACAAGATTAAATCTCCTTAGATGACATTTTACATTGAGGTCTACAGTCACCCATTATAAATCTAAGTTCACAGCTAGGGTAAGGGGTCTTTCTACAAAATGAAATGTTCTATGTGTCTATCTATCCAGGGTATTTATCTATGATACCCGTCTGTCTATCCATCCATCCATTTATCTATCTGTCTGGAGAATAAGAGAAAATAATATTTTTCCTGTGAATAGACTAAGTAGAGTAGTGATGTAGAAAATATAAAATATAACCCAGTTTTTTTTCAGTTTCTGTTTTAAAGTTATTTTTGTAATACATAGAAATTTTGGTTTTTTAATTTTTTTATTGGAAGTACAAATCAATACAGGCATACAAGGCGATAAATGGGACATCCTTTCTAGCTCATACAAGATTGTCAAAATTGTGACAAAAACCTTTACCAAAGGATAGCGACTAAATTGTTTAAAAGTTAAATGGCACTTGTGAAAATTTGTTACCAATTATCAAGCCCTAGTTTGTCACAAAAGAGATGAAATAACCCTCAGTCCCTTCCACGAAAATCCAATATTATCAAGGTGGTTTAAAGACAGTTATTTGTCTGTTGTGAATTTCCGTCATATTACTTTGAATATCATAAAAACTTAAACACGTATCAAACAGTTCTAAACTTTTGACAATGATGTCGTAAATCAGAGAAAAATAGAAAAGGAAATGACTCAAATTCTTACGACTCTTAGTACTTAAGATCAGAGGTTCATTTCCAACATGTCTTCTCAACTCGCGCCTGTCTGCACTTCAAACACAAGCCCTAACTCTGGCATTGAAATTAAGACTTAGATTATGAGGATAAATCGCCTTTGATTCTCTATGCCAACAATTTTAATTGAGTCTTGTTCCTCTTTTGTGTTTTAATACAAAAGCAGCAATAACCACCACAACATATTATGATCGAGGAATCTTGGAAACACGAGCATCTCAGATACGAACAAAATGTTCAGATGTTAGTCGTATACAAATGTTGAGTGTGTTTCTCATATACTCGACAGAATTTGGATGAAAAAAGGTCAAGAATACAAAGTGTTCAGCAGATAAGATTTCAATAGTTTAAATATTGGTATTTTTAACATTTTGAAATGTTTCTAATGTATTTAAGTCTATGACAGTGAAGATACGTTTTGATCGAAATTTTCTTTAAAAGCTTGGAGGTCGTTATTATCATAATTGTTTCTAGATCATTAATGTCGCATGTCAAAACAGCTGAAGTTTGTGGTTGCCGTTGGGTACAGAGGTTTGGTTTCTGAGATGCCCCTATTCTTGACCCCGTGTTTAATTTTGATATTAAGCTCTAAGGCATCTGCATTATTTATTTTTACTGTTTGTTGCACTTTTAGGGACTTGACTCACATTTTATTAATTATATCTCCCTTACAGCTTCACCTCATTTAACTATACAACAACTCATCTATTCAGCTGACTTTCTATAGTACATTTGGTCCTCTGCAGTTAGGAACCATAGTGCCAGACTCGATCATTACAATATACAAGTAATTCAGTTCTGTTGTATTGCAAGGGACTATAGCATCAGGCTTTGCAATTAAACATATGAAAATAAGGCTCATTAAGTCCTTTATTGCAATGTACCATGGAGTCAAACTTCTTAATGTCTCATGCAAGTCAGTTAGTCCTCCTATATGTTGATGGACCTTGATGTTAGATTTGTTTGAAATGTTCCTATATGTTGATGGACCTTGGTGTTAGATTTGTCTTCCCAGTACTCAAATGTGCACAAGAGCCATTTTTCTCAGTGTTTCATACAAGTCATTTAGCCCACTATTGCAATGTGCCTTGGTGTCACAGTTTCTCAGTGTCGCATACAAGTCATTTAATTAGCCCACTATTGCAATGTGCCTTAGTGTCATAGTTTCTCAGTGTTTCATACAAGTCATTTAGCCCACTATTGGAATGTGCCTTGGTGTCACAGTTTCTCAGTGTCGCATACAAGTCATTTAATTAGCCCACTATTGCAATGTGCCTTAGTGTCATAGTTTCTCAGTGTTTCATACAAGTCATTTAGCCCACTATGTGCCTTAATGTCACAGTTTCTCAGTGACGCATATAAGCCATTTAGTCCCCTATTGCAATGGGTCCTAGTGTCACGTTTCCTCAAAGTCTCATACAAGGTCATTTTGTCCCTGTGTGGTCAGCGACAGAACTAGAATTCTCAATAATACACTTGTTTTATATTTGTCATTTTAATGCCTTGTGATTGAAGATCAAGGGCTTCATTTTGTTTGCAACATTTTGGTTTTTGTCGAGTAACTTGATTTTTTTTTTTAAATTTTAACCAAATTTAGTATAAAAATTTTTAACAATAAGACGTAGAATGAGTTTGATTTTGTCCAAGATTCCACTATATCTGCCAGAGTTATGGGACTTTAAAATCTTCATAAATGGCTTACTCCTTGTGGCATAGTGATTCTCAAACACAGCTTGTTCATTATTGTTACACCATTATTTTGTAAGGAGTTTTTTACGCTATAAGTATGTCATTACATTTTTTAGTAAAGTGCACAAAGATTCAATAGCCCCTATTATTACGGTTCACAAGTTTTTTTAAGTATCTGTCCGTCAGGCTTTTTTTTAGAACTTGTTATTTCATATCTGATTGATAAGGACACACAGAAAAGGACAATCGAAAATCAGAAACTCGTAATGTAGAAGTATCACATACACGCCCCATACCACACTTTCTGTCAGCTAGACACACATACTGACCAAGAATGTTGCTAAATCCTTTATAATAAGTTGCATACATCAGGGAACTCTTGTATTTTCAATGGTAGAATATTTCTATGGAATGACGTTACGGTGAAACACACTGACAAGATTTGCACTTGGACATGCATGAAATAGATCCTCTTCACATCTTGAGTAGACTTCGACAAAAACTCAAGAGTAAATATATTTAAAATGTTTTCTATAAATTACCCTGCATATTTTCTGTCTCCTATTAAGATTTTTTTTTTACTTTTTGACCACCCAGTTCTGTTCAGTGTCCTGTGTTTGGACCACCCAGCAAGACTGAAATTTGTACACAAATTTACAAATAAATGAAAACTTGTACTGTTATACTGTGACACTTTCTCCCGAGTAAGCAAATATACTCAGATGGAATTACAAATTGGCAAAAAGTAATATGCTAGAATACTTATTGTATATATATATATAACAATTTTTTTAAAAAAAAATTTTTTACGTTACAAAATTAGAGTACCGTATGTTTTGACAGCAGTGACATTGAACCACACTCCATAACTGACATGAAATGCGAGACAAAATGTCTTGGATATAACATAAATTACATCCATTTTTCTCACAGGTTAGTCATTTTATAAGAAAATTATGAAGATTTATAAACTTTTAAAATTGAAGTTTAGGATTTAATATAGCTTGTCTCTTACAAATTTTGGAAGTTTATGAATGGTATCTCGTTGACAGTATCACATTTATGGTCCCCCCCCCCCCCCCCCCACCCCCCCCCCCCCCCCCCCCCCCCCCCCCCCCCCCCCCCCCCCCCCCCCCCCCCCCCCCCCCCCCCCCCCCCTGGTACACCAAACATCTGCCGACGCAATTAACAAGGTGTCCATTTCAAGTCGTAGGTGTCCCTGAAATATGACATAAAATGACAATCATCTGTCTGTTATAATAGGAAACCCCTCCCCCCGTATAAATCCCTACACAAAAGACTGGATGAAGAAAGAGTGGGATACAGTTATAACTACTCTATATGTATCTATCTGTACTCTTTTCAGTTGAGTAAAGCATTTCCCCATACCTTTGTACATATATACCTTTCAGCACTTATTTGGTGTGTGAATTTTCTTCCCCACCTAGGTTACATGTATTCAGGTGTACCCTTGAATTATAAACTAGAAAATTTCTGTATATGTACACATGATTTTTCAGCAGAATTGGGAAGATAGGCTTAATTTTTAGTGAGGGGGGAGTTGTTGGTGTTTAAGAGTTGTATTGCTAAGGGAAATTCCACCCAGCAAAATCTTTTGATATCCATATATAAATTGTTAAAAATACAGTGGAATCTGTTTTGAGTGACCACCCCGTCTGCCACTAAAATGTGGTTGTACAAGACATGTGGTCTCTCAAAAGAGGTTTTATTTAAAGGATTATTTTTATAAAGTGGTTTTCAAAATGTGGTTTCATAAGACAGGTGGTCTTTCCAGACAGGTTCCACTGTATATGTCCACCTATTTTCTGACTTTATCAAAAATCTGTTGGGAGTTGTGTTACGAGAAAAAACTTGGGTATATCAAAAAAATTTCAGTTGATATTTTCTTATTTATCACTGATAATAATTCACCTACAGAACTGTTTCTCCAGAAAACATTAATCTCTCTCTCTCTCAAATTCAGAATTCTTACGATCCAAATTTTATTTTCTTAAAATAGAATCTTGGTAAACATAAAAATTCTAGTTTTCTGGACAGGAAATGTGTAAACCTTATAAAATAGTTTGTTTATCAAAAAATATAAATTAAGTATGATTACAGAGAAATTGATTTTTTTAAATATTAGATTTTTCATTTGTGTGTACTGTAATATATGAAATTTTGTATATACATTATTAAATAAATTTGTGGTCCAAAAAATTAAAAACTACATAGTTATTTACGAGATGACATTGTCTGTGTAAATGTTGCTGGCTTTTTTGGCTTTTTTTATGTCAAAATTAATAAGGCAGAGAAACTCATATTCGGAGTCAAATGAAAAGAAAGAAATAATTTTGCGCAAATTATATTTGAGATATTGTCAGGTGCTCTAAATGATGTTACTATTTATATATATAAGTTTGAGGAGTTAAATTACCTCTCCCCACCACTTCTTGTCACAAACTTGTAAATCATCATAGCCATTGCTGCCATTGGGCAGCTTTAGCATTATGAAAAATTAGCATTCAAATCTGAGGAAAGAATATTTTGGGGGTAAATTTTGAATTAACTCTTATACTAAGGATTTTTGGAGGGTCCAATTTTGAACTTAATAACAAATATAAGGATATTTTAGGACACAATTTTGAGTTAAGAAGAATATTAAGGATATTTTGGGGTTGAATATTGTATTTACTCCTATAAATTAAGTGTATTTTTGTGGCCAACTTTGAATGAACTGTTACAGGATATTTTGGGTGTCAATTTTAAATTAACTCTTATATTAATGATATTTTGAGGGTCAGGTTTGAATTAACTTTTATATCAAGGGTATTTTGGGGTCAATTTTGAATTAACACTTATATTAAGGATAAATTGGGATCAATTTTTAATTGACTCTTATATATAAAGGGTATTTTAAGGTCAATTTTGAATTAACTCTTTATTTCAAGAATAGTTTGGGAGACAATTTATTAATTTAAACTCTTATATTAATGATATTTCAACACTCTTTGAAATACTCCAGTATCAACACCTGTTTAAATCTGTTAGGAGCAAGTGCTTGTACAAGCATGGGGTATACACAGTGAATATAATTATACAAAACATCTGTAACATTGAAATAATACAAGCCCGGTAATTTCTGGTTTGATGAAAATATCTGTACTTTGTCTAGCTATAAGCAATTATAAATATCATATGATGTTTCATCTTTTTCATTTCAATATGATCTTTATGATTTTTTTTTTATGACTGAACATGTAATGATCAGAAAAATACACAAACTATAATGTTGTGTTGTAGTACTTCAGTTTACAAGGTACGTACACACATGTTCATGTTCTTACATTCTCCATTACCGAAAGAGGAACGAGTTCTACATTATATAACATATAGTGCATTATAGGTAAAAACTTGAGGTGGAATGAGATATCTGGTTGAAAAATAGAATATTGAAAAACATGTCTTTAGTGGTTCAGGATTTGAAGAAGTGATGGAGATTTAACAATTGAAGTTCCGGATTTCAGAAGTGAGAAAGATGTAGCTATAAAAGTCTAAAAATGTGTCTATTGAAGTCTAAAGATGTGTCTATGGAAGTCCAGGACAGCTTTTGTGTCAAAGGTAGTCTTCAAGAAGTCTAAAGATGTGTCTATTGAAGTCTAAAGATGTGTCTATAGAAATCAATTTTCTTGAATGTGTCTATAGATGTCCAGCACAGCCTAAGCATCAAAGGTATCTTTATAAAAGTCCAGGTCAGCAGAAATGTAAAAGATAAATCTACAAATCTACAAAAGAAAATTTGAATGTAAAGAAGTACCCCAAAATCTTTTATCATAACTGGTCACACAGACACACACACCACACATATGCACACACACACACACACACACACACACACACACACACACACACACACACACACACTTTATATCCATAATATTTTGTGTTTTTAAATATGTCCTGAAAATTATACAAACTTTAATATGTTGTTTCTCCTTTACTTAAGGAACATGCGTAAACAAAAACTTTACATTCTTTACATGTACTTAACCATTTCTGTAGATAATCATGCCAATACAAAAGTTTCCCCTTCTGTCCCTCCATTTGAAAATTATTTCATTTCCTGTTTATGAATGGGAAGATGAATTCTGATCTATTTTGGTACATCTTTACCTTCAGAGGAGGCATTCTGCCAAAATCTTTATTATCCCTATATCCTGTTTGTTAAAGTAAATTGTTTGGACCATCAGTTTGTTCTGAAAAGCTGTTAGGACACTGACAACTCCCACTAATTTTTTTTCTGTTCACTTCCAGTACAGCAATCATTTATCTAAGATGTTAGCAAAATAAATACAGGATCTGATGTAAAGAATGGTTATTATGTTGACTGTAGGCACAGACTTGAAGTTTACAGGTGAAAGAGACGACTAACATGAAATTGATGCCCTTGAGATAAAGTAGCAATAATATAATAACAATTTATGACTTAAAGATGGTATTTCAACAGTCGTTGGAAGGTGTGTTGTGAAACTTTGTTGACATACTTTTCTGTTTATGTACATAAATACAAAATGTATAGAACTAGGATAAATTCTGTTTTGCATTTTTTTTTTAATAAACATGTAGTGCATTTTCTTTTGAATTATATTGGCTAATGGGGGATGAAAAAGTCTGACTTCAACATCGCTAAAAAGAATTTTTTGTGATAGACCACTGTCTATCCCAGAATTGTAGTTTAGCTTAGATCCACCCCCATTGGAGACATGTGTGTTAGGTCAAGCAAAAAGTGTAGTCAGAATTACTTAGATCCACCCCAACAGAAATGCTTATCAATTTCAGGACACTAAATACATGTTTAGTCCATCTCCTGATATTGACATATGGTTGACGGACAAGATTAAATAGAATTTTACCTGGGAACACTCAAATGATAATGGATGTTTGACTTTTTTCTGTAATATGTGGATGATATCCTTTCAATGAGATACAGAGAATACAATTGTGATTAATTTTTCATAGGGATCACAGTACAATTGTGATTAATTTTTTCGGGATCACAGTACAATTGTGATTAATTTTTTCGGGATCACAGTAAGATTGTGATTAATTTTTCTGTGGGATCACAGTATCAGATAAGACAAAGAATGATAAATCATTTGGTTTCTAAGGCTATTATTTTCCTTGAAAAGAAAAAAAAAGGAGTTGAATCAAGTACATATACTGATTATTCTGTGAACTTCACACTTATTTGTTGCTTTAAATGGAAAACTAGAACTTTCCCATGTAGGCCTATATGGATTTGTCGTAGGATATATATGAAGTAACATAAATTTTTACTTTTGCCCTGGAATTGTAACATGCAATGGTGTCTCTTACAATCCATGTACATGTATAACATAACAAGGGAATCTAGTGACAAATCCCCAAATAAAAGCACAAAAAGAAGAGGAGAAAGTGCAATAGGGACTCGGTAGCTTGAGTATGTGTACATGCAAGTTTAGTAATAAAGTTACAGGAGGACAGACAGGGAAACTGATAGGTGGACAGAAAAGCAAAACAACTTGTCAGTATACAGATACAACCTTCACAAACTGAAGAGGAGAAATTGCAAATAGTGATTCTGCTGGTAGCTTGGTTGGTAGAGAATACACATTGATTGTGGCTGGACGTGGTTTGAATCCTAGCATGGCCATTCATTTTTTAGCTTGTCAGTTACAGATACAACCTTGATCTACTGATAAAATTACAAATGGTGATTCTGCTTGTCCACTTGTTGGCATACAAATAGTATATGTACAATTTGTGGTTGGCATACAGATAGTATATGTATATGGACAATTTGTGGTTGGCATACAGATAGTATATGGACAGTTTGTGGTTGGCATGCTGATAGTATATGGACAGTTTGTGGTTGGCATACAGATAGTATATGTACAATATGTGGTTGGCATACAAGCATACAAATAGTATATGGACAATTTGTGGTTGGCATACAGATTATATATGGACAATTTGTGGTTGGCATACAAGCATACAAATAGTATATGGACAATTTGTGGTTGGCATACAGATAGTATATGGACAATTTGTGGCTGGCATACAGATAGTATATGTATATGGACAATTTGTGGTTGGCATACAAATAGTATATGGACAATTTGTGGTTGGCATACAGATAGTATATGGACAATTTGTGGTTGGCATACAGATAGTATATGGACATTTTGCAGTTGGCATACAGATAGTATATAGACAATTTGTGGTTGGCATACAGATAGTAGATAGACATTTTGTGGTTGGCATACTGAAATTATACTGTATGGTTGACAATGATAGTGGTTGGACATTTGTGATTGGCATACTGATGTATAATGGACAATTTGCAGTTGACATACAGATAGTATATAGACAGTTTGTGGTTGGCATACTGATAGTATATGGACAGTTTGTGGTTAGCATACTGATGATATATGGACAGATTGTGGTTGGCATACTGATAGTATATGGACAGTTTGTGGTTGGCATACTGATAGTATATGAACAGTTTGTGGTTGGCATACTGATAGTATATGGACAGTTTGTGGTTAGCATACTGATGATATATGGACAGTTTGTGATTGGCATACTGATGGTATATGGACAGTTTGTGGTTGGCATACTGATGGTATATGGACAGATTGTGGTTGGCATACTGATAGTATATGGACAGTTTGTGGTTGGCATACTGATAGTATATGGACAGTTTGTGGTTAGCATACTGATGATATATGGACAGTTTGTGGTTGGCATACTGATGGTATATGGACAGTTTGTGGTTGGCATACTGATAGTATATGGAGAGTATGTGGTACAGAAGGTCTCTATGACACAATAAGGGGTATTGCTTCACAGTTATTTAAAGAATCAATATCCTTGTCCTAAAAGTAGTGATATATGCATTCCAGGACAAAAACTGACCATCGAGATAAGAGGATAATGACCACAAGTGGTCACAATTACAGCCAAGAGTTCCATATTTGTCAATGGACACTTGTGTTGACAAAACAAATTAGAACACAAGTGGATTAGTATACGATTTAACATACCCGTTTCCACTTCATTAAAATCGTTGTAAACATGTCCATAGTAAAAGTCGTACTTTGTATAATTACCAGGGATTTGCCATACTCTAATGTGGGATGTTTTCTCTAGTAAAAGGATATAACAGGTAGAAGACAAACATGGCAGACTAAATAGAGGTTTAAATTATAAATGGCTTGTATCGGAACAATTAATATACTAAAGATAGTCAGAGCTTAGTTGTAGCAGTGAAAGTCTGGTAAGAGTACACCAACAGGTCTGCGACTCCCACAGATAGATTTTGTCCTGTCAATTGAATTTTACAGTCAAACTATGATATAACAAGCTCAATTTCTACAAACATTTACATGCAATAAATTGAAAACAATTGCCCAAATTTGTGTACCATGTTTGTTAAAGTAATAAAACACTCCTATAATGAATTTTGAATAGTGAATTTTTATATTCAGCAAACAGGGTATAGAGTCAATCAGATTACATTTTATTTTAATTATTATTCAAATTATGAATTAAAATACAAATGTATGATTTCTTGAACAAAAAATAAACTTTCTAAAGATTTTTGTAATTTTGAGTTTGGCCAAGACTGTCTTAATTTAATTTCATTGATTTTTTTCTGGACAGAATTCAATGTGAAAAATTTCTTCAATAATCAAAATTAGCATAAATTATATTTACCTCACATTAAAACATTTTGGGTAAAGAAAAATATGTTTCATCATTTTGAATACATTTCAGGGATTTTACACCCTATTGTAAGGGCTGAAATAAGGTCCCCTTCCCAATGCCAAAAAAAAAAATGCATTTTTTTCATAATTTTCAGTCAAAATTTTCCATTTTAAGTCAAATGACAATGAATTTGAACAAAATCTTGTGTTTTCAAACATTTTTGTGTATTTTTAATTTCCATATCTTAACAAAATATTGCTAAAATTTCCAGTTCAAAAGGTCCAAGCCCCATTCCCAAAAGAGTGCAAAAATACCTTGCATTTGTTATCTCAAACAAGACAAAAGACTAAGCTGCTGTACAAGAAAGTTGTACATACAGTGAAACCTTTCTTGAGAGACCACTGTCATTAACTACCACCTGTCTTGAGAGACCACTGTCATAAATGACCACCTGTTCTGGGAGACCACATTCTCAAAACAACTTAGTTCAATAATCCTTTGAATAAAACCACATTTCAGTGGGTGAAAAGGTGGTCTTTCAAGACAGGATTCACTGTATGTGTAGTTTTTATGGTCTTTTTGTTATTTTTTCAAAAGATATTCACATCAAGCTTATACAGTATAGATGTAAGTTCACCTGAAAGTCAAAGAACTTAGCTTATATATACATGTATGTGTATTTTACAAGGGGAGCATTTCCTCCTAAGTTGCTATTTTTGGCAAACATTTGTTTTGACGTGCTTGTAATTTTCTTATCTATTTTTAACAGAACTTCATTTAGTCTTCTGCAGGATGAAATCAGTTGGTAATTCTGACATGATATTTGCAATGAAGTCTTCCAGAAACTTGAATTTTAACAAATTTTGTTTTACTAGATAGTGTTTAATGCCTCACTCAACAATTTCTCAGTTCTCTGGTGCAGCCAGTTTGGTCACAATATACCCTTGCAGATATCCTTGACCTTCTTCTGCAAATAAATTGGCAACTTTTCTCTCAGAATTAATTCAGGTTTCAGTAGGGCTCAAACCTGCTCTGACTAGGTGAGAAACAAACATACAGTAAGATCCTCCAGCCACTCGGCCACACCAGATCCCAGAAACTTAAAAAAAAATGGATGATGATTACAGTGATAATGATGATGATGAAGTGTTAATAATCTAGATGATGATGATGATGATGAAGTGTTAATAATCTAGATGATGATGATGATGATGAAGTGTTAATAATCTAGATGATGATGATGATGATGATGAAGTGTTAATAATCTAGATGATGATGATGATGATGAAGTGTTAATAATCTAGATGATGATGATGAAGTGTTAATAATCTAGATGATGATGATGAAGTGTTAATAATCTAGATGATGATGATGATGATGATGATGAAGTGTTAATAATCTAGATGATGATGATGAAGTGTTAATAATCTAGATGATGATGATGATGAAGTGTTAATAATCTAGATGATGATGATGATGATGATGATGATGATGATGATGAAGTGTTAATAATCTAGATGATGATGATGATGATGATGAAGTGTTAATAATCTAGATGATGATGAAGTGTTAATAATCTAGATGATGATGATGATGAAGTGTTAATAATCTAGATGATGATGATGATGATGAAGTGTTAATAATCTAGATGATGATGATGAAGTGTTAATAATCTAGATGATGATGATGATGATGATGATGAAGTGTTAATAATCTAGATGATGATGATGATGATGATGATGAAGTGTTAATAATCTAGATGATGATGATGAAGTGTTAATAATCTAGATGATGATGATATTGATGTTCTTGATGATGATGATTTTGATGATAAAGAAAAAATAAAGAAAGGAATCATGTAACAGAGCAAGATGTAACACAATCAGATACTGAAATAACTATTGCTTCAAATATAGGCTTGTGTTTGTGTTTCGAGTATTATATCCAGTTTTCAATAATTTTCATTCACAACAACCATTCAACTTTCCATTTAGACATTCATTGAAAAATCAAGTATGTATGTCGCACACATTCATTATTGATTCAGTTTCAGTCAGTACATATCCAAGTTAGTCACAACCGTATTTTGTTTTCTCTGTGTGTTATAAACAATGAAACATTTAAACATCCTTATTATGCTAGGCGCACCTATAAAACTATGGTGTTACATTTTGTACTTTAAATATCACACCAGGGAGAGGAAATTCTTTGTTTTCGGTCTAAAGAGAAAGGGCAAATTTTATGAAAATTTTCATATAGAAAAAAGCAAATAAATTATTATTAATTCCAAACTCGCATTAATCATGATAAATGTTTGTCATTCATTTCTTTTGAAACAAACATTCTAATGACATTGATGAATCAATGCAATCATTCCCCCTACCTTTAAAACCATTGTTAACCTATTCACCCCCTAAAGACACAATTGGACTGGTCTAAATCATTGATTAACAGACAAGTCCATTGTTTTTAGGGGGTGATGAGTTAACCGAATGATGAGCAATTACCAAACTTTAACTTAAACTTTTACCAGACAAATTAATGGATAAAGGGATTGACAGATGGACGGATGCAGACAAAACCTAATGCACCCCCTCTTTCACTGGAAGGGGATTAATAGAGAAGGATTTTGTGCATTACAATTGTAGCTTTGTAAACAAACTAGAAACTATATCTTGTGTTTTGTATCTAATCACCTGTACAATAAGTCAGTGATATTTTGTATGATCTCATTTAATTAATGCCTTCAACCCTACAGATCATAATAGACTGGTCTAAGACAATAGAAAAGAGCATTCCATTTAGATACTAAGGGGTGTAAGGGTTAATTTTTTTTGTCTTATTGTTGTTTTAGGTCAAACTTTACCAGCTGTAGATAAAGTACCACAATGTTGACATATGCTATGGATATTAACCAATAAAGTGAGAGTTTGTCAACACGCAAGGTCAACCATAAGATTGGGGCGTCCATTTCGTGTGAACTCTAGGTTCAAAGTCACCAGATTTACTCATTTCTCAAGAACAAATAACTTTTTAGGATATTAAAATAAAAATGCACAGAATTTATGCTGCAACCGGTCATTTTATACAATCATAACATAAAATTACAAATAATGATGTAAATTTTTGCTCAATTAAAGAAAACTTCAAAAATATCAAAAAATAATTTGAGCACTCAGGCTTTTTTCTATAGATTCCAAGGGGTCAATATTCGGCCACATTTCCAATGCAAAATACATGTACATGTGTTTTTCCCATTTTTTGGGGGAAAAATCCCAACGTATTGAAGAAGACCATAACTGTAATAAAAAGAGGATTATTACAGGGGTAAATGCATCGAAAATAGAAATTTCCTTTACATTTATATATACCTGTACGTATGTGCAGTCTTTTCCCGCTATTTAATATAAAGTCACTGTAGAATTCCCAATCGCATCCCCTATGGCATCATCCTAAAATTGGCAGAAAAAGGCCTGATACTCAAATTTTGAGTACTGCACTCGAGCATATTATTTTCATTTTTATGAGAAAATTATAAACTTGACCCAATGTTTTTATGTAGATGAAAAAAAAAAAAAAATTTATTTCCTAGTCGGTCACTTCCAGAGGTCATACCAATGACTAAACAATGTATTATCAAAAAGAAAAACATAAGTTGAGCTTGCATATTGAAAAAAGTCTGGCGACTTTGGGCCCTGGGCAGCTAGACTGTAATGATTGCAAAGATATATTGAATTCTATTTTCTATTTTGTTTACAGATTCAAGTGCAAACAACAGGGCTATGGGTGATTCGAGAAGCTGTAGTGAGCAAATTGCAAAACCAGAGACTCTCCATCATGTGAAGTCAAGGTGACATGAGGAGTTATTGATGGTTAATGTCAAGGTCAGAAGGTCATCAAACACACCATCAGCAGAAAGCCATAAAAATGTAGTCTTTCAAGAAAGGTGTCTTTTATGCAATAGTCTTACAAGATAGGTTTCACTGTACTGGTAGTTTTAGTGATTTAATGTCAAGGTCAGAAGGTCATATGTACATGTATAACATATCACAGCTTTGACCAGAGCATGACAATTTATTGATAGTTTTTAATATTGGGTAATGTCAAGGTCATGTCATCAGGATCATGTAAATTACATACCACAGCTCTGTCTCTAAAATGGGAGATGTTACCAGAATATAAGAAGATTTTGGTAGTTTTAATAGGTCAATGTCAAGGTCGAAGGTCATATCAGCAAGGTCATGTCTATTATACATCACTGTTATACACTTACAGTTGTCAATGCTGTTTTTAGATGTTGCTGATCTTATAACACAGAAAGTCAAGCTAAAATGTAGAGGTTCAAATCTGCCAAAATTAATCAACAACAAATAAACATAAAAACATTGAAGCATGAAAAATACAAATAATTTATAAATAGCATGGTTAATTTTGAAAAAATCCAGAAATATATGTGGACACAATTTTTTTTTACATTTGATGTATTTTATGACTACATTTTAAATAAACTTTAATAGTAAATAAACTTTGATCTAATATTTCAATTTTCTTTTATAGGAGACACAAATCCTTCAGTGTTTTATCTATATAATAAATAAAAATCACCTTCTATTTATGCTTTATTAAATCAACCCCTGAGAAACTTTGAACTCTTCCATAAATCAATGACTTGGGCAAGTCCAAATGTGTTTTAGGGGTGAATGAGTTAAAACATTTCATTTAGATAGCTGTATATTTCTTGTGTTTCAGATTCAATATCAGAAATGGACCAGAAGTTGACTTCACCTTATTACAACTCCTACATCAACCAATTATAACTTTAAGAATTGGAAATAATTTCCCAGTGGTATTGATATATCTGTGACTGAAGTGCTCGGCTAATCTCTAGTGTGACATCAAATTAGTTCCCACAAAGCATGAAACAGTTGACACATAACCACATCATTTGCTATTCCCAGTACGGCTATTGAAATTTCCTGTTGGTTTATTTTGTTCATCATTTGTTCAGCCTAAATGCAAATTTCTGACATTCATACCGTTCCTACTGTTTTATACTTATATGTCCTACTTTTGAGAATTGATAGGGGAGCTATTAATGATGAATAACTGCTAGGTTTCCGTATCATTTTAGCACACGAGTCACAAGTAAATTTTACTGCAAACTTCGCCCACTCAAAGTTATTCAATAGTTTCATAATTTAGTGAGAATACTTGTGTTGGTTTTGTTTTATTACAGCTATATATATATATATATATATATATATATATATATATATATATATATATATATATATATATATATATATATATATATATATATATATAAATTCCTGTCATGTTTTATTGTCATGATATTTGACACTTTATCAGGTTCAAGAAATGCTGTAATTTCTGCATGATTTTAAATCAATCACTTGTACCATTGGTTTCACTACAGTAAACCTTTGACCCCACCCTTATTACAGAACCCTCCGCACCAGGGTCATGAAATTTACAGTGATTGTTATAATTACCCTGTGGGTGTTGTACAATAAATTTGAAGAGCATTGATTCAGTGGTTTTTGAGAGGCTGTCGAAAATGTTAAAAATATAAGCGCACACACCTACACCATCCGTACCCGCAAGGCATTGGATTGCAATAGATGACTGAGTGATTAAGGTGGCCTAGTTATTGACATATATATATACAGGTATATATATATATATATATATATATATATATATATATATATATATATATATATATATATATATATATATATAGATATAGATATAATGTAGAACCAGAAATTTTTATCTGGGTCTTAATTTTGTTTATTTCCTTGTTTTGTTTTATCAACAAAATTAAAATCATGATGAAATTGACATAAAATACTTCTTGTAATAACTATAGTTTCCTTTACAAATGTCACATAGTTTTGTTGTTTGTACTGAACTGCATTTATTGTTATTACAAATACATGTATCAACATTTTTCTTATTGAATAAAAATGTAACAACACAAATTGGGCTAAAATATGATATGACAGTGTCGAGAGTGTAAACCTTGATAAAAATCAGATTATTTTTATTTCAATGTTCATGTAGTAATTACTACCATTAAAACAGATGGACATTGGATGGAAAATTATGTCTTCTTATGTCAAATTTATTTAACTGTCAATGACTTTGTTTTATCTTTTAAAACAATGGAATTTCTATGCTACTGAAATTTCTGATTCTACAATATATATACTTGGAGAGAGAGAGAGAGAGAAGTCAATCACATATATTTAATTCAACTAATGTCATGCATTTGCATTTTAAAACCATCATTGCACTGAAGGTAATTATTGTCATCTGATATTTACAATTACTTATACCCGTTCAACTGTTTGCTTAACATTTAAATGTAAACCATTGTTGTTTTCCTTCATGTATCCTCTGGTATTGAGCACTCTTGTATCTAGGACAAGGAGTATTATTGATCAGCTGAAATTTTTATCAATGACATTTCATTTCCATTCATAAAGTTACTCTGTGCCAATATCCCACATCCTGTTCATTAATGTTTATGTGCAAATACCAAAGGCAGGCAACCCCCTGGGAGTCCAGCAGAGCATTAGGTACAGGAAAAGAATGAATTCTGATCATAGTGTTGGAAAAATCAATGGAACTTGATTGTTTAGGTTCAGTCTGGATAGGTTGAATGGAATCGATTTCGGAAACTGACATGATTAAGTGTGTTTGGAAATATACTGTTATGTACACATAGTCAAAATATAGGCCTATCCAGTCAGCAGTACAATATCCTGTCCTTTCCAAGCTTTTTACTACAATTACAAAATTGAATCGGAAACAAAATTATTGAACCTTCAAATGCAAGTTACCAAGCCAGCAAATAAGGATGGATGAAATCAGATAATGTTAACAATGAATAACAGAAATCAAAATGATATATATATATAAAGCACTAAAACCAACAACACTATACATGTATATCCAAAGGTGTCGGATCTAAGTAAATAGATACAAGTCATGAAACGAATTATATAAAGTACTAAAATGACTAATGACACGGACAACAATGGAGTCCAAAAATCTTATTTTTTGCCTCCTTAGTCATTGCAGTGCTTTATATATATATATATATATATATATATGGTCTTTTTCTATAGTTTATATATTCGGCCTCATTCCCAATGCAAAAATATATACATGTATGTTTTACCTTATTTGATAAAAAAAAAATTCCCAATTTCATGAAGACAAGACACCATGAACAGAAAATAAAATGCAGATGGAGATACATTTGAAATAAGATATTCTATTACATTTAGATTTACATGTGTGTGGCCTATTTTTACCAATTTGATACAAATCCCTATTAAAATTCTCAAATGTGTTGCCAATGGCATTTTCCCAAAATTGGCAGATAAAGGCTTATAGGTATATGTTTGTATGTGTGTGCAAGTAAATGAATAAAAAAAATAAAAAGTGAATACATAAATAAATTAAGTAATCCAATCTAGATATCAGTAATTTTTTTTTCTTTTTCCTAAATCCAGCCTGATAAGTACAGTATGTAAAGTAGTGAATAATTTTAAAACTTAAAAATCAATAAATCACATATTTCTACATATTATCTAATCCTGACTTTGTTCTTATTTTGAAAATTATTAGAAATGTCCAAACAAAAAAATAAGTAGTACAAGATCAAGTATACTCATTAGTGTTAAGATGTATTTTAAGTGTGTTTGTGGTTGAATTTCATACAGTATCATATACGTTTGTACTGCCTTTCTTTGAGTTACTTCGCTGTTAAAAAATATTTCAAAAGATTTTTTCCCCCATCCTGTGTCTTTTTATTTGGATTATCTTATCAGATGAACCATTGCCCTAGTTTTCTGTAAAATTCTATAAGTGTAATATTTGTACCAGAATTCTGTGTTAAAATCTTGTAAACATAACTTACAAAATGAATTTGACCAAGATCTTACAATATTATGCATTTTGCTAATACAATTTTGTTTGTAATTTTTGCACTTAAGAATTTTTATTATAAGAAGGATCTGATGGTATCCATATGTTTTCTGGGTTTTGAATACATTAAATTTGGACACATGGAACTGTTGACTTGTCATTAGGGAAGACATTATCTGTTAGACAATCAAGAGTGCAACAGCACTTAAAAAGGGTTTAAATTTCACATCATTCCACTTTATCTGTCTATACTGAAGTTCTAATGGAGAGTATACATAGTACCGTATACAAACTTGTACCTTTTTTATTTTACATTTTAGGTGTAGAGGGGTTCTGTGATATGTGACAGGACTTATGTTGTACAACTCAAGCTTTACTTACATCCAAGTATATATATTGAACTTCTCTCTCTATTCACTGGGTTTGCCCAGAATTTTTTTTATTGATAACCATAACACCGCCAACCACCACCCCCTGAAAAAAATCTACATTAAAAATTTTATATTTAAAAAAAATTGTGGATCTCTGGTGCAGTATATATAAATGGAAAATGTGGAATCTGAATTTTGATAGTTTGGGAATATTTAAAAAAAAAAGATGATGATAATAAAAATAAAAATAATTATTAAAATAACAACACCTGTAGCCCAATTGCTATATCTCTGCTAATAGTTATTAAAAGAAAAATCAGGTAGTCCTGAGATTAAAGCATTTATGTATTTTATTTGTTATACCAATAAATAAGAACAATAATCATATCATATTATATATTTTATTTATTTTAAATTTATGGACCTATAGTTATTCAGATTTTGATTTTTAAATGAAAAGGAACAAATCTTAATATTTGGTAGTAGAACAAATTATTTTGTTTTAATCAGCTATTTACATTTCATCACTTTTTTAAAATTTTGATGATTTTTTTTGGTTTTTTTGAGAAAGACATCGATAAACCAGCGATATATAAAGCTAACAAAACTTTATATATCGCTGGATATACAAACATGTAAACATTTTCCCCATCAATTTCAAATAATTAAATTTTCTTTTTTAATTTAGTATTCTGAGTACAAGTGAGTAGATCTAAATTATTTATCAAAATAAATTTTTCTTATATATCTCAATTATTTTTTTATAAAAACCTCTTATGAAATCAAGCCCAGTTCCCCCTACCGTGTCAATTTCAAAGCAAATATGCTAAGCCGCTGCAATTTAGCAATAGGGTTCGTTGTTTTGTGTCGAGAAATATTTGAGTCATTGAGATCTAAACTACGTTGTAGTATTTGATTTATTTAAGTATTAATATCTTTGATGTTCAAGGTATCGAAATAAATATGTCAGTGTATTTAAAGGAAGGAAATGCTTTCCCTTAAGTAACAGTTTGCAACTTGAGTCCTTAATCCTTTAGCTAATATAATTGACCTACATATTTAAATCTGGTCAATAGCTGCAGTTACACACTCCCAATTGATATCTGTTTTCGGGATGGACTAAACCAAAATATGACACGGAGGGGAGTACAGGTTATTTTTATTACACTGTTACATGAATGAAATCAAGTTGTAAACACACTGATAACAAAACGCTATGTGTTGACCTACATAAATGATTTTCGTGTGACCCTCACTCACCCCAGATGGGGGGAAAGAATCTTCACATTCGGCTTCTGATGATTAAGTCAGAAAGCTTTACTAATAAATGTAACTACCAATTTCCTGTTGTCTTCACGAGAACACGAAGTACATCCCACGAGTTCCATTACAAACTCGGTATTGTGCAAGGTGCCCCAAGGGAGGTAAATCTGATTGTATCTGGAAACGAAAGTCTAAAGGTTAAATGAACGAGACAAACAGTACATTAGCCCGGAATTATAGCCTGTAATTTACATTTTTATCACAGGAAAGAGTTTTGCTGTTGGACATGGAAAAATAAACAGGTGTTGTCCCCACACGTGCCTCGGAGTGTTAGTTTATATATCAATGATATGCGTAAAGCCGTATAGCTTATAACCTAGGTGATTTATCAAGTGCGTCTTCAAATATGCATAATAAATAGTTTCCAATAAAGTTAATTGAGAAACATGTAGATTATGTTTGTGTTCACGGTAAACATTCAGCCCTAAACAGTCATTCATATAGACTCTGTCTGTGTGTGCATTTGTTCATATTGTTTAAATTATCCATTGCATCTTGCGTGCATTAGAAACATGCAACGCATAAATTCAACAGCAAGCTTTGAGAAAGTTCCCTCATGGTAAAAAATAAAACAATGTAGTCACAAACACGTGTTTCGTTTCTGTGTCATATTATTTTAACGGTATTCATAACAGATACATAAAGGGTACGCGGTCCCCATTTTAGAGGAGCTAATAACTCTCTATAGTGGTGCAGTTTTTTGTTTGTGTTTTTTTTTTAAATTAGCACACTTTACAGAATTAATAGGCAAATTTCAAGATATCTACAATTTGAGCACATTTTATAACTCGGCAAGACGAAATTTTTCTCAAATGTATATGGTGGCGGCCAGTTTTTATTGGTGGGGGAGAGAAATGATCCGATGTACTCGGGAAGAGATCATCGGCCTTAAGTAAATTGGCAAACGGGGCTCGAACCTGCGCTGATTCAAAGCGCGATGCTCCAACCACTCGGCCACAGAGGCCCCTATTTCAATTTTAAAATTTTGTTAAAACCCAGACACATTTCTACATTAATGTTAAATGAGGCTTTAAAAAGATTTAACTTGTGTTTTGTTGGTTTAAAATCAGTTGCACAAGTCGGACGCTGTATATATTTATTTCTGTCATTTCAGGAGAACGGTTGGAGGCTAAGTAAGATTTTGGTAAAATGGGAGCTATATTTGTGATGTCCTGTAACTTTTAAAAATCCTTGATAAAAATTTCTGAAATGTTGGAAATATTTTATATCACAAATGTGTTTTGTTTATTTTCAGTTTTCAAAATTTTAACTATAAAATGGTTTCCCCCCATTAAATAAAAATCAAAATGATTTTATTCCCTATTGATCTTGCATTAAAAGTTTAATTTTCAGTAAATTGATCTTCTGTACCATTGATAAACTTTCATGAAAGCGAGCTCCTGGTGTAAGGGAGATAACTTGTACAATACATCCGCTGACGGCTAATTCTAAAGGCAGTCATTGTCAATTGACAATTCCCGGCGTAGGATTTCATCAGAGGTGTTATATACCTCTCTGGTGTTATGGAACGAATTAGAGAGATTGACCTGAGGCTGTTGATAATTAAGTCTATCCTTAACAGTAAATGAAACGGTAGTTGAAATATGAAATTTATTTAATAGAATAAGTAAAGAAACTGGTCTGTTTTTTGTTGTTGTTTTAATTGAATTTTGAATAGATTTTTATGCCACACCCAACATTTTTTTGGCAGTTAAATGAAACTCTCTCACAAAAATCAGTTTAGGTTCCAGCTGGACTCATATCTGCACTGACCACTTCATGGTTTAAATAAAGCAT
Organism: Atrina japonica; assembly: GCA_030159075.1. NCBI lineage: Eukaryota > Metazoa > Mollusca > Bivalvia > Pterioida > Pinnidae > Atrina > Atrina japonica. Next base: position 1,096,094 of record BROG01000001.1, read on the forward strand.
GATGCTCTAACCACTCCGCCATGGACACCACTGTTTAGACCTCAAATTTTGGCCTGTGCCACGGACTGATGCCAACACAGTGAGGCTTTTACGTGTCAAGCCTTCCATGACATGGAACCTCATCTGTAATTTTCATTTTGTATGCCGAGTGTTTGGTGAAGGAGAAGACATTACCATTTTTAAAGTCTTTGGTATGATCTGGGACCTTCCACTTGCAAGTTGAATGTTCTACCAATGGACCACGGCAAGCGGTACTGGTGTTCTGAAGGAAGCACCAAGACTTGCATCACTCCTACATGGATATTCTGGGTGTGATGGATATCATAGGGAACATCCGAGTGTTGTTGTTTTTTTTTTGACAGTTTACTGATTTTAAATTTCTCCACCCGTCCTTTAAAACTGGACACCACCAAATAAACAAACAAACTGAATATTTCTTTTCAACGGACATTTTTTCTGACAAATTCTATGTTTATTTTGTTCAAAACCAGGATGGGTGTACGTACAGGAATTTAACATATCTGCATTGTCAAATGAGGTCAAAATCTATTTCACATAAAATAGTGAAATCATATTAATGGCTATTACCGGTAATTGAATATAATCACATCAAACTATAAAAATACAAATGAGTAGAAAGTCTAGAATTTGACATTCTTCATTAAATTTTATATATCGTCTAAAACTTGGTGTCTTGGATGGTATAACACATCTCACCCTAACTTTGGGTACAATTTGAAAACCAATTTTGGCAGGAGGTCCATTAAGTCACACAACTCTGGATACATGTGGGCTGATAGTGCGTCCAGTCATGTAACTCCAGATGTGAGTTGAGTGTATTATGTCCTGTAACTCTGGGTGTGGGTTGGAATTGCATTAGGAAATAACTCTGGATATGAGTTGGAAGTGCATTACAACACACAACTCTTGGATGCGAGTTAGAAGTGCATTAAGACACATAACTCTGGATATGAGTTGGAAGTGCATTACAACACACAACTCTGGATGAGAGTTAGAAGTGCATTACAACACAAGCTCGATGTGAGTTAGAAGTGTATTGATTGTGACACAACCCTGGATGCAAGTTAGAAGTGCATTAGTACACACAGCTCTGGATGTGAATTAGAAGTGCATTGTGACACATAACTCCGGATGTGGGTTGGAAGTACATTATTTCATACAAATGTATTATAAAGAACATCTGAGGTGATTTATATACATTCTCTAGATTTTGATTGGATATGCATTACATCATTGGGGTCAACAAAAGGTCATATGAATAAAACAGAAGAATGGTGTCTAGACTCAGCTGAACTAAAAATAAAGTCAACAATATGGTATGGATAAGCTTTTATTTCTGTTGGTTACATACCTTTTTAAGTTCAATAGACATTATTAAAAACATGAATAAGGGGAATAACTCTTGAAAATAAAACAACATTTGAACAAGCACCTGCCACAACATGGAAGACAAACCACAACTATTATTGACATAAAGCTTGTCAAGGGTATATCAAAATAAGGAATTAATAAAACGTTATACTTAGAACTAGTTTGTTTCACTTCGGTATTTTCATTTATATTATATTAGACAATTAGCAGATGACCCTGGTGTGAGATATCTCTGTCTGCTCAGCATCAAGAGCCTCGGTATGGTCCACAAATACTGACGTGTACTGCAGATTCGCTTTCCATTTCAGAAATTGTACAGCTGTATTCAAAATATTCAGCTGCATGATAAACATTAAAAATTTTATGCTCCATACCATTTACTGTTTTTTTTTCTGTGCCAGTGGCATTTAAGGCAGTAAGTAAGCAAGTCAGTTTTGTTTTCTGCAATAAAATGATTTAGGTACACTTATTTAATATACCTATAAATAATGTATTATTGAAAATTTAATCTGTCTTAAATTATCAAAATTTGACATTTGATAACAATCACTCATCAACTTTAAGATTATTTATAGAAAAAAAATCAATATTCCACATTAACTCATCAACCCCTGAAAACAATGGACTCTTCTGTAAATCAATGATTCAGGCAAGTCCAAATGTGTCTTTAGGGATGATTGAGTTGATATTACCTATATACAGAGAGAACATCTTTATAAGTAGAAGAGTTTTATATCACTTAATAAATCATTTGTATCCATCAAGAATCATAAATTGTAAATCAACACATATATTTGTAATTAGTGACCTTTACACTTAGTTCGTAAAGAATTCCAGAAGAGAATGGTCCACCTTGCTTAACCTGTGACGTAGTCCGTGTTTACCCCCCCCCCCCCCCAGTCTTGTTAAGTAATTTTAATTGCACTTATCAGTGTGTCACTTACTTGACTCAACTTGGGACAACCCATTAAGTAATTGGTATATCAGTCTCTATAGCACGACTATGTCACTGTTACTGAGAACTTTTGACAATTAAAAACAGGAGGTTTTCCATCACCCAAATCTATGTTCTACGGACATATTTCCTCAGGTAGGCATTATGATATTTGACATTTCTGTAACCATTACTATAGAAATACTACAAACAAAAAGTAAGGATAAATTTGAGAAGTTTAACCTATTCACCCTAAATATATAAATGGAATGATCTTTTTTCTTTTGTCTTAGACCAGTCTATTTAGGTCTGTATTGTTGACACGGTTAAAATGTTAAAAAATTATACGCTTGACACAAAAGTGTGCTGAAAATCTCGCAATAAGAGAAATAGGGTTGGATCTACACTCGATTTTACATATATATTCATATCTGTCATCAGTATAAAACTTTTGCGTATGAATGATAACCTATTTATGTATACTTTATCTTATTAGAAGAGTCACTGTTTAAAAATACAACCCCAAATCTCCATAGTAACCATTGTAACAATAATATCAAGAGAATCATAAATCTCATCAACAATAAAAAATCACAAAAAGAAAATAATATCTCAACTTCACAGCATTGATCAAATGAAGGGTCAACATTCTTAAGACCAAATAACTTGATAACTTCAGCCAAAGTTCTTTACAGATATCTTCACTCAGTCAATTATTAACTGGTAAATATGTAAAAAAAAAAAACCGAAAAAAAAACCAACAACAACAACCCCCCCCCCCCCCCCCCCCCCAAATCCTTACAGCACAGATGATTAACAGATGTACATGTACACATGGTAACTTATGTACGGGGTAAAATATAATGATAAATCAATAATAAAATAATTAGTTACAATAGTATAACAATGATAATAAATGAACTTTAACCCTTTGACCCCTAATTTTCTCAATGGAATACTCTTTTGTAATGTTTTAGATTAGTCTAGTATGGTCTATAGGGATACAAGGGCTAATCCAAATCTGAATGTTCCCAGCTCTTCACTGTTCTAACAATAATTTACAATGTACCAGCATCAAAATCATAGTCAATTTAAACAATAATAATTTAAATTGTTATCCACTTATAAATTGAAGATTATACGACCTGAAAATATGTCTGGTGAAATAAAATAAAAAATGAAGTATATATTATTCAGCCTAAAGTTTCCGTTACTAAAACAGGAAATAGTTCCGGCTGCGTAAACTGTGTTCCAACTTGTTCCATTCATACTTGGTCTTAGCATAGTGGATAGCACCTCTCAAGAAAATGAGCAAACCTGAAATAAAATGAAATAAATGTACTTTACATATTTGAATATATTAAATTGTTGTAGTGATGATAAAGACAAAGTTAATTCATCACCCCTTGAAGTCACATTTGGACCTGCCTAGTTCAAAGAATGGTTAAGTCCACTGTCATAATTCAGGGGTGTATGATTAAGAATCAAATTTCTATAATGATTTTACATGCAATATGAACTTATTCACTCCTAAATTACGATAGTAGACAGTCTTATTTTAGCCCTGTGTTATTTTCGCCCTAATGAACTTGCAAACAGTTTAGCCCTGTTTAAAATTCGCCCAATAGATGAATATACCATTGAATGAATTCGCCCACTGACTATGACGGCAAAAGGGGCTAAAATAAAATGGGGGTGAAAATTTCCCTGTATACAGTATTTATCTATGAGTCTAAATGTGACCACAGGGGTTGATATGTTAAACAAGAATTCTGTGAGTGGTGAGCTACATGTATTATAAAACTTTATGTAAATTATTGCCAGTAAGAATTCCTAAATTTTTTTTGAGAAATATTAAGAAAATTCGGAATTACACTGATATGGGCTTTCTTCCAAAAAGACAAAAAAAGTGTTAAATATACATCAAAGTTTAAACGTCTACAAATGTTTGTTGTACAGAATATAGTAAATGAATACAGGTAGTCTCATGATCTTCATCAGAAAGTCGACAAAGTCAACATAATGGGCCTAAAAATATTAAGTGCTGCACGGTAATTGGTTCTTCACAGTAAAATTGTTGTGACGTTCACTAACTGGATATTTTAGCTGCCGTTTGATTTTTGACCTCCGATGAGTAGGTAAAGTTGAAATTAAAACATGGACATATATGCCATTTATGAGACTACAGTGATTTAATATGAAGTGAATATATTTTCTGTCAAAAAAGGGCGAAACTTTCCCACATGTACAGTATTCTGCATGAATTGTACATGTATGACCTTGAACTTGAAGTGATCTATATCGTAATTTTGATAAGAAATTTACCGTATCTACAGCAACACAAATTTGTGCCATTTGCAGTTCTTATACTACAAAGTGTCAAACATAACTTAGAAAAGCAATGAGAATCTCACTGAGATGTATTTTGCACTTAACACCATATTGACATGTATTTTTAATGTGAAAGGATTGTTGAAAATTGACCTACAAGTTTTCCATATTTTTCAAAGGAATTGGGACAGCACGCATCAGTTTCATCGATTTCTATAAACATATTACCCAGCTGTTGTGAAGATTTTAATACAAAAACATTCATATTATCAAATCTTCTAATAAAATAAATACTAATACAAACTTCCTGTAATAAAAGTAAACCCAACACAATTGAGCATATGTAACACAGCTAATCTTCTCAATACTTCTACCTAACTTAATCCAGCTCTTTGTGACAGGTGGATCATTCGGGCACCTTCATATTAATCCAGTGTCTATGAACTTGAATTCAAAAACATATGATTTAACAAGCATTCACAACATGTGGACAATGTCCTGGATTATGTTGTGAAACGCGCTGCATAAGTCACGGGATTAAATAGAAATGCCACCTTGTGGTGGGTTAATGCACTTCTGGTTATGGCCTGAAAGCCTTGTGTCAACAGTTTTGTACCTTTGTAAAAACAACCGCAAGATGATGTTGCGGTGGCTTTTTGCTTTATCATATCTTTTATACATAATTTGCTCAAGACATGTTTTGGAAATAGAGTGGACAGTACTGATGCACATTTGACCTAAATTTAAGGACAGTTGACCCAGTTCTCACTTCATCTTCAGACTGCATTTTAGCCTACAGCCTCTAGAATAAGACAGTCTGAATCATTTTGTCAATATTTTACCTGTGTTAACAGGTGATGAGGCTAATCAACTCTTTTAATGTTGGGGTTTAAACTTTTTACCTCTAATATAGCCATAGAATAAGCTATGTTGCTGGGTGACAAATTCTATTTCTAGGTTATGCAGCTGACCAAGCAGAATTCCTTTAACACTAATTACTGTTGATCAGTTTACACAGTCTGTTGTGTTACAGATATATGTATTAAAACACCTAACCCTGCCAGGTGTACATTGTCTATGTCCTAAAACAGGATCTCCTCATAATTTATATCTGTGTATATATTGACTCTATAAAATCTTCAATACATCTGATAAATAAATCTGAACATAATATCTTAACAATATCAAATATGTTGGTTTTGTCCATGTTTCAAATCATCTATGGAATATTCCTTAGTCAAAAGATACATTGGACACATATATCAGGGATGTTTCCAAGCTGTGTAACTCTCTATGTGTCATTGTGTATACCTGTATGTGTATACCTGTATGTGTCAATGTGTATACCTGTATGTGTCATTGTGTATACCTGTATGTGTCACTCTGTATACCTGTAAAAGTCATTGTGTATTGCTGTTTGTGTCTATGTTTATCCCTGTGTGTGTATGTATGCCTGTATGTGCCACTGTGTATACCCGTGTCATTGTGCATTCCTGTGTGCCACGGTGTATATTTGCATATGGCACTTTGTATATCTGTATACGGTATGTAATTGTATATACCTGTGTATGTCACTATGTAACCTGTATGTGTCTTGTGTATACCTGTATGTGTCATATTGTATAACTGTGTGTGTCTTGTGTATACCTGTATATGTCACTATGTAATGCACGGAAGAAATTAGCAGCGGCCCAGAAGCCCATGGCAAGTAAAAGCTGAGCTGGGCTAGTAGATTTTACAGTGTGTTAGCCCAGGTGGCTACTGAAAATGTGGGGGTAGATCTTGTATTTTCACAAATTTTAACTGATATTCTTGTAAATTGAGTATACCTTGCTAAATGTAGCTAGCATATGAACTAATTCAAAAAGTTTTTGTAGTTTTTATATACCGTAGCATGTTATAAGAGCAAGTTTCTAGGCTTCCAGACATGCAACTGGGCTCCAAAAAATTCTAACATATGGGTCCAGATAGCTCCTTGATTGCAGAGTTTATTTCTATCCATGTGTATCCCTATATGTGCCATGGTGTATACCTGTATGAGCCACTGTGTATACCTGTATGTGTCATTGTGTATACCTATATGTGTCATTGTGTATACCTGTATGTGTCTATGTGTATACCTATATGTGTCTGTGTATACTGTATGTGTCATTGTGTATACTGTATGTGTCATTGTGTTTTCCTGTATGTGTCTATGTGTATACTGTATGTGTCATTGTGTATACCTGTATGTGTCTGTGTATACTGTATGTGTCTGTGTATACTGTATGTGTCATTGTGTATACTGTATGTGTCATTGTGTATACCTGTATGTGTCTATGTTTATACCTGTATCTGTCTATGTGTATACTGTATGTGTCATTGTGTATACCTGTATGTGTCTATGTTTATACCTGTATGTGTCTATGTGTATACTGTATGTGTCATTGTGTATACCTGTATGTGTCTATGTTTATACCTGTATGTGTCTATGTGTATACTGTATGTGTCTATGTGTATACCTATATGTGTCTATGTGTATACTGTATGTGTCTATGTGTATACCTGTATGTGTCTATGTGTATACCTGTATGTGTCTATGTGTATACCTGTATGTGTCTATGTTTATACCTGTATGTGTCTATGTGTATACCTGTATGTGTCTATGTGTATACCTGTATGTGTCTATGTGTATACCTGTATGTGTCATTGTGTATACTGTATGTGTCATTGTGTTTTCCTGTATGTGTCTATGTGTATACCTGTATGTGTCTATGTGTATACCTGTATGTGTCTATGTGTATACCTGTATGTGTCATTGTGTATACCTGTATGTGTCTGTGTATACTGTATGTGTCATTGTGTATACCTGTATACTTCATTGTGTTTTCCTGTATATGCCATTGTGTATACCTGTATGTGTCATTGTGTTCACCTGTATATGTCATTGTATAACATTAATTGAGATATTTTGGTCATTGTTTAATTTTGTCCAATATGGCCACCTTATTAAAATGGCCAAAATTAAACTATCTAAAATATGTACATGTTTCTTTAGATACATTTTAAAAATGTTTTTATAGATTAACAAACAAGGCATTTATAAAATAACACTGTGGATGTTAATCTTAACGAAGTGACACATCAATTCTAATTACTCAAGCCGTACTTTTTAATATTTTGATATTTCAAACACATGGAATGTTTGACACAATAAGATTGAGATCTGATGGTTGGCCAAATGATATAAACATATATGGCCAAACTTAAACTAACCACAAAATAAGAGCCGGCCTGGCTCAGTCGGTAGCGCGCTCAACTCTGGATCGTGAGGTCGTGAGTTCAAGTCCCGCCGGCGACAGGTTGGTTTCCTGTCTTTCGGATGAGACAGTAAAAACTGGAGGTCCCATGTCACAGTAGGTGTCAGCACGTTAAATAACCCTCACTGCTCAATGGCCGTAAGTGCCGAGCATAGTCCAAAATTTGAAGCCCTTCACTGGCATTTGGTGACGTCTCCATATGAGTGAAATATTCTTGAGTGGGACGTTAAACAACAATAAACAAACAAAACAAACAAACCACAAAATAACTCTTCATTTTATGGCCAAAGTGGTGAAATTTTAGTGATGTCAAAATATTCCAATTTACTGTATACCTGTATGTGTCATTGTGTAGACCTGTATGTGTCATTGTGTAGACTTGTATGTGTTTGGATAATAATCAATGATATCTCATGTTAAAGATAATCACCCCACATACTAAATATTAACAAAATAATATTTCATCCCCAGTGGTATGTCTGGTTATCCAATCTTAAGTGGATTTCCTTAGGATTTGACATCCGGACTTCTACCGTGTGGGTTGATTATTTCCCTATCAACTCATCACATCCCTGTTTGATTGCTAATCTCCCACACTTCAGATACAGGTTACATCCAAGCAGAGTCACTGTTAAGTTGTTAACACTTCCAAATGTTCATGTTTGACATGTTCAAATATATGGAAGTGTGCTTATGATGTCATTTTCCATTTAGGAAAGCCTTGTCTTTCATGGACGTGTGTGGGAGAGAATCATAACACATATTGTATATATAAACTTTGTTATTAGCACCAAGTGCTTTTTATTAAACTTTTTTTTTTCACTTTCCCTCTTCCTAATGCAGTATATTTCCCTAATTTTACCATGTCACAGTGCTCATGCCTTCTCAGATAAAACTGTGAAGACTTTGCTTGGGAAAATAACATTTAACTACCTGTAAACTTGATGTCTCCCTTCTGTCCATGAGTGCACTGTGACCTTGGCCTTGACCAATAACATATTTGAATTCGGACTCATTATCCAAGCTAGGGTTGGAAAGTTATAGGCTAGCCCCAACAGACAGACAACCATGGCAAAACCAACAGTCTCCTCACCCTGTTGTGGTGTGGGTAGGGGACATAATAAATTAGAAATCTGGGGTCCACTTGTATATAAATTTAGTATTTCGTTTGTCTAAGAGTTTAGAATTCTCCCTAAAACACATAAGAAACACCTTATTCATGAACACATTTTGAACTGAAGCATTGTAGTTGTTATAAAATTTTACTTGATGCAGGGGATAACTCTTAGGGGACAAAAGGTTGATTAAAAGCACTCATACCAACAGTACACTGCTGTATTATGTGTCAAGATTAATTAAATAATTATGTAGATCTATTATAATGTGATGTTTGGACAGCCAAATAGCAACTTATCATCCACCCTGATAAACAACAGACAAGTAGCAAGGAAACAGCCCAGCCATTTTATTCTTTTTAGTCTTTTTGGCTTAAAATAATTAAAAAGTCAGTATATGTTAAATGAAGTTATGACATGTATTTTAGCTAATGTGTGTGTTTATACATGTGCTTGTTTTACATCAGAATATATATATATATATATATATTCATATATAATATATATAATATATATATATATATATATATATATATATTCATATTGTTATGCAATATAATAATGCATTGTATATATTTAGACTGTAATACATTGTATATATTTAGACTGTAATACATTGTATATAGTAATACATTGTATATATTTAGACTGTAATAGTGTGTATATATACACACACATATATAGTGTATATATGTATATGGCTACATTCTAATACATTATACATATGCATTGTACTATTATATATAGTATAGTTATAATACATTTTACATATAGTAATACATTACCAGTATATATATTTTACTGGATGTTTATATAATCCTTATATGATACAAACCAACAAAACAAGTTAATGTACTGTTACCCTGTGTCAGATCCAGACAAAATTGGTGATTCAAAACACTGGAAGTACCTTAGCTAATCCCAATCAAGGAAGGCAAACAACACCTGGGAAGGTTTATGAGAGGCTGAGGGTATTCGAATGAACAACAATTGCAAGGGAAATGGATTTTGTTCACTGTAAACAAGTTTGTGTATTATCAGAGTTAATATTCAGTGGGTCAGACTGTATTTTCAGACTCTTTTTTTCCTGTATATAAAGTTTATGATGTATCTTTGTAATGTAGGAATAGCAGTTTGGAAATAGAGATTCTTGAAACGATGAGTTAGATAAACATGATAATCAACTAACACAAGTTGCTGAATCTGTTTCTATTGCAAGTGAAAACTTGCGTAGTATGGAACATTAGCCTATGTCTAGATGCCCTCAGGCTTGGACTCTCCTGATTACATCAATATGTCAAAGGCAGGAAACCCAACATTGTTTGAGAACCCCCTTTCCCTCCAAATGATTTCATAACATTGCTAACTATGACTGCCAGCAAAAGGCCTGATGCATCTTCGTGTACATATTCTAAGTTAGTCATTTTTTCACTAGGGACAAAGTTCAAATTCTCAGCCAATAAAAATGCTTGACAGGTGCTGATGTTTATTTTCAAGTTTTAATCACTTGTGGCCTTGTTTATACAACCGTTTGAGAGTGATGTAACAACACGACTTATGGTAGATTATTTTTTTCATAGCTACTTAAGGTGATTTAATGACCTGTCTAAAACTGAGCTACTTATTTTTTATGCAGGAAATGTTATCAGACCCAGCATTCATTCATGATTATCAGATGCAATCGGAAATGCACACTTGATCAATGATGGACAGAATATAAAATCTAGAATGTAGATGATTTAAATGAATATGAAGTTCTGAAGATTTAAATAAAGTAAAGGCATGTGAGTGATCTGAACAATTGGCCATAAATCATGTTTTGAACAGCAATCACCTTCCTTTTTGCAAATATGCATAGTGGTCTTTCATTTGGTGAAGGATTCATTAAAATTCAATTCATCAGTGTAGAAGGAATTGCAATGACAAGGTGTCACATGCATGGTATTGATAAAAAATTTAAGTCTAAAAGGGCCATAACTCATAACAAAATTTTGAATAGCAATCCCCTTCCTTCATACAAATTTACTTAATGTTATCTTGCAAAGTTTCATTGAAATCAATTCATCAGTGTAGGAGTTGTGATGTCAAACTTGCATTTACAGACAGACTGGGCGATTCCAGTATACCCCAGATCTTTTGTTTCCAGGTAAAATAAGATATCTAAAACAACTTACCACAGAGCATCAGCAACCACCAAACCCAGCTATCTTCATCTGCCCAGCCATTTCCCCACTTGTTATGCTGTAATAAAGAGATATCTCATTAGACAAAAATAACATGACCAGAATTTTTTCCCCAACCTTTTCACAGACAATACAGGTTTTCACATATTTCTTATGCACTGACAGAATAAAAATACTGTTTTACATGTTTTGATGGTCAGTTAAATTAAATAATTTCCCTTCTATCGAGACCACCATGGGAGTTTGCATTGTTGAATGCTGTGTGGTTTCAAATTCAATGTTTGTGGTTCAAATCTTGTTGTAATTTGATCTTTCTCATTTTTCAACATGGGTAGTTGTGGTCTTCGTCAGGGGCTTGGCTTCCACAGAGACCACCTTTTCCTTTGGTGTTTTCATTGTTGAGTGCCGGCTAGTTTCTCAGGTCCAAATCTGGTTCGAGTCTGATCGTTCTCAATTTACAACATAGGTTGTGGTTGTCTTTTCAACATACATGTATGTAGTTGTTCTTTTCAAGGGCTTGGATTCAAGAGATATGAATGAGACTTATGCACAATACACAAGACAGCTTTAGCAAACATTAAAGAGCCATTAGCTAGATTTTCTTTCAAAAATTTGTTATTCCTTTACTACTTATATTGATACACAAAAACAAAAAAGAGATATAAACAGACATAACAATTCTTAAATTCATATATATTTTGTGAAAATTGCTTGTAAAACCCAGTTTGACACTTTTTCACTTGCAATTGATTAACTCAACCTTACTACAGTCAAAACCTGTTATGTCGAGATCGGTAATCCCGATTTATCTGGTTATCTCCAAGCAATTTTCCTTCAATATCTTACTAATAAGACCTGATTTCTCAAGATCGGAAAAGTCGAAAAACCGCTAATGTCAATGTTAAAACTTAGTCCTGATGTTTAGATTAAATGTCAAAGTGATCAGTTATCCTGAAATTAAATTTTTGTACATTGTCATAAAGTCATTGTGATTATATGACTAGTGCTGAACAAATATGATTTCTGTATCATTTTAAGTACTTACAATAAATAAATATCTTCACCAAAATTCCTTTATTTTGCTCTCTGATTCTAATCTATATGGTTAATGTTACTTTCTATAATTCGTTTTTAGATTTCCTGTTCTTAAATGTATAATGATAGTATCCATTTCGTGATCTAAAATGGAGCATGGGATGTTCCTGTTAAAATGTGAGTGATCTTTACTTGCCAATACAGTTTTGTATTAAGAAATAAATACTCAAACGTAATTCATTCCTTTTAATTTACTTTGAATATTGTTTGACAAAACACATGGTTTTTGTCGCGGTCAGTGTGCACACATACTGATGATAAGAGACAAACGGTATACATGTAGGCCTACAAGTTTTCTGGCAACTACCGAGAGAGATGCTCATGACAGGAATCAGGATTATATTTAGTGACAAACTCAAAGACCCGTTTGTCTCGATTTTTTTGTTTGGTCCCGACGACTTCGAGATAATGAGGTTTGACTGTATGTGTATATGAATACCACACTGGACCTGACCTTATTTTCACAAAATATATATCGGAAGAGAAAATTTCTATGCCTGTATATAGCTCTTATTTGTCATTGTACATCAAGTACAAGTAGTAAAAGTAGAAAGAAATGAAACATTTTTTTTTTTAAACACTGATAATGCTCCTTTAAAGAAACCTGGATTTCCAGGTTGCACAGTGGTTAGTATGCTCATTTCTCAGCAATGGAACTTGGGATTGATCCTAAGATTGGACACAGGAGTATGTGAGATGGCATGGCTATCACAAGCTTGGACACAAGGATTTTCTCCAGATTCTCTGGTTTCTTCAAATGGTAATCACCCCCTTATGCCAACATCAAAGCCAATGAGAGACATTGAAAAAATGTGTTTGTTAACCCTTTAACTCCTAAATATCTACATGGAATGCTCTTTTCTATTGTTTAGGTCAGTCTATTATGGTCTGCAGGGTTAACCGTCTTAAAATAAAGTTTGTTATAAAAAAAGAGAATAAAAATAGGGAGATGTGTTATTTGTGACAATGGCATTGTGTGTCTTAACAAATGTCCAGTGAAACCATACGAGAAACAAAACTGACAATAGCCTTTATGTTCAAGTCTTTTATATTATATTTTATATTAGCATTATCATTTATACTCTGACCATTTTATTACTGTATACAGGAAAAATTTTGCCCCTTTCGCCCTCGTCGTCACTGGGCGAATTCAAAAAGGTAAATTAATCTATTTTTAATAATACAGGTCTGGGCGAATTTAAAACAAGGCCAAACCGTTTGTAAGTGCATTAGGGCAAAAATAACCCTGTATACAGTACTTAGATTATTCAGTGTTACCTATTACAATATCTACCTACCTTTACTATTATAATCCATTTAACAATAGACAAGCCCAGCCCAGACAATGCACCACAGCGACCAGCTATTGTGTTAAACAGACATACGGAGAAGAGGAATCCGATCCAGTTGAAGAAAAAAGACACTGAAAAAAAAACATCATTGTTTTAGTCATCTTATAGAGCAATATGTACAGTAGAACCTATCTTGAGAGACCACTCTCATAAAAGACTACCTGTCTTGTGAGACCACATTTTGAAAACTTTTTGGTTAGATAATTCTTTAGATAAAACCTTTTTTGAGAGACCACCTGTCTTGTAAGACTACATTTCAGTGACAGAGGAGTGGTGTCTCATGTCAGGTTCCACTGTACTCACTTACTGCCCGTCACGCCTTTGGCATGTAGGACAGCTTAGTCATCATATATAAATTATCAATTGATTTACATTTTTGAGCCTCAAATAAATAAATGGTAAGCTTATAATGCATCTGCTGATGAAATTCAGGAAATGTAAGTTGGAGGGGTGGGGGAACAATAGGGTTCATTTTTGTCACTGCTCACCATTCACTTGATAATGGTTTCACAGTATGGGGACCTGTAGTGATTCAACAGTACTCTTAGAATGTTTATAATGATTTTCACAGTTTGGGGACATGTAGTGCTTCAACAGTAATCTCAGAATGCTTGTTTATAATGGTTTCACAAGTTGGGGTTATGTATTGATTCATCAGCACTCTCAGAATGCTTGTTACATGTATATATTGAACTTAACTTTCCATGATATGAATCAGGTGTACTCGGCTGTACACAGGTATTGCATTTACCTGGAAGTTAACCTGTAGTTGACAGATGTCCTGCTAAGCTGATGTCGGTGACCCTCACTTGCTTCGCACTATAATGCTGGGTTTCAGCAACACTAATCTAAACCACAAAGTTAAGAATGGTATTTACTTTTTAATAAGGATTTGCTCAATTTTAGGAGGTGTTATATTCAATGTTGCTTTGAAGACACTCAAAATGGACAATTATAGTAGATTCTATTTGTTTTGTATTATATATTTACTGACAGCAGTTAATGTTTCCTGATGTTGTTTGGTACACTGTACAATTTTTCAGTTATATGGTGGCAGTCATCATTTAAAATGATGAAAAACAAGATATGTTTGTGAACACAAATGCCCCCGATCCCAACAAATTTCTATGCTGGCTAAAGAAAATTACCCCCCCCCCCAACCCCGGGTCATGTGATGTCAGTAAAGTGCACCCCCAGGGGCTTGGGAAAAGACCACTGGTCATCTGTAGTTAATCTGATCAGACTTTAATCTCACATAAACAGTTATTAAAGGTTCCAGCTAAGCTCAAACCTGTAGTGACTAAGGATGAGAATTGTGGTATAATAAAACATGATGCTCCACTAACTTGGTGGCGGAGGAACCACTAACAGCAGCTGTAACACTGTAATACTTACTGACAAATGCACATAAAAACATCCCATCTGTTCCCAAAGTAGTTGCCCTAAACATCCGTTGGTCAACTGAGCCAAGCTCCTATACATAAAGAAATAAAGTAAAAACATTAAAAAAAAAAAAATCAAAGCTTAGGTAAACAATTATATTAATCACTCTTCAAATCTAGATTTACCATTAGAGTTTGTTGTTGTTTAACGCCACTTTCAACGATATTTCAGTTATATCATGGCGATACCATTAGAGTATACTTTTATCTGGCTAAGTACTTATGTAATGTATCAATTCAAGCATTAGAATAATGAAATGACAGACCAAAGTGTTTATAATACAGAATTATGTTAAACAATAAAAGGCAAATGAAATTGTTTTATTGCTCCTGAAATGAAAATTTTTCTTGGATGGTCTATAAAAATGTTCTCTAAAGAAAAACACTGCACTTACTGTAGGTTTTTAATTTCTATTTTTTTTTTTAATGTCAAGTTTGCTATATTGATGAGAACTTTGAAAAAAATGTTTGGGTTTACAGAAAAGGAAAATAAAATTTCCATCCTACCACATGTGTGTACTCGAATTAGTAAGTCCAAATTTGAAAAAACATATTTGATAAAAGACAATGCACTTAACTACAGAGCCATAAAAAGAAAATTCAGGCCTTTTTCTGAAAACTTTTGGCAATGCCACTGGCAAAACAATTGTGAATTTTATCGTAAATTTCTGTCAAACTGGGAAAAATAGTTTGCACACAAGTAAATCTAAATATGAAGGAATCTCTGCATTCTGTCTGCATTAATGCATTTTTCATTATGGTTGCAGTCTATAAACCAAATTGGGATTTTTTTGCATCAAATTGGGAGAAAAAACAAGTATTTTGCATTTGGAATGGGGCTGAATATCGGCCCCCCGGAGAATACAGAAAAAGACCCAAGACTCTACACACTATTTAAGAATCCTATGTCAATAAACACAGAATCCCTACAGACAGAAATCAATACTAACCTCTTGTCCCTCTACATCAGTTCTGTTAGCCTCTGTCTGCTTTGATCTTTCGGCCTCTTCATATGAGGGCAAAGTTGTTGCCTCCTCATAGCTTGGTAATGCCTGGTTTTTCATGACTGGAGTGTAAAATGTAAAACAATGTTATTCTGTTTTACTCTACCCCTTTTTCTTTTTCATACAGAGGACAAGAAACTAGATTAAGGGTAAACTATATTGTTTTAAAATCATACAATTTTGAGGTTTTGTTTCACTTCTTGACTTTTAAAATGAATGTGCATGCACAAATCCTTAGTACCACAGAAAAAAAAATAGGATAATCTGTTTAAATGACAACTTATGGCAATCCTTAGATATTTAGTTGGTATTCACACTTTTTCTATTGGCAATTTCATGACATTCTGGCGCAATGTCATAACATCTTGTGGCATTCTCTAGATATCAAGTGGCAATTCCATGAAATTTTGTGGCAATTTCACAACATCTTGTGGCAACATCATAACATCTTTTGGAAATTCCAAGCAGTCGGTTTACAACCATCAACTGAATTACAGGAAAGGAGAGACAACTCTTACATCAGATCATTACCCTCTTCCTTTAATGTTAAATAAATTTTGGAACCTAAGCTGTTTATGAGAGAAATTTTGCCAGATGTGTAGTAAATTAAGACCTCTGCTACAGTATGCTGTCATACAACTTGCTCTAATTCTTTCCTCAATGTGTTTGTAACTGATGTTTTCTTTCTAATCATAAATAAAAATGTATGGATGGATGTATTTATAGAAATACATATTAAATATGGGAGATTCATTACCATTGGAGTTAACAGTTCTGTCCTCAGTACCCGGGTAAGCAGGCGGCGGTACCACCATCACAAGATTGACAGGTTCTGCAGGTACATGATCCTCTTCACTAGTCAACTGTAAAATACATATTAAAATGTAATAAGTTAATTATAATTAATTACAATAATTAACTACTGTACATGTCTGCAATACACATGGGCCATGACAGTTCATGAGCTGATGTTGTCACACTGACATCAGTAAGGTTAACATGGTAAATTTATGTGCATTCTGCAGGATACTTAACTGTAGGTTCAGATTGTTCATAGAGTTTTCAGAATACATCTAGATCTTACTGATTACAACCATATATATATATATATATACATACATGTGTGTGTGTGTGTGCAAAAAAATAAAAAAGTAAACAAACTCTAAATTCACAAATTTCCGACCCCTTGGCCTTTATCAAGTGAAAGACATCAAAACATCAATAAACATTTGCAATGAAGCTGTTATTTATCCAGCTTTAATACCATATAGTTATTGTTGTCCTTCACTAATGTGAATTTAGAGTGTGCTTACTGTTTTGGTTTTTTTTTTTGCATAACAATACTTCCCTTTGGAGGACATTGAATTTCATTGTATATATATCTAAATACCTTTGTATAGTTTGTGTTAAGTAATTAGATGCATCATGCTGGCAACCATTTAGATGTCTTCAAGATGTCATCGCCTTGGAAAACTTAACTTATTGTAAATGTGGATATGTCCATGTGTTGTTAAGTATACGATTTTCTTATGCAAACCATACGAGTAGAGAGATTTTTCATGATGTCACACCTTATTGTGAGCAATCATTTATTAAACGATAATTCTTAGTATAGGTATGGGATTGGTATGTGGGAGGTAATTCACATGAAAAACTCATCGTGTATTTAGTGTAAATTACCCCCACACATAAATTTCCACATTTATTCTTTAATGTCAGTTTTAAAATATAGTAAGAAACATAAATACTTGTAAGGAGTGTCTACCTGGTACTTAGTTAGATTACCTTGAAGGATCGGAAAGAGAAGAGAAAGCTTACAAGGAATGTGTTTTCATGGACCTTTTTGCTAGTGAGGGTATTGGAATGTATAGTTAGAACAAGTACCTGGCGGTTGTTGGATTTATTTTAATTGTGATAACAAATATTATGAATATTATATAGATCTGTTAAATTTGCTTATATTTCACCTCTCTATGCCTTTCTTCTCTTTTGAATATATTTTATATTTAATACATGTTTCTGATTATACTGTCGCTAACACATTATTTGTATATATTTGTTATGGAGAGAGCTTCAATAAGTTGCGACAACTTGTGCTCAATCCAATTGCATTAAAAGCAATAAAATATGTTTAAACATTAGACTTCAATGAAAGTTTTATTTCAATCAAATAACTAGCTCGACGTGCAATTAGTTTCTAGCAAATTGTAATTTGTGAATATTGGAAAAGAATTTGGCACCTGTCTTTAGGTTTATATTATCATATGTCTGTACGAGAGATGACTAGATTAGTATATGTGATACTGACACGCCCCCATGCATTTATTATTCTTGTAATGCATCCTCCGTGCATTAAATATTTTTCTTCAGAACCTCTCTGTTTATATTGCGATCAATGAAAAGAAAAAGGAATTTCGAGTGTCATTCATTTCCAGTACATTTCATCGTCTGCTCCTTCGGTTTCACCCAAAATCACGAAACTGAAGACGGTGAAAGGATTTTTAATTCTTTGTCCACCAGAATATTGGAATTAGAAAGTACATGTATGTTGTTGTATCTTGTTATGTGTTATAAATTGTAATTTAGACACATGATAAAGAGTTTATAATATGATCATTTTGATATCATACTCCTTCTCAGCCCTCGGTCCTGATATCAGCCCTCGGTCCTGATGTCAGCCCTCGGTCCTGATATAAGCCCTCGGTCCTGATATCTGCCCTCGGTCCTGATATCAGCCCTCTGGGAACCTCGGGCTAAGGAGTATGATATCAAAATGGTCATATAATAATCTCTATTCATCGGGTTCATCCAAACATCTGATGCATCTAATCACTGGACATGATGATAGTTTACAGGTAGGCAAAAGTTATAACTGTCAACAACAGATGTGTGTCAGTTTCACTTACATACACTTTTTCAACTTTCCACTTGGACCACTTGTCTACTACTTTATTGTTTACTTAGATGAAAGTAAACTTTCAGAGATGAGTAAAGGTTGTTTTATTGTTCACATCTTTTTTAATTAATTAATGAGCAAATGACATGGGTTTTATTTGATATTTTTTTCCAATTCCCCATAATAATATCATAAAACAACTTTATGTAGGTTACTCAAGTTAACTGTGTATATATGTTAATAATAAGTTATCTTTATTACAAGTATTTTGACCTTTTCAACCCTACAGACCACAATAGACTGGTCTGAAACAATAGAAAGAGCATACCACTTAGATATTCAGGGGTGAAAGAGTTAATTATGTAGCAGACAATGTAGATCTCATTCATTCTACTTTTCTTTAGGTTTATATTGTAGTTCATCTTAGAATAATTTATAGCTAACGCACCATACTATTATATAATACTGCGGTAGCCGCTCTTGAAGAGGGGCTTATTAAGTCTATAGATATAGAACACTCACTCTAGGTCTTCAGACTGTGTATGTCGTTCCAAGCGAAAGGTTTAGGGGTCTCACTTGTTTGTTCATATGGATACATAATTAATAAATAGTTAAACAGACGAGTGGACTTTTTTTTATATTTTTGTGTTGAGATTTAGTCGCTGGGGGTTATGGTTATATTAAAAGGAGTTACAGATATAAGATGTGTCTATTATGAAAAGAAGGCACACTACACTACATGCTGTCACAAGACCAATACCATAAACAACAGATGTAAGTATAGTACTCACTTAAGTGTTAATTAACTAAGTGACAGAACTATGTTTACACAAATCACCTGTCACTCACTGTTGGGTGCATTAGACTGATTCAATTCAATTCTTTATTCACCAAAAATTTACAGTTTATAGGTAATACAATTCATTATATACATACATTCTTCTGTTGGCAAAAAGAAAAAAGAAAACATTAGACTGATTAGTTCTACAGTACATGTACTGATGCAGGCCTATCACGACAATTACTATAATTTAATGTCCGAATAAACATATTTATCATTTGTCTTGTAGTTATATACATATTTCTTGGTGATAATCAAATTGGTGATGTGATCCCGAAGAAAACAGACAATGATAATTCCAGCACTGGGGTGTTCGATATACTCATACAGATTGCATGTTTATTGAATGTAAACGACAAAGGCCATAAGGGGCCCTAGCCAATACATTTTAATTTCAAACCGGTGGCAACTTACCGTCGTTTCCAGAGTTTAAACAAAATAATTAAAATTCTTCATTTATATACTTATTACTTACAACTTCATATCTTATATTACTCCTGTCCATCGTAAATCTGACAACATTTGTTTGTCAATAATATTCTTTGACTTCCTCTGCCTTCGGCCTAATCTGTCTACTATGTAGCACCTGCTGTCATTGGATCCATAATGTAACGAGCGCTACGATTGGTTAAAAATGTACCAATCAAGAACCATATTTTCAGACATATGTTTGTAGATGCGGTAAATTCAAATACTTTTTTTACTTTGTTTAACGTCCCAGTCAAGAACTTTTCACTCATATGACGTCACTAAATGCCGGTGAAGGGCTTCAAATTTTGGTTTATGATCGGCACTTACAATCATTGAGCAGTGAGGGTTCTTTAACGTGCCGACACCTACTGTGACACGGGATCTCGATTTTTAGAATCTACTGTCTCATCCGAAAGACAGGAAACCAACCTGCCGCTGGCTGGACTCGAACTCACGATCAAGTTTCGAGCGACCTACCGACTGAGCCAGGCCGACTCTACTTAGATTATTGGAGTCGTTATTTCATTATGTATATGAATATAATACAAATATTTAGAAATGCCATGTGAACTTATTTATATATATATATTATTATTATTATTAAGTACTTGATTTTTTCCAAAGCAGTAGATCTAGTTATAATTCTTGATTAACTGATTTTCCGGAATCCGTAGGCCTACGTATTACCAAAATTTCCCGCCTCGCTACACTCGGCCAAAACAATTACAACACATTGGCGTCGGAAGCAAATTGAAAGTGTGTGGGGGGGTTAAACCAACTTAAAACACACACACACCCCAGAAACGTTTGGGGGCTAAGCCTCAATTTTCAACACCTATGTCTATCTTTGCAAAAAAGGGGGAGCCAATCCCCCCAGCCCCCCTCCCCCCGGTTCCGACGCCTATGACAACATGTATACTTTTCCTTCCCTGTTGCCCATCATTCCGGTAAAGAAATCTTCGTATTCTTTACCTCTGCTTGTGTGAATATGAAAATTTATTTGTAAACTTGGCAAATTTTGCATTGTATCAAAATGTAAGTTATATCTTACCAATTATTTACATATTACATGTAGGTATAGGTACAAAAGGGGGGTGCAGGCGGTGCCCCTCCCCACACTTTGTCACATACAGATTATATATATATATATATATATATATATATATATATATATATATATATATATATATATATATATATCATATATATATATATATATATATATATATATATATATATATATAATATATATATATATATATTATCAACACGTCTGGAATCCAGAAAAAAAAGCTTCCCAGAAGTTTTAAAAATCATTAATTTTCTTGACTCCCTCATCATGCACATGCATTTGTGTTTGTTGATACTCACAACGAGTCGCAATGTGATATTTAACTTTCTGCGCTTTAATAATTGAACATTTCTGGGAAGAAAACCCTGGACTACGGGGAAATTGCGTTTTTGTATCTGGAAGCTAGAGCATACCTCATCAGGCTTCTGAATTAACCCACCAACAAAATTTTTAACGATAAAGAGATCAAAATTCAATGTATGGAGGATACTAGGCCAAATTTCTGTCCCGATCTTAGTAACTTTATTTGCTGATCCAACCTTCTTTTGAGAAGGATAATCAAGGTGGTTTATTAGCGGATTGCTATGGGTATTTTGCGTCTGAATGCAGAAAAACGGGATTCCAAATTAAATAACATATATATGTCTGAAAGATACGTAGGCCTAAAACCCTACCCCTAATGAAATATTGCCTCACAATCAATCCAACACTTAAAATATGTGCAGTGATGAGGGAGAGAGTGCCGCCTAAAGTTGATAAAATAGATGTAAAACCTTTCATTTTTTCTAGAAAACGTCGAAAAATTAAAGACAAATTTCAAAAAATGTTCGCGCCTCACTCCGCTCGGCGACTTTATTTTAAACTTACACCACTCCAACCCGAAATCATCACTCTACTATTGATGAGGTATGTATTGCATAAACAATTTTAATGTAAGTTTAAATTTTAATTTTTAAAGTATAAACAAGTTTAATCAATGTCACCAGTCTCAAACCTAACCCCCTTTAAAACCACCTTTAGATTTGCTTCCTACACCACTGCATAAAGAACACACTATTTTCACGCGCATGGCGTCTTGTCACCCCACCCCCAAAGAGTTAGCCCCCTCTTTGAAAATTCCTGGATCCGCCCCTGTAATCCATTCTCAATATTTTGAACAGTTGTGCCCCCACTGTTCTGGACCCAGCTACGCCACTGAGAATCAAACTGTAATTATATTGAGAGATTTATTACATACGAAGCAGATGTACTAGAACAATTTAAGTGAGTTCGCCAAAAAATTAATTTCTCGATTGTTATAGATCTACTAAATTGTATTTCAAGTATTTCTGCATTTGTTTGATTTTGTCTTCTGAATTTGGTAGACATTCAATGTAAATGAAACATGGCACTTTAACCCTGGTGTCTTGGCCTAATTAAAGATTTAAATGATGTTGCTAGCTTAGAATTTTAACCTCGGAAGAATAATGTATTTCTCCTGAATTGATAAATAGATTGCATTGGAATTTTCTATAAAAATTTTGTAAAAATTGAAAAAAAAAAAGGCAAAGATCTAGTGAATATAAATTCTGCAAATTCATCTGTCCTACTATTGTGGATATATAGAAATAAACCACATAAATATAAATACATGTAGTGCTTATGTCTCGGTATATCGAAAACTAATAACAGATCTATATTTTAAAAACATCTATTTTATACAATAGTATAACAATTAAACCCAATCTCTCATTGCTTCCTTCTTCTGATATGTCGCCATACATACGTGACATCACTAACGGGAGCGATAAGAGATATTTTTAATATTTTAAAATTAGACAGAATTTTATAAATTCGAGCCTTCGGTTTTCAAATCACCAATGTTCCAAAGCTTTCATAAACTAATTGTCAGTATTGTATTATCATGTCTTCATAGCTTACATCTTCTTTCTTCCCGCCTTGGTAGGCGTACATATTGAACCATCTACCCAATTTAAAGGGGATCTTATGACTTGTTGTTCTGAATAGATGTACACAAGTTGGCTCGTTTTTTGTTTTTGTTTTTTATTATTTTTTTTTTTTTGGGGGGGTGTTGTGTTATTTTTATTTATATATTTCAGGCAGTCATTAAACTTTAACCAATTCCGATGTCTGATATTGTAGGCGTATCTTTTTTTTTTTTTTTTATATGTGTATCATATTTAGAGTTTGTTTGTTTTGTATTTGGTATTTTTCAGGAAAACATGCACGCATTTATTCAATGATTTCATATTGCTACCGTCTTAAATAGGCCTATATATAAGAGCTGAAACAAGTATTAAAAAATATTCGATTATGCGTGACTGTTGTCAGATTCATTTTAGAAGGGATTTCTGTTTAAATGTGCAGGTCTCTTTGATTTGTTGTTGTTTCTCATTACGGTACCCATAGGAATATATTTGCACCCCACTCAAAATACCCAGAAAATAACATTTTTTTTGCATCCTTAAATGATTTCTGGATATATTTCATTGGTGTCATTCAAATTCTCAAACAAATATATATATATATATATATTTTTTTTTAATTAATAATATTTTAATTTTGGCCTATGTTCGGCACTTTCGGCCATTGAGCAGTGAAGGTTCTTTAACGTGCCAAAATCTACTGTGATACAGGATCTTGGTTTTTACTGTCTCATACGAAGGACAGGAAAAGCCAGCCGCCTCCGCCGAGACTCAAACCCAAAACCCTCCGGGTGCGAATCGAGCACTCTACCGCAGAACCACGAGAGCTCGCGTCTCCAGCTCAAGACAGGGGGTCTCTCAAAAGAGGTTTTATCTAAAGGATAATTTAACCCAGGTGGATTTCAAAATTTGGTCTTAAAAGACAGACGGTCTTTTATGAGAGTGATCTCTCAAGACAGGTTCCACTGTATCTGGAGGAAACCACAGAATATTCTGGCAGCCGCCTCAGACTTTGAAATTCGGGTTCGGAATGCACATTTTACTTACAAGTAGACTTAAGTGTCGTCGTCCTGCGGAAACCCAGTAACAGCTGACCTTTTTTAATTGCACTGTAACCCATTACTTGTATAAATTAATTCTACTATAGCACAATAATAGATCAACTGAGCGTGTTTCAGCATCCAAGAGCTTGATTTACAGATTTCTTGAAGAATGTGACAAGTAGTTCAACACGTGCTAGATGCGTGAAGATGGTATGCAACATAGCGTGTTTACAAACGGATTCAGAGCCAAATGGAGGTGGCATTTGCGTAAACCTCGAGAAGTAATTATCACTTTTGCGTTTATACATATTCATTAATTTATTTCATTGACATTGCATGATATATGACTTAATGCTTTCTGTCTGGTAAATACGCATTTAATAATGTGCTTGGCATGGACTGGAATTTAGACTTGTGTCCCGAGAGGAGACACTACCCCAAAATCGTGCACTAAGCCTGCCAACTATAGACCTATACAGTGACAAGAAAGCATTTCAGAAAAACAAACCGATTTATGGTAAGAATGGGATAAATCTAAACAAACAGTTCATCTGTCATGATGACTATTTGATGTTTTTGTTTGGACTTTGATGAAATGATAAAAATGTACATATTCTTTTGAAAAATCGCAGATCAAAGATATTAGATCTAATAATTCATTTATCATTAAGTAAAAATAGACATCAGAAACATTCGGCATTTTGGTATAGTGTTGCAGAGGGTGCTGGCCCAGATAGTTGGTAAGAGTGTCCAGTTACTGTTCAGAATGCCCAGGGTTTGAATCCTGGTCTGGTCGCACAGTTCCTCTGTCTTCTACATTTGTTAACCAACTAAATAACTTTCTTTGTAATGAGTCATGTGGATATCTTGGGTCAGAAATATTGTTAAGGGGGGGATAGTGTGTAGTGATGCAGAGAGAGTCTGCCCAGATAGCTCAGTTGGTAATAGCATCCAGTTAGTGTTGTGAAAGTCCGGGGTCTGATTCCCAATCAGGCAGCACATTTTTTCCAGTTCGACTAATTAGAGTACGCTAGAGTACTCTAAAGATTTTCAGTTTAGTAAATAAACTGGTAATACATTAGAAGTAGAATGGAAGTTTAGATATACATAGTGACACTCAATATTAACATTATTTAGGTAAAACATAGTAATGAAAATGATAAGATTAAATTAATAAATAAATAGATAAATAAAATAAATGATTCTGTCATACTTGTAGAACCTCTCCATGTTGTAGGATCTGGAAACATACATACAAACGTATAGGTGAGAGTTCTAAATAGTATTAGTCCCAATAGAAATTACTATCTAATTCTAGATCATAAAATATACTAAAATCACTTAAACTGATTTGAAATAGCTTAAAAATACAATAAAATGGTCAATTGATTACTTTATAATGCATATACATGTACAGTGAAACTTGTATATAACAACCGCCTTAGGGACACAACAAAACCAGTATTTATAGGTAGATGGTCTTTAAATAAAGGTTGATTTGTACACAAATGGTCTTATTGGGGACAGCAAAAAACGAACTTTGTGACCAGGTGGTCTTCATACACTAAAGCAGATTTTACTGTATTCCATAAAATATGTTCTCTAGGGTACTCTAAGTTAAAAGTAGTTGGACCCCATTTTTGCCTGTCTGCTACATTGGAATGAAGCAATTGGTTGCTCCCACCTTCTGTGATCACTCCCGTAGCTTCACTATTCATAATTTAATACACTACATTGAAACCTGTATATAACGACCCCCTCAAGGACACAAAAAACTGGTCTTTATAGGGAGATGGTCTTTATATAGAGGTGGATTTGTACACAAATGGTACCACCGGTATTGGGGACAGCAAAAAACGGTCTTGTGATCAGGTGGTCTTTATACACACAGGTGGTTGGTAAAGCAGGTTTTACTGTATTTGACTTTGATAATGATACATATACATGGGGGCAATGCAGCAGACAAAAGATGAAAAATCATCTTTGAAAATCTGGGGCCCATTTGATCAAGAAGTCTTAAGACCTAAGTCATACGTCTAAAGCTGAAGTGGGAATATTTCAAAACATTTTTTTCAACACATTTTTTTTATTATCAAAAGTCTAAAAGCTTTTTATGATCCTAGTTAAGCTTTAAGACAAAACTGCAGACCATTTTATCAATGTTACCCTAACTCAAGTCTTAAGGTATTTTTACATACATGTGTATTTTCAAATAAGAACTTGATAGTTTATGAGTATTTTACCTGCTACATTTACAAAGATGAACTTAATATGACACATACCAAAAAAAGTTATATGCATAGCCTCTTGGTGGTCATAAAGACCTGACCTGATTTGGTTGTATGTGAATCACTGCTTCTAAGCTTTGTAAAACGGTCGCAAGTTGTAACTGTGGTCTTAAGACCAAGTCTAAAACTTACGACATTGTGTAAAAAGGTGCCCCTGGCTTAGTTAACATGGGATCAAACCATTTGAAAATCTATCGCTCTTCCAGCTTAGCTACATTGTACATGTATATTGTTCACTAAACCAATCATTATTCTTTTAGATCTTGCAAGGGCTGGCTAGATGAGTTTAACTAATAAACAATCATAGAAATTCTTAAAATTTATGAGAAATTTACTTATATTAGTGTTACATTTGTATTTAAAAACTTTATATCTTGTATTTTTTAAATCATTATATTCTTGGTATTTCAGGTGCAATGTACAGGTAGATGAATTACAAGAATGGAAGGTGATATGTTTAAAAGTTGGAGAGAAGTAGAAAATGTTAATGATGAGCCAACAGATTCGAGTCACGAAATTCTGCAAGCAATCTGGAATGACTCATTTGTTGATGTTCAGCAATTGGTGGAAAATGGATGTGACATTAATCGTATTGGCATTGTAGCCAATGAAGAACCTATCGCTCCACTTAGTTTAGCATGTATGAGAGGCAACGTAGAGATTGTTCGTCTTCTTATCCAGTCTAATGGCGACCTGAATATATCGGGTCACGATGGAAAGACACCTCTGCACTACACATGTGAAGGCGATGAAAGGCGAGAAGAAAATAAAAGTAATTTGTATGAAATTTTGTCCTACTTGATCAATGCTGGAGCAAATGTAGAAGCAAAGAATAACATGGGTTGCACCCCTTTGTTCACCGCCTGTGAAGTAGATGATGTCAATATGGTTAAACTTCTGGTGAGAGCAAACTGCAATGTTAATATTCAAACTGTGAACGGGGACTCACCAATAAAAGTAGCCTGTAGAAATGCTAAATTCTGGACATACTATCATGGGAGAGAGATGATAAGTAGCAGTCCTGGTCATTCCGACCCCAACAACTTTCCGCCGGTTTTAATAACCAAACGACTTCTCCAAGCTAATGCTAATATATCTGAAGCCACTCTACTGCCTACAGCTGTACAATTCGGTGATGAAAAACTTGTCAAAGAGTTACTTGCCCTCGGAATGGACATAAATATGTTGGATGATAATATGTGTACACCACTAGGATCGGCTTGTTCCTGTGTCAATGTCCGGACCGAGGTTGTCAAGCTTCTTCTAGATCATGGTGCAGACGTAGACAGAGGCGGTGGATGGCGAAAACAGAAACCAATTATTTTTGCATATGTCCATAACTCTGTGGATAAGATCTGCCTTTTGTTATCACATGGTGCCAAAATTACACCGGAAGAAATGACAGAACTTGTTTCATTGTCCTTTTCAAAGTCTATTCTAGAAAACCCTGAAATCGTTCATCCTTGGAGTAAAGAATTATTTTCATGGCAACTTCTTCTAGCAGCTGGTTTTCAGCCCATCGCACATGACCCAACGCTAGCAAGCAAACTAAATCAACTGAGCATGTGTAGTAGTTATGATAAGATCATCCCTTGGATATGGGTCTTGTTGACTCCATTAAGGTCTCTGAAGGATTTGTGTCGCATTGTGATCCGCAATAATACTTTAAAAAGTATTGATGACAATATAAACCAACTTCCACTACCTAAAGAACTTAAACATTTCTTACAATTTCAGGAGTTTTCGACATAAAAAGTTATATTTTTGAACAAAAGTATTATTTCTTCAGCATTTATTTTGAGATGTTATATCCAAGATTCGTTGTTGTTTATGTTGGTTAATACTAAATAAGTTCAATTTACACTAAGAGTTGTAACTGAAGTTTTCACCAAATTTAGCAATCCTGTTAACAAGTTCTTTTAGCAATAACAACCAGATTACATGTTGTCTAATTTAAGAAAATTTGATCATAGATTTTTTGCGCAAAAAAGTTAAAATTGACTCTTTATTTCCATTAAGTTACTTCTCAGTATCAAGAAAAAGTTTGCTCAATTTATTGAGGATTAAGTAAAACTTATATTATGCCTCTTATTATTTATTTTAGAATAATAAAGTTATTTGAATTTTGAGATAAGAGGTAGCCATTGAATTTTTAGAGCAGACGCTTTGTATTTAATTTTGCATTTTTAAAGTGCTTTGCTTGACCAACAGTCATTGATTACTGAGTAATTGAGAATTTGTGTACATGTATTCCCTTTCCAGTTTTAGGGTGCATAAAGATTCAGCACATTTAACGTCTTTGTGTGAAAATGGCTAGAACTACAATGTAATGTGCACTACTATTTCCTATTTTACATAAATTCCTCTTAGAGGAAAGTGAATTTCAGGATTTTCATGGTCATTTATGTAAACATACAACGTAGGTTTTGTTTCTGTTTTTCTCAAGGAGAATCTACTTTATTGGTATTATATATCCTGCTTAGCGTTGTTGATGTGTTTATGTATTAGACGAGAAATACAAATACATGAAGCAGGGGTTCAACATTCTTTTTTAGACTCTCAAGTACGGGACTTGGAGAGTAAATTTCTGGCAAGTCCAATTGAGAAATTTCAAAGTCCATGCTGAATTTTGTTGATAAGTAATACAGTAAAATTAAATGAATGTAGATGAGGCAAGTCCCTCAGATTTCGGGTATTTCTAAATGCCAAGTCCAAACTCGATTTAACCAAGTCCCAGACTTCGGATTTGGGGAATTTTGAACCTCTGATGATGTATGCAATCATGCAAGAACTCAAGGTTAACATAATATGGTATTTCAGCTTTAATTGAACAATATTTTGCTATGCATGTCAATATTAAGTACTGGTATTTTTAATTTTTGTATATTTACTTGAGTACTTGACTGTACTTTGGGTATCTAGATGTTGCATTGATATACAATGGTACATGTACTCGCGTCACTTTTAAATTTATGAAATATTTTGTAGTGTTATTTGATACATTGTACCAGAGCAATTTTGGGGGATTACATGTACATGTACTAGGCTACATTAAGGATTTTGTTTTCAAGCTATGACTTATACAGACTAATTACTTACATGTATGTACTGGTAAATGTATTTTAATCTACCAAACAACTTGATTTCCATATTGTCGTGGTCATAAAAGGAGATTAAGGTAATATCATTTGTGGTTATCACCTACTTATAAAATCAGTGATAAATCTGACTGTTGCAGAATTGAAGTAATTACTGATGATCACTGACATGTTTTTACTGGTTTGTACAATGTAGAACCACCTATTTAAACTCTTATCCCTGATCAATTGACAACTTACATATACAGTATGACTTTGCTATCAAGACCACTTACATGTAACTGACTGATTTAAAGTAGTCTGATTAGCAATTTTGTCCAAACTAGTCTCGTAAGTTAGGGTCTTGATTTATTACCTACCGGGGTATTCATGAAGAAAATTTCAAGAGACTGATCATGGAAACTTATGGTCATAAATGTGAGGTGGCCATCTAAGCAAGGTGGTATTTAGGAGAAGTTCCACTGTATAGTACATGTGTATTAGGATGAAGCCTTGTGTGTTTTTGTACTACAGAACTGATCATAAGTTTTTATTGAAGTATTTAGTATAACATTCAGTAGAACTGGCTCAATTTGTTATCCCTATTATGAAGGACACATTTTTGTATGGTACATACAAATGTACATGTATGCATATAGCTGTTTCTATAAACTCAGGTTTTTCTCTTGAATTGTTATTTTTAAATTCCTTTATATATACATTTCTGAATAACATAAAATGACTCTTACTTGTATATGTTGATAAAGGGCCACAATTCTTCCAAAGAAGAGTATCAGATAATCAAAACTGTAAGAGCTATTTTGTCCAAACTTGGCACTGTACATACGTATATTATTGACCTGTACAAAACTCATAGTTGCATATGTGATAATGTACAAAAATGTACATACACATACCATTCTGTACATGTAGTTTAATATAGTAAAATACATGTAGTCACAATTATTTACCTGCGAATAAGGTCAGGATGAATTTCTTGTGTTGGCGACTATGTATAATTGTAATAATGTTCAAAAACTATGCACAGATTCAGTCAAATTCAATGATTTTTTTTATATGATCAGCACTAGAAATAATTGAATGTATAAATAAACATTTCCCAGGTGTTGATAACAGTAAAGTGTTTACTGATGTTTGAAATTATTTTGACTCTTCTCTTGATTTGTTCTCATATAATTTCACCTCATATAAGATAAATATAGTCAGGTCCACATAAACTCCACTCTCCTATTTGTGGTTCATGCTTGATGCATTTTGGTTCATACATGATGCACAAATGTTTATTTTTGATATACACATATGAAGTACCTCCATGAATTTGATGCTCTTGTTAATTATTTTTGTAACACTTGATTATGGTGTATAGGCTATGTGTTCCATTAGTGTCTGAATCACTATCTAGGATTTCACAACAATAACAGCATTACAGAGAACATTTTTTGATTTTTGTTTTAACAAATCTGACACAGTAATTCGTACAGTAGATACATTTGGCAGTGAAAGTTAAGGTTTTATAGTTATTAGTAATTAGAAACTTATGATTCTTATGGGGTATGTAGGGATCAGTTTTAAATCCCAATTTTTTAATGTGAACCACAACTGACAATCACCTAACTGACCAGTAATCATTTATCCAGTAATTGTCAAGGACTTTTCCTTTAAATCAAGTAAGCCAAATGGAATATCGAGTTTGCAGTTTAAATGACAGATTTATAATCTCTGAACATTAGAACAGATTTACATGTACATTGTATATATATAAAGACATAATTATGTAATGTATATTGAAAGTTTATGATAAATTTACTAGCAGATCAGCCATACTTATAACTGAAATAATACAAAACAGATTTTGTCATGTTTAATGACATTTTATAATGTAGGACATTTTAAAGTCAGGAACCTCATTATCGGTGGTTAATGCACTCACTTCTCACCAGCGTGAGTATGTAAGATGGTATGTGCGGTCACCAAGTCGGACACTTAGGTTTTCTCCTGGTACTGCAATTTCCTTCCACAGCAAGGATCCACCCCCTCCCCTGCATAACAACATCTGAGCCTGCAAGTTTACATAACTTGTTTGTCAATCATTGTAAAAAGAATAAAGTTTAAAGAATAAAACTACTGGTATCTACTTAAGGTCAACATGCTAGACCAGTCCATTTGTGTCTTAAGGAGGGGAGGACAATGTTGCCTAGTTTAAGTATAATTGGTGATTTTCTGTAAAATAATGGTATAAATAAATAGACTTTTGACAGAAATAATAAAATGAAAAATACTTATACAGTAAGTTCTAGCACAAATATGTACTGCATTGAAATGTTATTTTATTTGAATACATTATACTACTGAAAACAAGAAGTGACTTAGTGCAATTTTGACACTGATTAATGTTTACCTCAATTATACAGCCACCTGTGTATAGTGGTTACCTTTGTTTCTTTCTCCTATGACAAGTACTGGATTGTCTGTAGTTATCAACTTTGTTCTTTTCTCTCCTATGACTGTCAATGGCTTCTTTGTGGATATCATGATTTTGACTCCTATGATTGTTTTTTTATTTCTGTATGCTATTTCCTGTTCTATGACATTGTATGAGAGCCGGCTTGGTTCAGTCGGTAGCGCGCTTGACTCTTGATTGTGAGGTCGTAAGTTCGAGTCCAGCCGGCGGCAGGTTGGTTTCCTGTCTGTCGGATGAGAAAGTAAAAACCAAGGTCCCTTGTCACAGTAGGTGTCAGCATATTAAAGAACCCTCACTGCTCAATGGCTGCAAGTGCCAAGCATAGGCCAAAAATTTGAAGCCCTTCACTGGCATTTGGTGATGTCTCCATATGAGTGAAATATTCTTTAGTGGGACGTTAAACAACAATAAACAAACAAACAAATGGACATTGTATGACTTGTTTGTAGATATCATGATTGTAACCCTCTCCTTTGATTGATTTTGACTTTTTTTGCTGTACATGTATGTTTTTTTCTCCTCTATGACATCATGGACATTGTACAACTTGTTTGTTAGCTATAGTTGAATCCATGATTATGACACACTCTTATGACAGGTTGGTTTTTAGACAGATTATCTTTTAAGATATCGATAATGCTTTGATTTCTGTATGTACACAATTGAAATATTTTTTGTTTATGTTGTATATCATATGTACATAAATAGGTTCTACAGAAGGGCAGGCAATTTTTGTCAGTCACAATAGGATATTTAGTGCTCAAAGAAATTTTCTATACACATTTGTTGAGTTAAAGATGGATATCATTTTGTATTGTAATGTATGATATATACAAATGTAGACAAATCTACACATACATTTCTATCATATCATCAGAAAACACCCGACCATTGTAGTGGATGGATTCAACAAGAATCCATCTGCTCCAACGATCAAGTGCAGTCTGATGATACAGATAAAAACATTGTGTGGTTTTGTATTTATTACATGTCACTTATTTGTCTATGTGTACACAACTTTAAAATTCATTCTGCTTTTAACAACACCATCAAATATTTTGGATTTATAACATACATTTAGAAAAGTAGGTCCGGCAAAATTTCCATAACCAACTACAGTGCAATGTTACATATTGAATGGGATCAGTCCCAATGTTGCTTCAAAAAATGCAAACTGCAATATTTCATGCAAATAATGTACAGTGGAACCTGCCTTGAGAGACCACTGAAATATGGTCCCTCAAGACATGTGGTCCCTCAAGACATGTGGTCCTTCAAGACAGGTGGTCTGTCAAAAGAGGTTTTGTGTACAGAATTATTCTCTAGTATTCAGGAAACACAGAATGGGAATTATACGACCCAAACATTTCTCCAAGGTCTTAAAAGTGGATCTTATTATTCTTAAGGTCCCTTTGTTGTTTAGTCTTGTCTACTGTGTACCCCAAATCCTTTCATCCCCAAGTATCATACTGGTATATTCTTTTCTTTTGTATTATAGCATTGAAAGGTTTAATAGTGCCCATTTTGTTAACAATGGATTTACTCCGTTTTTGTATTTTTTGTGAAAAAGAGCCAATGGAATTGAGCCTGTATATTGATATATGTTAATTATTTGTATGTGTTCAGATAAAGAGTGATGATTTCTTTTTTGTTTAATCCTATTTCATGCCATAGGTGTTTTTGTTCAAAACAAGCACCCAAATTTCCCCTTGAATATTTTCACCCAGTTATGTATAAACATGATTTTATATGGAAAGCGTGTGCTGATATTTAAATTGATAATTTCTATTCCAAATATCTTTGTGAATGTACTAATGTACAAAACTTCTTGAAAATGCTACAAAGATAATTATGGTTCCCCAGACATCAGTATACTTTTTCCATTTTTTGCATAGTTTTTTTTACTGCAAAGTTACACAAGAATTCATTTACATGGTGTATGTAGACCATTTGTAGCACATTTATCTTTTATGTCATTCGCAAGTTATGGACTGTTTGGTGCAATTATTATTGACAGGTATAGTTTTGCAATCACAGTTTTGACAACCATAGAATGTTGACAGTGGGGCAGAATGTTTGCTAAAAAGGAGACAATTTTAAAAATATATTATTAGTATATAAAGATGGTCACCTTTCATGTCAATGACAAAATAATGCATATATGCCCGGCATTCAGATAATTGTAAATAGCATAATCCTCCCACAACAATTGACTGGAGGCCTATCTGATATGGGCCTCTGTGGCCAGAGCATGACTCTTTAAACTATGTAGTTTTATCTACCTCTAGTCAGCGCAGGTCAAATCCTGCTGTCACCTAAGCTGATTTTGTGAGAACGTTTGCCAGTTTACTTGCGGATGTGTGGTGGTCTTTTCCTAGGTACACTGTACATTGAATTCAAGTTATCTCTGTCACCATCAAAACTGGCAGCCACCATATAGATGAAAAATTGTTGAGAGTGGTGTAAAACACCATTTGTTAAAAAAAAACTTAAAACATAAAAATGTCCGACATTTGTTGATATACTACGCTTGGTGTTAGTGATTTATTTAGCAAAGTTGATTCTGATCACAAGACACCATATTTATGATATGTTTAAATATAGTGTATTGAGAATACACAATGATTGTCAAAATAAAGAAGCTCTTCCTGTAATCCGGTGATAAAATACATGTAATGTATGATTGGTTACCTCCCTTTGTAATTCTATTACTACCTAACACTAAGTGTTTGTGATTTATACTTTTAATTACTGTTTATATGTGAATGCTGAAGTATTAAAAATGAGATAAATAAGGTAATTTTATTTGTTTTTGAGTAGCATTATTACACTACCTGTACATATTTGTAGTTGTATTCTTGGTGGGTAGGTAGCTATTTGCTGGGCTGGTACTTCGGGAGGCATCAGATATTTCATTGGATTCTGGTTACCTGAGTAACTACTGGCAGTGGTCTAGTGGTAGAACTTTGGACTTTTGAGCAAGGGATTTCTTTGAGAATCCTGTATACCTAGAAATTTCTGCTACTGTTTAATTTTCGCCATCCTCAGATGAGATAGCAAATTTAGGATGGAAGCAAAATTTTCAAGCTAAATAATTTAAACATGGACAAACATTGACATTCATAAGACTATGGTGATTTAGGGCAAATTTAAGACAGGGTGAATATGTTTTCTGTTGTAAAAATGACCAGGTATACAGTGCATGTATCGGTAGGTTTGACTAAAGTCCTATCATGCAGAGATTAACATCCTTCCCAAATGCTAAGGATAAGGATTGAGACCTATGAGTGTTTTGGATGAAGATTTAAACTGAGGTCCAATGTTACGGTAAAGGAAACCATACAGATAAAAAGAAAATCCACACACATAAGTCCATAGCAGATATCAAAATTTGTGACCCCTATTACTGGGGATGTCTCAATGACGGTAAAAATAATTCTTGATGTGGTAGTTGAGTACTCATTACCTGGAGATGGAGCATATATTTGTAAGCAAATTATAAGCAAGATTTTCTGTCTGAAGGCACTGTCACACATTAACAATTTGTTGAGTGTATGCCGACATATTTGTTGAAAATATTATGAAAAATGAATGAAAAATTTATTACAAATTCATAAAATGTTGGGCATATGTCGAACTGTCGTTGTAATTTTGGAACTATGGATATTTATCATATGTAGGAACTTGTGTTAACAATCGTATAATGTACCCACAAAGTAGCTACAATTTACTCCAGCGTATGTGGAAAGTATGGCTTGTACGCTGGCATACGTCAAAAAGTTGTGTGCATGCACAAAAGTTTTCGACGATCTTGCCGTTCTTCAACTTTTGCCAGTGTATACCAGTGTGTTGTTAACTTATACAAAACTTGCATACAACTTACGAGCCGGCCTGGCTCAGTCGGTAGCATGCTCGACTCTTGATTGTGAGTTCGAGTCCAGACTGTGACAGGTTGGTTTCCTGTCTTTCGGATGGGACAGTAAAAACCGAGGTCCCGTGTCACAGTAGGTGTCGGCACGTTAAAAAACCCTCACTGCTAAATGGCCGCGAGTGCCGAGCATAGTTTGGTGACGTCTCCATATGAGTGAAATATTCTTGAGTGGGATGTTAAACAACAATAAACAAACAAACAAATACATACAACTTACCCGACGTATGCCAGCATATTAACCTAAATTTTCATATTTTCAAAATCGTCAATGTGTGACAGGGGCTTTAGATTTTGAAGGAAGGAAAAGCCAAATAAAATGACTGATTTTCACCGCAGTATATTAACTACATATTTTTAATCATGTTTTCAAGTTTACATATATCAACAAAAAACAATATCAATCTCTTCGCTCGTACATTAGATATACATGTACAAAATATAGACAATAAATACACCAACAATATGAAAAACATGATGCCCCCCCAGAGCTAAGCCATTCTTAACACATCAACCCCTGAAGTCACATTTGGACTTGTCCATTTCAAAGAATGGTTAAGTCCACTGCCAGAATTTAAGGGTGAACTTTTTCACTCCTGAATTATGAAAGTAGACCATACTATTTATTGATTTGGGCAAGTCTAAATGTGATCACAGGGGTTAAAGATTCTAAAGTCCCATAACTCTGGTAAACACTGACAAAATTGGCCATAATACAAATAATATTAAATCATGTTGAGATAGTAAAATATACCATATTTGGTTAAAATTTTACGAAACTAAAACTTGTCAAATGGACAATGGGAAAATGACATATCCCAACATCTTCAATCTCGGGGGTGGGGGGGCATACAAAGAATATATCAGTATGCATTACTCTTGGAGCCATGTTTGATGAAATTACAAAACAATGATACCGTTTACTTTGCAGGAGGCCGAAACTATTTGTCAATAAAATAAAATCTAGTATATACATGTACATACGTATCTGTATCATTTTTATCATATATCACACAATAACACAGACACAAGTACCGGGTATGTACTAGATTGACACAGTTTCAGCCTTCTGTGGTTTACTTGTAGTAATTAACGTTACTGTAACACTAACACTTGTCATAATTAACAATAGGAACAACTGACATTATAAACTTGTAAAAAGACTAAAATTTGTTTAAGTTTATACGCTGTCATTTCTGCACTGCCATATGTATATATATTTATTTTCTACAAGCTATCTACTAGAATCTTGTGGGCAATGAGAAGGTAAACCCTGTATAAAAACTGGGCAAAACTATCAAACTATTTATCAAAACTACTAAATTACTCCTCAAAACTACTAAATTACTCGCAAAAACTACTTTGTACAACTACATCTATATAAAACTATGCTCAGAATACCTACTTTCATGTGACAGTCGAGTTGGCCTGGCTCAGTGGGTAGTGCACTTGACTCTTGATTGTGAGTTCGAGTCCAGCCGGCGGCATCCTTCGAATGAAACAGTAAAAACTGAGGTCCCATGTCTCAGTTGGTGTCGGCACGTTAAAGAACCTTCACTGCTCAATGGCCGTAAATAGACCAAAAATTGAAGCCCTTCACCAGCATTTGGTGATGTCTCCATATGGGTGAAAGATTCTTGAGTGGGACGTTAAACAACAATACAATACAACACATGTAACAGTCTAACTGGGCAAGATATTTAGCCATTTTGAAAACTTCCTGTTTATCTTATCTACATGTAAAACTTCAAATCTATGTTTTAGATCACAATAACTAGATACTCAGAACACCTGTTTGATCCTGTGACAACCATTTTGAGGACCAAGACTGCTTTTGGTTTCCAAAAAAGCCTCTTGAAGTACATGTCAGGGGCTAATGAAAAAAAGTGATAAGAAAAGGTAACTTGAGACTTTGTCTTGCTAAAAACCACCCTAACAATTACGATAATTTGGCATTCAACTGAAGAAAAGAAGACGTCCAACTCTGGTTAATATTTATTTAAGAATATTGCTTGCATACTTTGTTCCTTTTTGTTAACTATTTCCTCTTCAATGTCACTATAGCTCCAAATAGCTACATGTAGAGTCGCATGTGCTTGCCATCTTTGGTTTGGACATGGCCTTGCTCAGTTGGTAGCGCACTCAACTTTGGATCGTGAGTTCGTGAGTTCTAGTCCCGCCGGCGGCAGGTTGGTTTCCTGTCTTTCAGATGAGACAGTAAAAACTGGAGGTCCCGTGTCATAGTAGGTGTCGGCACGTTAAAGAACCCTCACTGCTCAGTGGCCGTTAGTGCCGAGCATAGGCCAAAATTTGAAGCCCTTCACCGGCATTTGGTGACGTCTCCATATGAGTGAAATATTCTTGAGTGGGACGTTAAACAATAATAAACAAACAAACAAACAAGTTTGGACTTGGCCACAATGGGCTACTTTTACAACAAGCATTCTGAAAGTATTGATGAATCAATGCATGTCCCCCTACCTGTTGAACCATTATAAAGTGATTAAAAAATTACAAGATTTTAAACCAAAACAAAACCTGGACAGACTGCACCATACAAAATACCCCCCGTCCCCCTCCTTTTACGCAACCAGGTTTAACTGGTATTGGACTTATAGCTGTGGCCCTGGAACATAAGACAAAATATGACAGAATACAGCAAACAATGTTGAGTTACTAACAGTTTCTAAAACAACATTGCCAGATTTGCAAGAATCTACATGCATATTATTTTACAGTTGCTGGACCATTCAATTATAATGTAAGGAGGTCTGTTATTATAGATTACAATTCCATGCAGTACCTTTTATAAAATGAATAAAACTTGGATTTCTTGTACAGTGGATTCTCGATATCTCGAAATTCACGGGATCGCCGCATTTACTTCTAGATATCCAAAATTTGATATAACCAAAATTTTTAATTCAAATATTTTCTATTCTTATGGGACAACAGATATACCCACTCAGGGTACTGCTTAATTTGAATTGGATCTAAGCAGTTATTAATTACAGTTTCATCTTGGCTCGTTAACGGAAGTC
Source organism: Atrina japonica (assembly GCA_030159075.1). NCBI lineage: Eukaryota > Metazoa > Mollusca > Bivalvia > Pterioida > Pinnidae > Atrina > Atrina japonica. Next base: position 1,135,305 of record BROG01000001.1, read on the forward strand.
AATTGTCCCATGTTTTGAATCAAATTAATCAAGTAATTTTAAAAATGATTTTTGCGTACAAAATGTAAGCCTTCAATCGCAGACGATAACTTCGAGATAACAAGTAACAATTTTGTAATATTTCGATACTTTGGACAAGAAAAATACTTTGAGATAAACAAAATTTCAAGATATCCGGAATAAAAGTAGTATAAATATATAGTAAAATAATCTGGACCGGCTGTTCGACTTTGACATAACCGGAATTTCGACTCATCCGATTTTGACATAACGAGATTCCACTGTACTATTGTACACAGAAAAATAGTATCCTACACAATAATTGATTTTCACAATATAATTATATCACATACAAAATAAAACACAACCAAATTGAAATACAAAACAAAGTCAAGTTATTTTACCTTGATAATATACACTTATTATTTCATGACTACTCATACAGGTAGGTTACCAAATGTACAGGTAGATCATTGTTGGAAATTACAAATAACCGAAATTAGAAAAAATATGTTTCTTCAAACACACACACACACAAAACCATAAAAAATCATATAATTCTTCACAAAATGTATTTATTACATAAGTAAATTCTTTGTCACTTAGGGGAGAACTTACAGTCAAATTTGTCAATAAAAATTACTCAGACAAAAGTAGCTGTTATAGACAGTTGACCTTTATAAAGAGGTTTATTCATTATAAAAAGTTAACAGGTTATGTTTGAATAGCTTTTATAGACAGGTGCCCTTTATACAGAGGTGGTCTTTAATACAAGTTTGACTGTACTAGGGAAATTCTTTTTTAATTTCATCTAGATCATGATCTGTATGTTAAGTGTTAGTGATATGTAATAATTAAGTGTATAAAATGTAAGTGTGTAAGACCTTGAATCAATACAACAATCAACTTGAGACAAGTCCTGTATGTATGACAAAATATTCTGAAAGTGTTTATACATCATGTGACTATGATAACGTTGTGTTCAAGTTTCCGGAAAAAAGTAGCACCGATTCACTAATTTAAACAGGTTAAGTTCAAGTGATGTAATTTGACTAGAAATTTGGCGGTCAAGCCACTCATAATAATTTTAAAGTCCCATAACTCTGTAAAATGTAACAAAGGTAACGCTGAATGTTGGTCATCTTATTGATATTTCAAAAGTTTGATACAAAAATTTTTAATTTTAAGGAAAGAAAAGCTAGTTATTTGAGGGAAATTAAAATTTTGCAAAATGTCAAATTAACAGACAGACCAAAAAAAAAAACGTTCTGCCCCACCCTATCCCCATCTTTAATGCTGAAATGCATACAAAGTCCTACATATCAAAATGGTAGGAATAAATACTTTTGCCAGTATAATTTTATAGTCCTTAGCGTTCATGATACTCCTCCCCACCTGGTTATATGGACATGATGTGCTAAAAGAAACTATGCTTCTCTAGAAGTAAGCCATTTACGAAAAATTCAAAGTTCCATTACTCTGGCAAATATATCCACATGTTAGCCATAATCCAACTTATTTTAAATCTCATTCATTAAAAGCCTTATACCATTGAATTAAAATTTGAGGAAAGAAGTTCTAGCTTTTGGACAGAAACCCAAATGTTGCAAATAGACAAAATGATAAACAGACAAACAGATTGACAGACACCCCCAGTCTTTGATCTTTGGAGCATAATAATTACATTTGTTATGGGAATGTAAATGACTAGATTGTGCCAATGTGCCAATATAAACAATCTAAGCAAACAAACTACATGTATCAACAGTAAAAACACTGTCAACTGAAAACATCTGAATTATTCCTGAAATAATGCATGTGGAATGTATACCAAAACTGAATGTGACCTTTGCTAGTGACATATGATTCTCTTCAATAAACCTGAATTTTATTGAAAAGTTGAAATTTATGTATTCAAAACAATTTAAATGGGTAAAAATTATATATCTTATCTGGGCAGATCCAGGATTATAAGTTAGAGGGATGCAAGCATAGAATATCTTTGCTTAGCATGAAAATTTGAGTGTTTTCTATCACTTTCCCTCATTTTTTTTATAGAAAAATGAAAGATTTTACACATTCTTTGCAAACTTTGGGTTTGGGAGGTGGGTTGGCATACCTGCTATGCCTGAATCTGCCCCTGCTTAAGTGATTGTAAATGGTCCCTACCAGCCATATTTAGTTCACTAAAGCACCCCAAAAAGAATTTGGACATAGCTGAGGGAAAGTAGAAGCCATAGCTTCTCCAGGATGTTAAGCAATTACAATACATGACAGTTTTCATAACAAAAACTTATCTGGAGCACCGCACACTACAAAACAACAAATGGGAAATGGTACATAATTACAGCAGAATAAAAATCTTAAGCTGTAAAAGTCAGACTAATATATGTTACGTGTAGAGGAGTAGACAAATAGAATCTTACATGGATGAGGTGATTGGACAAGGAAATCTCAACCCGAGTGATAAGAGACTGGTTGTCCTATCAAACAGTGTAACTTGGATAGGACAACCACATTCTTATCACAAGATTTGAGATTTTTGCCCACTCAACATACTCCTTTTTTATTACTGTTCTTCCAAACTTCAGATGACAGTTTAATTGGATGTAGAGTGACATATTGTTTACTTTTAAAATTTTGGTGCGAGACATCTAAATATATAATGCTGATGTCTAGGTAAACAAAGTAGTGTAATTTGCATATTGCGTTTCCTTGTACATACTTATAAATAATGCAAGAGAAATAAAAACAGTATATGCTCATTTTGTACACTGAAATTATTTATTTACTCATCAACCCCTGAAAACAATGGATTCTTCTGTAAGTCAACAACTTAGACCAGTCCAAATGTATCTTTAGGGGTTAATGGGGTTAACTTGAAACAGTAGCAATTTCGTTCATTATTGAACAATTTCTTGAATACACCATAGCTATATCAAGATAAAGCATTAACTTAAGGTTAAGTGGCACATCTGGGTTCTGTCAAAAACCAAAACAATACAGGTACTGTCTTATTTTTAAAAATATGGGTGTACAGGTATAATGTGACTCCATGCATTACAGTAGCTCTAATATTTTGTCCTCACAAGTAGCCTAGCCTACCACCCCATTTATGATCTAATTTAGACTCATCCAAGTCTGTAAACAAGTGCCAATTATCTTGGTACACCTATTATGTATGTCACAAGCTGTCGTACAGTGTGTGACCTCTCTTTTCCCTAGGAAAAAACAGAGTTATCTTTCAACAGGGAATCCTTGTCTTTCAAGGACAAGTCTGGGACAAAGTTTAATCTTATTAGTATACACGGATCCCTCGCACACATTTCATCTTGGCCCCATGGTTTCGGATTCAACTGTTTTATAACCAGAAACTGATCCAAAGTGTTACTATTGTCTGTATTGAACACACAAAAGTGGTGCTGTCAAGGTTTGACTCCAATAAAAAAATAAAAACAAATATACAGCAAATACATAGATTAAAGATGTAACTGATGATATATGTGTATGAAAACTTTAAAAAGTAAAAATGTTCAACTCTTCTATATCATCAGCACGATTAACAATATACATAACCTAACACAACATCAACATTAGATAAAAACATGTCATACCAGTGACAAACTAGTAATAAAAACTCTATCTCTTGCATATATAGACTACTGCCACTTATAATTATATGATGCCACTTAGCCTGCCACATGATGTAGCTGGTGACAGTTATGTATTTTTATAAATGTACATAGATATCATGCACTGATAAAATGCCACAATTACTATTAATTGCCACTTGTACTGATATTTCATAGCATTTCACAATCGAAATGGGATATTCAACAATTATATGCTAACAGCCATTTTGTTCTGGTGGAGGCAGAAAAGCGACAACATACTGAGAGAATACAAGATGATTGTTGTTAAACAGATATTGAGAATGTTGCAAAATTATTCTTAACTCATAAACCACTGAAAAACACTGGACTCTTCTGTAAATCAATGACTTGGACAAGTCCAAACGTGTCTTTAGGGATGAAAGAGTTAAGTACCCTGTCTTAAATATTGTGTTGCAATATGGTATTCATTTCATGCCTGAAAAAATTGTTTGTGGGTTTAATCACAATAATAAATGTAGGGAATTACCTGTTCAAAGGTAGTTTTTATCATATTACAATTGTTTAGAGTTGATTTGATAATTTCCCCATAAATCCTCATACTGCTTTAATTTATAAGATTTTTTGTATTCAAACCCTTAAAATAGTAGCTTGATTCAATCTCAAGCTTTTTAACCCCTTTTATCCCCAAGTGTCTCAGTGGTATGCATATTTCCTTTGTATCGGGCCAGTCTATTATGGTTTGTGGGGTGTTGAAAGAGTAAAATGAGATTAATACTCCACCTTGTGAGAGCCCCCCTCACCTTTAACAGTAAGGCACTTCCTCATTTCACAGAAAGATTGTACGTTATATGGTTTATAACTAAGTGCATTAAAAAGATTCAGTTTCTTTCACTGTTATAACTTTTGCCTTGCTTAACTGGGAAAACAGCATGACCTTATCATATCTAATATCTACTTTATACTTTTATCACAAGACACAAATAACTGCGGTTCTGTAACTTTGGTTGGCAAAATGATACAGATTCCTGGAAAATGACCTCAAGAAACAATCAGTAACTATAACAACGTCTATGTTTTTGTGGGTATCTGTATCATTTTGCCACTCAAATTCACAGGACCGCAGTTAATGTGAAAGGGTCTACTGAAAGTTAGTTAATTTTGCCAAATATCAAGACTCTTTCTTCCTTAGTTCAAATGTTACCACCATGGATAAATGCTATATAAAGACACATAAAAACAATGTGAAACCCCCCCACCTCCCCCCAGATTTGTAGGGCACTGAATTGAATTGAATTATGATGGCTACTCACTGGTATATTACAAGTAAATGCCAAATAAAACAATAAAGTATATAATTAAACAAAAACTACCGGAGCCTGACTGGTCCCTGATTACGATGAGATTGCTGTACTGGTCCATGTTTATGTGGTCACTGTTAGTGGTAACTATTTCACATTAAAACTGTAAAGATTGACCCCACCTGCAAATGTTATCTGTTTGAAATCTGAAAGCAATTATAAGAATTTCACACTTGCAACTTTCAAATGTTTCATATTGTAAACTTGTCCCAAGCTTCTAAATGCCATCCTGGTGATCATTTTTATCTCCAAGTAACTGATTTCCAGACAACTGTGGGGGCTCCAGCTCCTGTAGTTCTGTAAAAGAAATAACAAAATATCTATACAGGTTGTGACAAAGGTATATACAGGTTGTGACAAAAGTTTATACAGGTTGTGACAAAAGTTTAATTTTTATTACAATTACAGCATGTGTATTATACAGGTGAACCAAAAGTTCAAAGGTTATTTCTTTAGTCAGAGTGATGTTCACATGTATACTGTTTACATACAATGTAACCAGCCGAAGCCTCCATGGCCCAGTGGTTAGAGAATTCTGCTTGAAACCATTAAGTCTCTCACCCCTAGTCAGAGTGGGTTTGAGTCCCATTGGAACCTAAAATGATTTTGTTAGAAAGTTTGCCATTTTACTTCCAGATGGTCGGTGGTCTCTTCCCAGGTACATTGTATTTGTAACCGGCCCTCTCCTCCACCACTAAAATCTGACCGCCATCATATGACTGAAAAATTGTTGAATGTGGCGTAAACCAACATTCAAAAGACATACCCAGCCTTTTTGGTAGTTTTAGCAGATGGTGACAAGATATGACATGTAAAGAAACCAGCAAAAGAGCACAGCTGAACCCTGTGTAGATAGAAATTAACAATTTTTTCTGAACAGATGAGAAAGTGGCCCAAAACTTACACTGCCAAAAGTAAAAGTACATATATTATAGCCAGTGCACTTTAAGTACCGTACAAACATGTACATGCATCTCGTACATTATATATGTAAGATGTAAGATTACATGTATTAATATTTCGGATAATTCATACCGTCTACTTCTTCATCTTTACCGATACCTTCCTTCTTCTTTACTCCTAATGTCTTGTCACGGAAGCAGAAATAGTTGATCATTGCATATACCAGAAATAGAAACATTGATAGAATACCATAGAAACGGAACGTCCACCTACTTCCGAGTGATTTATACATCCATCCTGTTACCAAGGCACCAATGCCCTTACCTGCAATTTGACAACAAGTAAATAATCATTCTCAAACTTGGCTAATTGTCAAACATTTCAATTTTTTATCAAATTTTAATGACCAAGTCCAGTACACATATATGTAACTATGAAATGGCAAGAATCCAAGGGAACCAAGCCTTAATGGAACCAAACATTGTGAAAAAAAATCCGATGGATTCCGAACAGCAAACTTGATGTATTGTCAAACATGTCAAATTTTAAGAAATCTTTATTAAAATTATAAAAATCCGAAATGACAAAAGTCAAAATAATCAAAATTGAAACGTGCCAACATGTAGTCTTTATAAAACCAAACATTGCGTACGTTTTTTGATGGATTCATAAAAGCAAACTCAAACTATCACGAAACATGCATGGACGGACAACAGTGTACAATAATGCGAATGTCATAGACGGACATATAGCTATAGAGAGGCTGAAACATGTTGTCCATTCATATACATGCACTAAATAGTGTCCGTTTACTATATCATGCATTAATACTGAAGTAAATGAAACTAATCTCCCCATTCTTGAAATGTACATATGTGTCATACACCTGAGAGAAGGTACATGTATTTAGATGAAATAATGTGTACATGTGTACCGTAGGCTATATGTGTGTACATGTCCCTTAACTGCATACTGCAACTAAATTGAACCTGTGTATAAGGGTCACCTGCACATGAAGGTCAAAATATTTTGGTCCCTTGGGTGGCCCCTATATACAGGTTTTACTATATATGTATATACATTCAGAAATCTGTTACTCTAGAAGTATGTGCGTGCCATTTGACCTTACAGGGTCACGTTACTTTATATAGCAGTTTACACCTGCAAAAAGGTACTGATCATGTCTAATGGCCCTAATAGTTCAGTTTCGAACTTCTAGAGTAAAAGAACACACACACATATATATATATATATATATATATATATATATATATATATATATATATATATATATATATATATATATATATGTATATATGTACATACATACACACACATGTAATGTAAATACATGTGGGTGCAAGTGTGTGTGAAGTTAAAACATGTATAATATGAACTTGGACGTTTTGAGTCGATGAACACTGCTTTTTTTAAATGAATTCCAAGTAATTCAAAGAAAGAAAATGCCAAAGACTGTTAAGCAGGTACAATGTACATGTAGCTCTTTGTATAAAAATTTAACTTTTACTTCACATTTGATGTCAATCTTATGACGATGTAAATGATGAAATGTTAAAAGTAGTATCAACATTAAAGTTACATACCACAACCAAAATGGATTCCACCGAGAAGTCCTTGAACTGTAGCAGAAAGCCCAGGTGGTGTAATGATACTGGCATATGAAGTGGCTGCTGCCCACATAATTGCGAATGTGACTCCATGTAAAAGTTCTATGGGCAGGGCTAACCAGGCATTGTTAATAAAAGAATGAGCAATTAGTCTGATTGTATAGCCTATAAATGCCATGTACAGACACCACAAGTGTCCAATACGCTTGATGATGTAGCCTGCAAGAAACAGCAAAAAGGTCTCAGAAATACAGTTCATCAAAACACACAAGCCTGGGATGATCTGTAGGTGGTTTCCGAGGTCAGAGAGGTACCAGTAGAGAAAGGTTTCGATGACCCCAGTCAAAATTCCAAAAAACAAGATGACGAGTAAGAAAATTGATATTTGTGCGTGCTTTAACAGTTGACGGACATTTTTTATCACGTTACCACACATCAAATCCTCGGATATCGGCATAAAACAAGTAACAACAGCCGTACATACACAAAGGATGCCAAATATATAAAACGAAATGGAATAATCTATATCTCCCGTAATCTTACTAATATGGTCCATTATGAAAGTAGAAGTCAGGGCAAACAGGGCAAAGCCAATTGTGCCCCATAACCTTTGTTTGCCCCATTTGTTTCTATTTTCTGCCCCCAAAACATCATAAGCCATGGCATCCCCTAGACTCATCACAGGAGAGAATGCTATGTTTCCAAACAAGTAAATAACAAGGAAAAGTAAGAACATCTCGTTGGAGTCTGTGGCTTTCCGCTTAACACAGGATTTATTTTTTCCGATGCTACAAGTTAATTTACAATCCATTTCTGTATCCTGACTGCATAACATTTGCCAGTATTTGCGCTTTTTAACCATGATACCCTTCAGATCAAAGTCTTTACACACCACTGACCCCAATGTTTGCCGATCCTCAATCACTTCTCGATCTTCAATAGATGAGATGTTTGGTAAATGAAAATTTAGTTTGTCTTTGAGTGTCAGTGTGATACTTTCATTCTTGCACGCTTGATGACTTAGATCTTCGACAGAATCTGTAAAACAGACTGATGATTCTGTTCCTGCATCTTGAGCGAGAGTGCATGTAAACGAGCACTGCAAATCGTCCAAGTGAGCGGAATTTATCTGTTTATTCTCTGTGGTGTCCAACACCTTATAGGTAGCACTGAAGTCGGTAGAGTTCTGATTCATCAGATTTGTGTTCAAACTAACTGTTGATTTACTGGGGGCTCCAGTGTTGAGCTTAATATATTCATCCAGGCTTGACGGACATTTCGGCTGGGTACCATTTACGTCACTATTACAGTCGTTTATAAACGAATCAAACTGATTACACATGATCCTGGTTTGGACTTCCGTGTAAGTTGATATGTCCGTTGGTATGACCAGAATGAGAACGTAAAAGAAACCAGTAAAGACCGAACAGACACTCAGTATAATTTTATGTTTCTGAGTTCGATCAGATAAAACTCCAAATAACGGTTTCATTAGAAACCCAATAAATGGCATGATCCCATAAATGATCCCAGTTTCTGTTGATGACAGTCCGATCTGCTTCATATACAGGGGAATAAATGGAAGGAGATCTCCTATGGCTGAAATTACAAAAAAAAATAAATTTAATGAAATCAAAGTGTCAATGATGAGAGTTGATTATATCCAATGTGTGTGTGTGTGTATGTGTGTGTGTGTGTGTGTGTGTGTGTGGTATGTGTGTGTAGAAAGTGTTATAATCTAAGTCAGTGAGTTGTTTTGGTAAATGCTGTCACCATAGAAAGGAAATACAAATGTACCAGTAAAATATTGCCATGGAAATGTTCACCACCAGTTGTGGATCTTTAAATTTTAACATATAATTCTATGAGTTCCAGTGAAATAGCACCTTTAAATATCATGTTAGACACCCCCCCCCAAAAAAAAAAATAAAAAAAAAAAAGAAAAGGAGAAAAGAAAATACTTACCAGCCAAAATGAAGAAGTAAAAAGCTTTCACTGGTAGAAATCTTGTGTTTATTGCGTACCATTGTGGCTGAGTGACTACTTTAATTTGGCCTTCCTTTGGATTAGTCATGTTGAAATTGAAACACTGTTCTTATTATGCTAAGTAGTTTAAGTATGTGTGCTGAAGTTCACCACTGAAAGACAAGTAAAAATCTGTGAGCAATATGTCAGCTATAGATCTTGTGTAATTTTGGTTGTAATAAATTTTTCAGGCAGTGTCAGCTACGTCATTCTTTGGTCACAGAGGCACTTGTCAGATGTGTGTGCCAATCTATTTTTCCGTGGGGATTTTGCCTTGAGGACTTTTTCTGACCTTTTTGGGGACATGGTCCATGGTGCTGGAATTGGGAATTTTGTGACTTTTTGCTCAAAATTGGGAATTTTTAGCATTTCTCATAGGACCTAGGGTTAAAAATATTGACATTTTTTCTAATTTTTCCATTTGTTTTTTGTTTTTTTTTGGTTGCAGTTATTTTGGTACTTGCTATTTTTTTTCCATTGTTAAGCTGAATGTCTGAAAATATCAGTTTAAAAATGAACAAGAGGCCCATGGGCCACATTGCTGACCTGAACTGTGTTGGTATCTTACAAATATGGGAATCTCAAATTTACAAATTATTTTAACACTCCTTAGGAGTGGAGGAGACTTTAAAAATGAATGAAAATTACAAAGCTGGGAAAGATGTCAAAAACATGTCAAAAATTAGTTTTCCAGATTATTCCAAAAACATGGAATTGAATCATGCATCCATGTTTTTCAATCCATGCAGCAGTTCTGGTGAAGATTTTTAAAGAGGGGTAACAACACCTCCCCCATGCCTCTTTTGCTCCACCCTGGATCCACCCCTGGCCAATCTGGCAGAAATTATAAAACTTGGTAGAGGACCTTGTGTACTTACTTCCTATAAAGTTTTATCAAAATCTCCTCAGCGGTTTTGGAGAAGAAGTTGAAAATGTGGAAAATTACCCTTCTTCATTGCTACAGTATTAAAAAATTCATAAAAATTAAAAAAATTAAATTTCAGCAAATGTCTTTCAGAAAAGTATTTATCTACCAAATCACAGGTAAAACACATAAAACAAATGCATCATAATGAATAATAAGGGGAGAAAATCAAAGAAATCATACAAAAATAAATGAAAATTACAAAGTCTAAAAAGACGTCAAAAAGTGTCAAAAAATTATTTTCCCATTTCAACGAAATTATCAAACTTGAATCATACATCTATGTAGATTACTCAGATACAGTTAGTTCTTCAATTCATGCAGCAGTTCTGGAGGAGAGGATTTTTAAAGGGGTACCCCCTGGGGCTTCTTTTGCCCCACCCTGGATCCATTCCTGGACCGATTGGGCCGAAATGAACAAACTTGGTAGAGGACCTTGAGTACAAGCTTCCTATAAAAAGTCTTCAAAATCCCTTCAGCAGTTTTGGAAAAGTCAAAAATGTGAAAAGTTTACGGACAGACGGACGGACAGACAGATAACGGACAAAAGACAATCAGAAAAACTTGGCAAAACATTAGGAAAGCAAGTGTCCCAAGTGGGCCTCAATCACTCACCTGAGAACCATCTGCAAATGTGGAAAGAAGACCAAGAAGAATTTGTAGACTGATCTGGTCAAGAAACACAAATATTGCAGTTTGAAGAAATTCATAAATATATCTAAAAATTACATTTCAGATAGATTTTTGCACAAAACCATTTCTTCACCTACAGGTATCTACAGGTAAAACACATGAAATATACATGTATGCATCATAGTGAATAGAAGGGGAGATAATCAAAGAAATCATACTAAAATAAATGAAAATGATGAAGTCTAAAAAGAACTAAAAAATGCATAAAAAATAAATATTTCAATTTAGACAAAAAATACAACCTTGAATCATACAGTCCCTTGAGTACTTACTTGCTATAAAGTTTCATCAAATCCCTTCTGTCATTTTGAAATACAGGCTGATATTGTGAAAAAATCCCTCCTTTTCCTTTTTTGGATGGGAATTTCAAAATGGTTCCCTGTTACATGCTTTCTTATATAACTTTCCTTCGTGAGAATATAAGTCCTGCTAAAGCTAGTTATCAGAGAAATGGGCTGTCGGAATAATAATCTGATCCTGTTTACTTCATCACTACATACATACACATGTTTATGTATTTATTTAATTGGAGTTTTACGTCACATTCAACAATTTTTCAGTTATATGGTGGCAGCCAGTTTTTAATGGTGGAGGAGAGAACACAGTTACAATGAACCTTCCGCAAGTAAACTGCCAAACTTCCTCACAAAATCAGCTTCGTTCAAGCTACATGTATGCTACATGGACATACAGTGAAACTTGTATATAATGACCTCCTTGGGGACACAAGAAAACCGATTTTTATAGGGAGGTAGTCTTTATTTAGAGATGATTTTTACATAAATGGTGCTATTTGGAAAAGCAATAAATGGTCTTTGTGACCAGGTGGTCTTTATACACAGGTGGTCACTAAATCAGGTTTTACTGTAAAAAATGTTATGAAAATTGGCTGAGTAGGCTAAAAAAATAAGATTAAGTTCAATTTGTTGTTATAAAAAATCTCAGATACCAAAGTATAAATCTATGTCTGGGACATATATTACCAGAAAAAAGAAACTGTGTATACTTAAAGTTAAATAAAAAAACATGAAAAGTATTCTTTGAGCCTTGATGGCCACAGCATGCTTTTCTGGAGTTACGAGCCTAAGCGACATATGGTTAGTAATAGATTAGAATTTCTTGCATTCATTGACAGTATTCAATGTATTGAAACAGACAAAAACATATTTTTGGAAAAAATTTTGATTGAGAGATGCCTCGCATGATTGAAAATGATTGTTTGCGTGCTATTGGGATGCTGGATGCTGGGATGTCTCAAAGCATTATGGCAATGCAGTTTGGAGTTCATATTAACACTGTAAATGCTTTATGGATTCTGGTATCGTAAGGAACAAATTGCGAGAGGCCAACATCCATCCTCGGCATCCTGCTATCCGTCCTATTCTGCTCTGGTGTATGAGGCATCGTTGTTTCAATAACAGCTCTGGTTGGAGGCATCGTTGTTTCAATAACAGAGATTGGGCGGAAGTTATGTTAACGGACTGTCATTTAAACAGCAGTGATGGTCATGTTGGGCTTACCGTCGTGCCGAAGAATGTTACATTGACACCTGTGTTATGGTCTGGGGCAGTATTACAACACATGCAATGTCCCTTTGGTGATAATGGAGGGTAATTTAACCAGGGTACCTACCGTAATGAGATTGTACGTCATTCCATTCATTCATAACAACCAGCGCAACGTCATTCTGCAGCAGAACACCGTACACATTATTAGTGACTATCTACAGCAGCAAAATGTGAATGTGCTACCCTGGTCTGCGATGTCACCGAATTTATCGCCTATAGAACAGGTTTGGGATGAAATGGAACAATGTCTATGTCAAGAGCCAAACCCACCTGCTACATTGGACGCTTTGCATCGATCTTTATTGTGCATACATGTATGGCGGAATATTCCCCAATCATTTCTGCATAACCTGATTCATTCAATGCTTCGGTGCAAATGGCAATTATACACACTATTAAACTTGAGAAACTTTTTGAACCCCCCTTACTTTCAGTGGCTGTTCATATCAACCATAACGGACCTAATCCATGATTTGATGTTTGAATTGAAAGACAACCACTAATATTAAATAATGATATACATAATGCAACATAATGTTTTGTATATGAATCTATAAATGAAAATACTAAACTACAATTTCTTTTTTCTGGTAGTATAGATACAAATCTGGTAAAAACTGGACAAACAGGGACCTCTGGAAATCAAGAGGTGGGATCAGGTGCCATGGAGGATTAAGCATCCCCTGTCGACTGGTCACGGCCACCGTGAGTCCATGGTCAAATCCAAATGAAATACGTAAGGAACGAATCCTCATCACAATTAGTACATACAATACAACAATGAATGGAAGCAAATCCAAAGGTTTAGATATGTGACTGGGGTAAATAACCAAGGTTTTAAATATGCATAGATATATCCAATGAATAACTTACATGTACGTTTGAATAAATAAATGTGAAAAAAAAATAATCTAGTAGTACCGGCATATTCTGTTCATTCATTTTCAGAGTTTGAACTGAAATTGTGTTCCTTCAACACATGATGACGCATAATGATTACGTGTACTCTAACTGGTAAGTATTTATAATGACATGTACAATGTATACAAAAACATTTCTTCAACTATATATTAGTAAAACACTTTAATGCATCAAAGTGAATGCAAGGGAGGGACCTACCAATTGAGGAAATCATGCCAAAAGCACTGAATGAAAAATGACAAAAGTCTGAAAAAATGCAACCTCTTTTTTGCAAAATAATTCAAAACTTTATATTTCCAAAATTTCTATTTCTTCAAAACAAATTGCATCAAAGAATCATACATCCATGTAGATCACTCAGAAAAACACGTCAAAAATCCGATTTTTCAAAAAAATTTATACATCAGTGGTTCTGGTGAAGAAGATTTTTAAAGAGGGTACCTTTTGGGACCTACCATATACTGGCTGAAAACTACAAACTTGGTAAAGGACCTTGAGCACTTGTTTCTTGAAAAGTTTCATCAAAATTCCTTCAGTTGTTTTGAAACAAAAGCTGATAGTGTGAAAAATGCAACCCACCCCTCTGTTTTGCAGTCTTAAAAAATTCTAGAAATTAAATTTCTACAAAATTTTTGCTAAAAACATTTCTTCATCTAATTACAAGTAAAACACATTAAATGAATGCATCAAAGTGAATGCAAGGAGACAAAAACAGCTTTGTTGTAAATAATTGAGGACACCAACTGCAAAAAATGAATGACATAAAGGCTTTGGTTTGTAAAAGACCTCAAAAAACGTGTCCCAAAAAACAGCTTTGTTGTATATTCTGATTTTTGTATACCCAGAAAAGATACAAACTTGAATCATATATCCATGTAGATCACTCAACATGCAGCGTTTCTGTAGAAGATGATTTTTAAAAAGGGGTACCTTTTGTGACATATTCTGCCCCACCAGCTGGATCCACCCCTGGAGACATAAACAATCTGTTGTAAATGAAAAGATACAAATTTGTTGTAAAGGACCTTGACCACTTGTTGTAAATCCAGTATCAGATTTTTGTCAAAATCCAGTCGATGGTTTAAATAACAGAGAAGAGGTCGGTTCTAAAACCTGTAAAGAGATAATGGATAAATAACGCTGGAAGCCAGACAGGGAAATGAGATCACAATAGCTCACTTGCGCCTTCGGCTCAGGTAAATAACCAGTAAAGAGCTAAACAACTTAAAAAAACGAGCTGAATTAAAGAGACAAAAAACAGCATCTGCTTATATAGGGTACATAATTTGTTGTAAATAACCAGTAAAGTAATGAGAGACATAAACAAAAAACAGCTTTGTTGTAAATAACCAGTAAAGAGAGACATAAACAGCTTTGTTGTAAATAACCAGTAAAGAGAGACATAAACAGCTTTGTTGTAAATACCCAGTAATGAGAGACATAAACAACTTTGTTGTAAATAACCAGTAAAGAGAGACATAAACAAGTAAATACCCAGAAGAGAGACATAAACAACTTTGTTGTTGTAAATAACCAGTAAAGAGAGACATAAACAACTTTGTTGTAAATACCCAGTAATGAGAGACATAAACAACTTTGTTGTAAATAACCAGTAAAGAGAGACATAAACAGCTTTGTTGTAAATAACCAGTAAAGAGAGACATAAACAACTTTGTTGTAAATAACCAGTAAAGAGAGACATAAACAGCTTTGTTGTAAATACTTAGTAAAGAGAGACATAAACAGCTTTGCTGTAAATTCCCAGTAAAAATAGAAAATGGGTACGACTCAGCCAAAGTGGGTACCCAGTAATTAAACAGATGGGTAAATAATCGAGTAAACAACTTTGCAATGAGAGACATGAACTACTTTGTTGACTAGCTACCATGTGGAGTGATCACAATAGCTCATTAGAAACTTTATACTTCTCCAGTTTGTGATTGTATGTAGGTCCACCAAGGTACATGTACATTTGTAAAGTGGCACATCGGGTTCTGTCAAAAGCCAATACAGTACGGTCTATTTGGGTGCATCTTTTTACCACAATGAACCACTATGATACCACAATGTAAGTGAATTAGGCAAAAATAGGGAAAAAATATGTTTTGATGGTTTTTAATTCATTCTATCTAATATTTATAAAACAGTCAATGTTTTCATCATCATAAGTAAAAAACATTGTTAGAAATATATATTAATTCATTGGACCTAATTTTCCATAGCTCATTAGAAACTTTATACTTCTCCAGTTTGTGATTGTATGTAGGTCAGTGTTTATGTAACACTATTTCTGATCCAGGGTGCATCTTTTTTCACAGGCCCTATGATACCAAATGACTAGGTGTTGTGGATTTTTGCCCTAGGATCAAAATAGTGTTATAACACTAACACAGAATATGGAAAATGATGTCAAATGAATTGATATTTTTAAAAAATGTTTTTCACTTATTATGACCTCATTTACCTTCATTCATTGTGATAATAGTGTGATTAATTGTGGTTCATTGTGGTAAAAAGACATGAAAAAAATCCACAACAGCTAGCCATTTAGGCCTGCTGTCTCGATGAAAATAACGTTATAACACAGACACAAAATACTAAAAATTAAAATGAAGTTTCACTGTGGTAAAAAGACAAAAGTTTATTGTAGTAATTGGTAAAAAGACCAAAGTTCATTGTAGTAATATGGCAGAAGTTTCGTTGTGGTAAAAAGACAAAAGTTCATTGTGGTAATTAGGCAGAAGTTTCGTTGTGGTAAAATGACAAAAGTTCATTGTGGTAATTAGGCAGAAGTTCATTGTGGTAAAAAGACAAAAGTTCATTGTAGTATTATGGCAGAAGTTTCGTTGTGGTAAAAAGACAAAAGTTCATTGTGGTAATTAGGCAGAAGTTTCGTTGTGGTAAAAAGACAAAAGTTCATTGTGGTAATTAGGCAGAAGTTCACTGTGGTAAAAAGACAAAAGTTCATTGTGGTAATTAGGCAGAAATTTCATTGTGGTAAAAGACAATAGTTCATTGTGGTAATTAGGCAGAAATTTCATTGTGGTAAAAGACAGAAGTTCATTGTGGTAATTAGGCAGAAATTTCATTGTGGTAAAAGACAAAAGTTCATTGTGGTAAAAAGACAAAAGTTCATTGTGGTAATTAGACAGAAGTTTCATTTTTGGTAAAAAGACAAAGGTTCATTGTGGTAATAGGCAGAAGTTTTATTGTGGTAAAAAGACAAAATTTCATTGTGATAAAAAGACAAAATTCATTGTGGTAATTAGGTAGAAGTTAAAAAAGAAAATTCCTCAACTGGTAGCCATTTAGGCCTGTCATCTAAATCAAGTTAGAGCTATTTTTTCATCTGATTATCAATTCCATACATTTTATTTTGTGTGGTAATTGAACAGAAGTTCATTGTGGTAAAAAGACAAAAAAATCCACAACAGCTAGCCATTTAGGCCTGTTGTTTTGATTATCAATTTCATACCTTTTATTATATAACTTAAATTATTTACGGTAGAAATGTATATGTACAAAATATCACCTTTGTTCTGAATATTGTTATCCTGTGTGATCTGAACTATGAATAAATATCAACTTTTGATAAATGTTTGATGCAGAACATAAAAAATTAAGTCAAATGAATTAAAAACCCTTTAAAACATATTTCATTTACTTATCACTACCTAATTTGCTTACACAGCGCTCTACAATGCAACCATTTTTTAGGTTTTGGCGAGTATTTATTCTAATTCAGTCGCCACATTGCGACCAGTATTTCCCAGAGCGGGAAATCCAGTTCGTCCGTTTTCACTGTGAAATTACATTATAGAAATCATGATCTGTTATGCGCTTTACAACAACCAATTTGGCTATTCAGTTTCGATAAACAAGAGCGTCTAACTCACGTTGGTTACTGTATAAAAACATGTTTTATGCTGTCATGTTTTCGACTTGAAACTTTCCAAACAGAACAAGATGACATTTTCTTTTCAGTGTCGATTTCAACAGAAGCATCTACCTCTTCATTGGACACTAGCAAGTTTAAACAATCTTGGTTAAAGGAATACTGGAACTGAGTTATGGCTAGTGGTTGAGGAGGAGGGCAGGCAGACCACAGCCAGAATTGGAAATTTTATCTGTAACTTAAACTTTTTTGTCTGTCAATCAGGTGTTTGACTCTTGATTTTAACTTACAGATAAAATTTCCAATTCTTGTGGGCAGAGTTTGCCTCAATAGTAGAGCAGAAATATGAGAAATATAGGCATATAAACACTCTCGGATTTATTTTAAAAAAATGCACAAAAAGGTCATCAGTTAATAACCTTGTTTTAAATGGATTGGAACAATAAAAATTCATATCAACTTAAAAAATTAATGTGTATTATTTCATTTCAACCAGCAGATTTTTTTAAACAAGAACACACACACACACACACACACACGCATATATATATATACATATATATATATATATATATATATATATATATATATATATATATATATATATATATATATATGTGAGTAAAAGTTCCTGGCTGGCTAGTAAAATTTCTGGTTCACTGGCCAAATGAAGAGTGATTTTTTTAGTGTTGTAAAGCCCTGTTACATTGTGGTTCATAGTGGTAAAAAGACGCACCACGGTCTATTTTCCAAAAATATGAATGCACAAATACATGTAAAACGCAGCTTTGATACCTTTGTTGCAGAAAACATGTATATGTTACCACTGTTATGATTCAATTTACACTCGTTTGTAAATTAATATGTGCCAATTTACCTTGGAAGACATACATTATTGATTATAGTCATTAACTCTACTTCATGTTGAATATAAGTTTCGTAATCAATGGAGACTGGAAATAAAATTGAAAGTGGAAGGTTGTGAAGCTACGGTTTAAGTTTAACAGTAGAAAGCAATGAATTGACTTAAACAATAACTACATCAAAAGAAAAGAAATCTGCTTAAAAACTACCTCACCGATAGTTTATTGAACGTAAATTTACCTGTAGCTTGACTCCTTTCACATACAAATGCTAAGTTGAAGGCTACCCCGGTTTTGCATGTGGCTATGTTTGGATTACAATGCGTAGAAAATACCATACCCGATGCTAAAATTCTATCCAATCCTGGGCGTTTAATTTTTATTTTAAATAAATAAATAAATAGTGTACATTTGTAATGTAGCATTACAATAATATACTACATTTTCAAACTAAAATGTTTAGATATGCGAGAGATATTTTTGAAAAATAAAATATAATTGAAATGAAATAAGAAATGTCGGGATCTAGATACCAATGTCATTTTTTATCATTCCTGCTTCCGCTTGCCCAGTCACAGGTTTTCATCATGGATTGGGGTAGAAATATGTACATTTTGTCAATATGTTCAATTCTGATATTTAAAATAAATACAGCTTTTACATCAGAAATCGTTCCTGATTCTGATACACAGGACAGATTTAAAATCGAAGGAAAAGTTGACCTTGTTGCAAGTAAAGACAAAGAATGGCTCTCCACTACCCGGGTCTTGATTGATGGTGGGGAATATTTGGGATTTTTGAGGTAATTTTTTGTATACATTGATGATTATTATTTTATTGACAATGCGTATACCTCTATATAGATATACAGGTACAATTATGAATATTTATGTGGCAAATAATACGTTTAGGCAGCAACATCAAAATATGTAAATCAGTAAAATAACAATGTTATTTTACTGATTTACATATTTTGATGTTGCTGCCTAGCTGTTATTAACATTTGTAATTGTATGTATTTAATAATTAATACTTACTTCTACTGCTAATAATAATGATATTAATGACCATTAAGACCTCAACATTTCAATAGAAATTTTAAATGTATTATTTTTATATATAAATTATAATTATTCACTAAATCAATATTCATCGATGTGTCTTCATTTTTGAGTATTCTGCATCACCTTCTCTGGAGTATTAGCGCCAAACAAAAAACTTGTCGTTCAAAACAAGTGTGCACAGTTAAAGTTGGTTTATCATGTACATAGTAACATACGCATACAGATAAAGCATCCATAGGACTTAGTACATGTAGGTTGGCTGTAAGTGGTACATGTACATTGTACAGTTGCTCCATTAACCCCTCATGGCTGGAAACTGTGGCAACACTATCTGGTAGGTTGTTCCACAGGTGGATTGCAGAGGGGAAGATTGCTGATGGTTCTGTACTCCAGAGTATGAGACCTGAAGGTGTAGACTATGGCCTCTAGTTGTTTCTGAGACAAGTCTAGGTATATGGTTTTTATGGTATACATTGTACACAACCATATCCAGGCAATCTATCCTTTCTGACACTGAAATGGTCTCTCAGGAGAGACTTTATATGAAGAATTAACAAAATTGTATTCTGATTGTGGTCTTGTAACATGCATAAGACAGGTGGCCATTCATTAGAGTTGTCTCAAACTAAAACCCATGTCATCATCATTTTACATTTCAGAAGTGATGGTTCATTTGTTGTAAATGATCTTCCATCAGGATCCTATGTCATAGAGGTCGCTAATCCTTCTTATATATTTGATGCTGCAAGAGTTGACATCACAACAAAAGGAAAAATACGAGCCAGAAGAGTTAATTACCTGCAACCAAACCTTGTGAAAAGCTTATCATATCCACTTGAATTTAGGGAAAGACAGAAAGCCAAATATTTCCAGACCAGAGAGCAATGGAGACTCACTGACTTTTTGTTCAATCCCATGGTATGTACTGGGTATGAAATAAGAATTCAAACACCCTTCAGGGGGTGGGGGTGGTTGCAACTCATTTGAGAAATTTGGTTGTCCCCAACTGAATTCACTTGTCCCCAAAAAAGAAGGAAAATTGATAAAATCAATAAAGAAAATAACAATTAATAAACTGATATTTTGTCTATTATAAACAAAAGTTCATTTCGTTACACCTTATTTGATACATATGGTCTTGAAACTCGCCAAGAAACTTAGACTGAAAATTAGGATTATATGCATTTAATGCTGACAAAATGACATGTCTAGACTGACAAGTACATTTTGAAATCAACTTGTCCGAGCCAATTCTGACCGGAACAGGCAGTGGGACTGGTGGTTATTTCAAACCCTGATGTACCGTAATGATATTGATAAGAACGAAAATGATACACCTGGAAACAATACATGTCCCATTTCTTGAAGTGCAGGTGAAAAAATATAAAAAAAAAAAAGATTTGGGGAGCATTTTTCTTTTTAAGATATTCTAGGTTTATCTTAAAATTCACTGCATCATGACCCTGGCAGCATCATGACCCTGGCATTATCTCAGCCTGAAATGATATTATTTTAAATAAAGAATAAGCTGCATAGAAAAAAATACTGAATAGTACTGATACATTAGATCCATGTCCAAATTAAAGGGAAAAAAAGATGAAAAGAAGTAAAACAGATAATTGAAGTTCTGTTTATTTGGTTTACAGTATGTATAGAAAATAATGATCAAATACAGTGAAACCTGTATATAGGGGCCACCCAAGGGACCAGAAAATATTTACCTTTATGTGCAGGTGACCCTTATACACAGGTTCAATTTAGTTGAAGTATGCAGTCAAGGGGCTTAAAAACTGGCCCTTATAAACAGATAATCCTTATATAGAGGTGGCCACTATAGCAGGTTTTACTCTATATCAAATATTTATACCTGTTGTCTAATATTCACTTGCAAAATGAAACTATCTATGATAAATCTACATGTATCAGTACATTTATGAATGTTGCAGTTCCCACCTTTCCAACAGATAAACAGTTATTATATAAAATTGGTTGCAAATACAAGATACATGTACATGTACCATAACTACAGATATTTTTTGTCTGATTGAGTGAAACTGACAGTTGTCTTCATTTCATCTCGGGGTTTTACCCATTACAATTCTACCCTTTATACACGTATTACAGGTACTAACTATGATTTTACCATTATTTCTTTTCATGATCTTACCATTACTTCTGATCATGATTTTACCTTTTACAATTCTACCCTTTATATTATGGGTACTTACCATGATCTTACCATTACTTCTGATCATGATTTTACCTTTTACAATTCTACCCTTTATATTATGGGTACTTACCATGATCTTACCATTACTTCTGATCAAGAATTTACCTTTTACAATTCTACCCTTTATATTACAGGTCTTTACCATGATCATGTCATTACTTTTGATCATGATTTTACCTTTTACAATTCTACCCTTTATATTACAGGTACTTACCATGATCTTACCATTACTTCTGATCATGGTTCTACCAAAACTAATGAATGCAGCTGATCCAGATGCACAAAAGGTATGTTTATGTTACTTGTGAAGTAAAAACTAAGAGTTGTCATGTAGACCATATATAGTCAATATATCTTTCTTTATCTGAAGAGATTAGTGCTCAGATAAGAGAGGTTTATTTCTCTGATTACATTTACCATATTTAGCTAAAGCACAGATTGGCAAATTCATTTTTGAAATATTGCATCCATGAAAAAGAGTAAATATTCCTAAAAGTGAGGAACTGAATGGAAACATGAATTAAGAAATGTAACATAACGCAGTTGAGGAAATACCATATACATGTACCAAGATAAATGATCATAAATTATTCCATTCTTTGTACACAATTTTTCCTATCATGTTTAACTCTTTGACCCCTGTAGTTGCATTTGAACTCACTCATTTCAAAGATGGTTAAAGTCCACTGGCAGAATTCAGGGGTGTTTGATTTAGCAGGGCTCTACAACACTAAAAAAATTCATTCTTCATTTGGCCAGTGAACCAGAAATTTTACTAGACAGCCAGGAACTTTTACTCGCCAATATATATATGTAGACTTTTGATTTCTGGCTCGGGGAAAATACTGGTCGCAATGTGGCGACTGAATGAGGATAAACACTCGCCAAAATCTAAAAAATTGTCGCATTTGTGAGTGATTTGGTCGCAGGGTAGAGCGCTGTTTAGCATTCAGATTTTATAATAATTTAATAGTCATCATTAACTTGTTCAATTCCTGGTTTTTATACTTTTTATTGATATGGGTGAGTCTAAATTTGACCATAGGGGTGGATGAGGTAAGTTCCTTTTCTTGTACATACATTAACACAGTTAATCATCTTTATTATTATTTTTTCTGTTAAGCTGACAGATGTGACATCAACCAGTTACTAGTACTTGGCTAAAATATATATAAGTAAATAGTTTACGCTCTTAAAGCCACTTAGCAAAGCTGATTATTTTTATTTACCTTCATATTTTTGTAATCTATTTCATTTTATAGTTTGAATTCGCAAGATTGCAGGTTTGTGAAAAGTTTTATCTTGTTTTGTGACTAGTCACATGTTTCTGGGTACAGAATTTAACTACAGTGGAACCTGACATGGTAGACCATTCCATCTACCTCT
The DNA here is from genome assembly GCA_030159075.1 of Atrina japonica. Classification (NCBI taxonomy): domain Eukaryota; kingdom Metazoa; phylum Mollusca; class Bivalvia; order Pterioida; family Pinnidae; genus Atrina; species Atrina japonica. The sequence goes on from BROG01000001.1 coordinate 1,158,378, forward strand.
CATATGTGGTCTCTGAAGACAGGTGGTCCTTTAAAAGAGGTTTTATTTAAACAATTATTCAACTGAGTAGTTTTCAGAATGTGGTCTCACAAGACAGTCAGGTTTCACTGTATTTCATACATTATCTCCGTCTCACTGGTATTTTGTTCACCCTTGAACGACAGTTAAATGGATCTTTTCTGTTCCAATCACAACAAATATCTGATTATGTTTATCCACAATTTCAGGAAATGCAAACACAGATGAAAGCCTTCAGTGATAAATCCAACATGCCCGATATGTCGGAGATGCTTGCCAGTTTTTTTGGTGGAGGTGACACGAAAAAATCCAAACAAAAGGCCATAAAGAAAAGATGAGAATGAAATAAATGTACAAAATGCATGAAATAGATTCACTGTGCTTGTTACAAATCAGATGTTAGTTCCATCGTACAGCTGTTTTTGTCGGATATGTATAATTTCCCTGGACCATTCTGAATCTGGATTGTGATGGATCTGGCATTCAGCAGAGAATAAGTCCTTTAGATATCCAGAGTAGAGATCCGTTTTGAATCTTTCCTTAAAATGTTTTTAATTTTTATTTTCTTTTGTAAGTTGTATATATTTTGATATTTAGAATGAAGCTTCTCTGAGTTAAGTATCCAATATTTCTGAAGTACTATAATTTGTGTGAGTAAGAAAGTGTGTTCTTGTTGTTTATACCAAGGGTACATGTATGATATAAGTGTGTTGTATATACAATGTAATACAAAAAGTCCATATAAATGGTTTTATAACCTGTTTCCTAATCCGTACATATTACCATTAATTAGGTATTGAAAGGTTTTGATATACAATAATTTGGGACCTATGTGGGCAAGTGGTTTGAGCATTGTGCTTTAAATCTCTTGTCAGTATGGGTTCAAGCCACACTGTAACCTAAGCTGATTTTTGTCAAAAAAGTTTACCAGTTTATCGGTACTTATTGAATAAGTGTCAGTGGTCTCTTTCTAGAATTAAAAACTGGCTGCCACCATATAACTGTAAAACTATTGAGTGTGGTGCTAAATGCCATTTAAACAAATGAACAGAAAGCAAACCAAGAATATAATTATGGTATGATAATTCTAGAGATAATTAATTTGATAAATCAAACAGATCTTGAACTCCAGCTAATCTTCTGATTTCTGTTGTTTATTACATGTGTAATATTAAAGTTAAATTGTTGTAGATTGGTCATTGTAAAAACTACATAGATTAACTTATTCACCTCTAAAGACACATTTGGATTAGTCTAAGTCAGTGATTTATAATAGCAAAACATTGTTTTTTGGGGGTTGATGAGTTTAGGTATTGTTTTTATACACAAAGAAATCAATAAGTTAAAATAATTTTCAGTTAAAACAATGTATATATATATTTAATTTTTGTTTATATATATATATATATTAAAAAATTGAGTGAAATTCAATACATATACATACAGAGCATTTGATGTGGTAACCATTTTGTATATTGAAGATTGATATATTGTTTAACCCATTCACCCCTAAAGACACATTTGTATTGATCAAAGTCATTGATTTACAGAAGAGTCCATTGTTTTTCAGGGATTGATGCATTAAGCACATAAATATTTCATGAAATACAAAGGGGCATATATATATATATATATATATGTCAAGGATCAAAGGGCATATTGTTTATCCCTAAGGATGTGATATATATATATATATATATATATATATATATCATACAGGGACATATTTCATATCCTAATGGGATATATTTACATGTTATATCACCTATCAATTGTATGTCATATAGAGAGCAGTTTATGTATTGTTAAACTTCAAGAGGCATTAGTTGTGTTTACCCCCCCAAAAATATTTCAGCTTTTTTCTACTTTTACGTATACTACTTTTACTTGATGTACAATAGAAATTAAGAGCTATACATGTAAAATCTTACCATTACATTCCTATATATTTTGTGAAAATAAGGTCAGGTCCAGTGTAGTATGCATACACAAATAGTACTAAGGTTGAATTAATCAATTGCTAGTGAATAAATGCCAAACTGGGTTTCTCCAGCAAATTTCACAGTATATAGAGGAATTTAAGATTCCTTATGCCTGTGTATATCTACATTAAGTTATTGTATATCAATCTAAGTAGTAAAAAAGGAAAAGCTAAGGCTTCTTTAATAATTTATTATCTACAAACATACATGTCGATTTCATTAGATCCCGACTTTGCACAAAGTCTATACATGCATATGATTTAAAGAAAGCCCTAACAATGTGATCTAATAACTTGATGTAGCTGTACAACTTATATATCCCAGAAATATAGATGTTATGTATCATGTAGGTCTTACCATGTTATGTATCATGTAGGTCTTACTGTGTTATGTATCATGTAGATCTTACTGTGTTATGTATCATGTAGGTCTTACTGTGTTATGTATCATGAAGATCTTACTGTGTTATGTATCATGTAGGTCTTACCATGTTATGTATCATGTAGATCTTACTGTGTTATGTATCATGTGTTTACTGTGTTATGTATCATGTAGGTCTTACTGTGTTATGTATCATGTAGGTCTTACTGTGTTATGTATCATGTAGATCTTACTGTGTTATGTATCATGTAGGTCTTACTGTGTTATGTATCATGTAGGTCTTACCATGTTATGTATCATGTAGGTCTTACTGTGTTATGTATCATGAAGATCTTACTGTGTTATGTATCATATAGGTCTTACTGTGTTATGTATCATGTAGGTCTTACTGTGTTTATGTATCATGTAGATCTTACTGTGTTATGTATCATGTAGGTCTTACTGTGTTATGTATCATGTAGGTCTTACCATGTTATGTATCATGTAGGTCTTACTGTGTTATGTATCATGTAGGTCTTACCATGTTATGTATCATGTAGGTCTTACTGTGTTATGTATCGTGTAGATCGTACTGTGTTATGTATCATGTAGGTCTTACTGTGTTATATATCATGTAGATCTTATGATGTATTATGTAGATCTTATCATGTTATATATCATGTATATTTTACAGCGTTATATATCATGTAGGTCTTACCATGTTATGTATCATGTAGATCTTACTTTGTTATGTATCATGTAGATCTGACTGTTATGTATCATGTAGATCTTACCATGTATCATGAAGATCTTATCATGTTATGTACATATCATGTAGATCTTACTGTGTTATGTATCATGTAGATCCTACCATGTATCATGAAGATCTTATCATGTTATGCACATATCATGTAGATCTTACTATGTTATGTATCATGTAGATCTTACCATGTCATGTATCATGTAGATCATATTTATTTTGTAAACAGAGTGATAAAATAATCATAAAAAAAACACTCTCAATAGTATGTAAATGATTATGTTGTAGGTTTCAGTTTGTGTATTTAGTAATAACTTTATTTAGCCCTTTATCATTCCAGATGTCATTTGACCTTTTACCTTTATTACACTCCTTCTTTGTAGGCTTTTGTCAGTCCATAATGTGATACCCTCACTCAGAAATTGATATCATTTGATATTGATAGTCTTACATAATGATATTTTACTGTTTTGCCTTTGTGTATTTTCCGTTGTGCTTGTTTAGGGCTTTTGTTAAGCTGCTAGTTGAGTCCGAGATGTTGCATTTGAGATATAGAGGTCAGAGTTCAGATAAAATTTTCAGGTAAAGGGTATTTCAATCCCAGAAATAAAATTCAAAGGGTAAATCAAAATTCTTAAAGGGTATGTTTAAATATATAAAGGGTGTTTTGCATAATCATATATAAATTGTCACTATTACAGTTTGTAAATTTCCAATAAGTAATTCCACTCTCTGTTCTAAATTCCAAAGCTGATTTTCAAATTTTTAAATGGTAAATACCCTCTTACTCCCCTTATCTGGAGCTCTGCGAGATGTATGATAGTGTTTAAAGTTCTGCTTGTTTGCCATATTGCTTTACATCATTTGGATTCATAGAATTTATCACTTACATCAGGATGTCAGCAGCTTCAAGTGGCGTGTCACAATTTTTTACCATTGCTATGGACTTATGTTATTCGACAAGGGTTCTTAAGGGTGTCAAGCTAAATGTAATATGAGATCTTGGGTTTTTTTTATGCTGAGCACATGCACTTAATAAATGAACAGTTGCTAACTCTTTTGAGCTATACAGAGGTGTTTTATTTATTTGTGCCCAGTTTTGTTACAGAGGAGGCTATACTGCTATGTGCCAGATATCTTTAGACAGCTGACAGGCCTCACAATTCTCAGTGTTTAAGACAATTCAAATGTTTCATTTCCTTATCTTTTTCCCAATGATAAAACAATTTTATTCCAATGCAATAATATAATGCTGGGATATGTTAAAAAAAAAAAGATTTCAATCTTAATCATCCAACATAAAATGGATTTGAAGATTTTTTTTTTATGTTTAAAGCATACATGTACATGTATATAAATCCCTAGTGATTTTCCGAATTTGAGGGAAAATGTCACCAATTTTACCCAATCTGATTGGCTCCTGTCCCATTCCCAAAATAAGGTGCAAGTCAGCAGGCTCATTATGCTTTTAGTATATTACATTTACATTGAGCAGTTGTCATTCTATAACAAGTGTATAACGGCTAGCTGAAAAACAAGTCATGTTAGAGTTATCTCCCTTCTGTAATACTATGTAAATTGTGTTTAAAAATACAAATTCATATTTAGTAATATTTCTATTAAACATATTTTTATTGACAAATTTTCAATGGATTTTGTATTAAAAACTCTTGAAAGAGTAAGAATGTTACATACTGGTATATCATATTAATCTGTTTATTAACAACAAGTAGTCTTGCTTGAAGGGTTATTATAGATAATGCCTGTGTCCATACACTGTAAATATACCAGGGGTGGGGGATAAAAATAACTTAAATGTGATAATATTCTCAACTCCATTTTCTCAGAAAGTAATATTTCAGGATTTGAGAATATTCTCAGAGATAAGTCATTTTGTCAGTTTATGTAACTGGACTCAGTTGTAATAAACTTGTTAAATGAAGAAATGTGTGTGGTTATCGCTGTAATTAAAATTGTGTCTTAAACATTTTTCATGATCTAAAAAGAATAAATAAATGTTTTTAAAAATATATATGTTTTATTATTTATTGTAGGACACAGTCCTAAAATATTTCATTCAAGATATGATCAGAGCTAGCATTTGAATTTCTGCCTCATTGTTTACTCTCTACATTGTTCAAACATGTGTATGAAGATCTTTATGTGATAAAGCACCTGTTGATGGTAAGGATAACCTCCTTCTGTAATGTCAAGGTCACTGATTGTCATCTGTGTGTTTCCTGGAAACACTGCTGTTAGCTGTCACTAAGGTAATGTGTGGAAAGAGACTGCTGGCAGCATTGAGAATAATGTCAAGATCACTGATTTTGATCTGTGTGTTACTTGGAAACACTGGTGTTTGCTGTCACTAAGGTAATGTGTGAAAAGAGCCTGCCAGGAGCACGGAATTTTTTTTTATAATGTATAGTTGTTTATGTCATAGGGATAAAATTCCTTGTTTTTCTGATCGGAACTTATTTGAAGGTTTGAAATTTCAAGCATTATTGTTTATAGGAAAAAAATGTTATAGGAATTTTTTTTTCAAATTTGACAAGGTATGCTTCATTTGGTTTTTTGTTTGTTTGTTTGTTTTATTGTTGTTTAATGTCCCACTCAAGAATATTTCACTCATATGGAGACGTCACCAAATGCCGATGAAGGGCTTCAAATTTTGGCCTATGCTCAGCACTTACGGCCATTGAGCAGTGAGGGTTCTTTAACATGCCGACACCTACTGTGACACGGGACCTCCAGTTTTTACTGTGTCATCCGAAAGACAGGAAACCAACCTGTCGCCGGCGGGACTCGAACTCACGACCTCACGATACAGAGTCGAGCATGCTACCGACTGAGCCAGGCCGGCTCCATTTGGTTTTTAAATTTGCAATTTTTCATTTAACTCTATGAATAAAAGCAAGTATACAGTAGTTCTTCATTCCAGTCAGGGTACCAGTAAATAAACAAATAAAATAAAATTTAGATTTCCGGTAAAATTCCCATATTAGATATTCAGTTTTAAAGAATATCTAATACATGTATGTGAAAGCAGTTAACAATAGGCTTTTACCGGAAAATACAAATTTTATTTTATCTGTTTAATTACTTTTCAGAATAAAGATAAAATGGAATATTTTATTTCTGCTTTTGTTTTTTCAGTCATAAATCCCGAATGAAAGTAAAAAAAAAAGGAAGTAGAATTAAATGTTTCTTTTAACCAATAGACTGTTTTTTAGAGCATAATATTAACGTCCATCATTAGAAAATCTTCTTAAAAGTTTAATATGTTCTGATCTAACAAGACCATGAAGACCAAGTTTAGGCACAGAGTCACCAAATTTACTCATTACTCAACCTCATCTAACGTTTCATGATTTTAAGGCAAAAACAAGCAAAAATTATTCTGTAAGTGGACATGTTGGTATATTGATGGCATACAATTGTAAATAATGGTGAAAGTTATTGCTCATTTGAAGATAACTTCCAAAATATTAAAAAAATAGTTTGAGTACTACTCAAATTTTGAGTACTGTACTCTACGTATTTATTCATTTTTACAGGAACATCATAAGTGTGACGAAAAACTTTATATGTGACTAATGTAAAATTATAATATGTTTCCTATTCACTCAGATTCGAAGTTTTATGAGCGACTATGTAGTCAAAATAATAAAATATAACTTGAGCTTGAATATTGAGTAAATTTGGTGACTTCCGGCCCAGGTATTACATTTCTGAGAATTTCATTCTAAATTTGTGAATCTTCTTCTTTGCATAGTTTATATTTACTCACAACTAGTTGTATATAAAAAATCTCAGATACCAAAGTATAAATCAATAGAATTTCCAGGACATAGATACAAATCCTGTAAAAATAGACAAACACGGACATCTGGAAACCAAGAGGTGGGATCAGGTGCCATGGATATGATACAATATTCATTTTGTTTGCTTTATTCTAATTCTACTTTACACCAATAATTTTTCACTGAAATGGAGATGTCACCAGATTTAGTTAAAGTGCTTCAAATTTCTACCTGTAATATGGACAGACACAAATACATTAAGGGTTTTTTTAATGTGACATGGGACCTAGCTAGGTTTTTAAGTCTCATCTGAAATGTATGTGACTTTCATTTCTTAGCCGAGTGTTTGGCGAGGAAACGGTAGCTACTCTTTTTAAAAAAAACTCTTGGATAAGACCTGGTACTGGTAATTGAACCTGGAACCCTCTGCTTGCCAGTCGATCGCTCTACAACTACACCATGCAAGCAGTTTATGATACAGTAATCATATTGAGTTCATTTCATTGGAAAATTGGATTTTTTCTGTCTGCCAATCAACTGCTCACTGTGGGCTAGTGGAAGAATTCCTCATACAAGCAAAATGTCCTGTGTCCTATGTTACATGGGAACCCTTCGAGTTCATTGAAAAGGCCAAGTTCGGTGAAAATGTCATCAGTTCTTTAGCTAAAGAAGGTTATAACTGTTCCATCTCCAAGCACACGACATATTCTTAAAAGTGAAAGCATGTGTCTTGCAGATGAAACACGGCGGACATGCATGTAGCTCATTAAAGAACCCTCACTGCAATGGTTAATAACACAGGTGAAAATATGTAGCACTTTACCTGTGTCTGGTGACATCTCCACACAAGAGAAACAGAATTTAAAAATGACTAATACATATACTTCCATTCAACATGCATATTTTATTTGCCAATTTTAGACTTTTATTGTGGACGTAAGCCAATGAAGTCAGGATTCTTTAAGTTAGTTTTGCTGAAGGCCACAGTATTACTGCCTACATTCACTGCATATTTTAAAATACATCATCTCTGCCTTTACGCCCACTTCTACAGTGGGTTTCGTAAAAAAAATCTCCATTAATATATATCTATCTATATATATATATATATATATATATATATATATATATATATATATATATATATATATATATATATATAGTGGATTCCTCTTAATTGCATCGGTAAAATATAAGCGATAATAATGTAAATAACAGGAATATTTAATTTACAGTACAGTGTATTTTAATGAACAATGATGATTCATGTTCCTCTAGTCCTTTAATTTATATATATATATATATATATATATATATATATATTTATATATATATATATATATATATATTATATATATATATATATATACATGTAATACTATTATATACACCCTAATCATAGTTAGATTATCATTAAACATTGGGAGAAAGTAATGCCATAGAAGCCGAATTTTCATTTTTAGCACAGTTTAGTATTATCTCATTTTTATTAAAGTAGTATTTCCACATATAACTTTTGACCGTAATCAGTACATTTCCCCTCATATAAAAATATATAACTTTATCTGTAAAATAAGTACGGCCGTAGTTGACTTCTCGTACACGTGCCACGCCCTCTTAACTACATGTCTTTTATTTGTTCTGATAAAGTAGTGTTAAATAAATCATATTATTATCAAATGAATTGTGTAGGTGGAAATGTAAAGTGCTGTGTAAACTCTCATTTATAATGTGATTGCAACCGTGGGTTGGTATATATCTAGTTCATTGATTATCACTGTTTAATGTACTCTATCAAGGTGTACATGGAATTTTATTTGATTTTGTTTTTTTATCATGAAATATTACTATAAACCGAATATACCATTCACAACACTGTTTAAAAATCACGTCCCAAGTTAAACAAACTGGGATGAAAAAAAACCCTAGCTTCTAGAAATATTTATGAGTTCTTTATGTAGATTACAGTGGAACTCTGCCTAAAGACTACCTCGTTCAGGAGACAACCTCCTATTTAATACAGAAAATATTCAGTTTCTTGAAAATAGATATCAAATAAGACCAAACCCTCACTTACGCGATAACCCAGATTTTATTTATCTATGATTGCAGTTTTGCTCAACTCATCAAGCAATTGTCAAAAACATACTTTTCCATGAAATTTCAACTTTGACCTTAATTCCAGACAATCTGTTAACAAGCCGGATGAAATGTGGAATAGAGTCTACTTCCTCTGTAAAATATTATGTACCACGCGTCTCATGTTTGAATGAGAACATTCAAAACAAAATATGGGCCGCTGGGAATTGATCTACTTGTTACCATTAAAGGCATACAAGCTATCAAAACGGATTTTTGTTTATATTAAAAGTTTGAAATATTCGACGTTTTATTCAAATAACATTTAAAAAAAAAATAAAAATCCCAGGTTGAAAAAAAACTTGTTATAATATCGTAATTTGTAAAAAGAAATCGAATGTGAATAATGGAAGAGTAAACATCTGCATTCTTACATACATTTTTTAGCATTGCCACAAGAAATATGATATATCATGTAAGTTACTTTTTGTAATTTTTAATAAGAAACTGTATTGGGTACTTTATTTCCATGTGAGGATATCAAGTGGATAAATTGCTCTGATATTTTTATGACAATTATCCATTGTTTGTGAAAGACAGAAATTAGGAATCCCTTTCATTAAATGCTAGGATGTGTATGTTTTCACGTAGAAGCAAAATGAAACGAGTTATGATATTTCTTTCAACGGCAAACAGCCTAGTAATTTTTGCTTGTTCATATTCTTTTTGGTCAAATTAACCGAGTCCAATCATCTTGTTTATCAATTAGTGAAGCAGCAATACAGACAAAGAATAATTTTATTTGTAAAAACCTCGATGATTTTAAAAATTGCATATAAGATAAGCTTTAGATAGCAGCATTGCCGACAAAATTAGTCCGAGTCAGCACACCAGTATTATTGATAAAATTAGTCTAAACTTAGAGTAGTGTTGTTGACCAGATTAGTCTGTCTAATTATTGATAAAATTAGTCTAAACTTAGAACAGTGTTATTGACAAGATTAGTTTGTCTAAATCAGTAGCCTTATTGACAAAATTAGTCTAAGTTAGCAGCCTTATTGACAAAATAAACTTAAGTTAGAAGTCTTTTTGACAAAATAAGTCTATGTCAGCCGCTTTATTGACAAAGTTAGTCCAAGTATTGCCGGTGTTAGCCTTAAGCTGAATAATATCATTTTTGCTCAGTCTCTAACTCAGACTGAATTGTTTACTTATATAGTTCAAACCTAGTAGGGATATTTCATTTTGATAGAAATGGGAGAGGTATGCAGTTCAATACACATATGGCAAAACACTTGTGTCTTACGTGGACAGTTTTATCGTGCAGCTGTGAACACGTAATAATACATTCATGTTATCGCATTATGATGTAAAATGTGTGGGAAATGTGCATTCGTTTTCAAAACTTGTTTTGAAATAAATATAATTAGTTGAACAAGTTTTATGTACAGACATTAATTCCTTTTCGGGTCACAAAGAGAACTTGAACGCTGTCAATATGTTTGATAACATTTTATTACATAACACATACATGTATATATAGTTGGTTTCCTCTAATCAAAGATGTTTTATTACAAAAGAATGATGAAGGATCTATATGTAAATTATACGTAAAGGCGCGTTTTAATCTTTTTTAATAGTGTAAGTCTTTCATGGGTGTTTCAGGCAAATTAATACCGTTAATCGAGGTATTCAGGAATATTATCTTATTTAGAAAGACTTTGCTCCAGTTAGAACTGTAAAGCAACGGTACAGTATACCAAAATGTATTAAAAATTCCTGACCACCTCCATCTCTCTAGTCACGGAGGCGATCGTACTGGGCGGTTTTTTTGCCTCTTTTGTGAGAGAGTGGCTGTGGTATTGGGAATAATATTCATACACTTCAATAGAATTTTATATGAAAATCTCCAATTCCTCTAAACCGTCATAAAATTACTTAAGCAGGTTTTGGTGACGGCTATTTGTATTTTATCAAATTCTGTAAATGAGAAATTCTTTACAATATTTCTAGTATCGGTTTGCAATATCACAAGAAAAAATTGAATCAGTATTTATAGCGTTTACAAGATTGTACAGCCACAAAATGGCTGCGTTGTCTGGATAATCTGTAAATGATAGAGACTTTTCTTTGATCACGTAGAAATATTTGCCTCGAGTTATAGCACATTTTTCATTAAAAGAACAAGGTGTCACATAGATATATCTGTTTCACATACCAAGGCGGACTTGGTCTTAACATATGAATAAAAAGCTGTGGCTGTTCTTCCTTGGTTCCAAAAAAGGATACACGAACCTAAATCCTTAAAGGCATACAAACTGTCGAAATGGATACTTTTCGTTTGTATTAAAAGTTTCAAATATTCGATGTTTTATACAAACAGAATATTCTTTAAAAATCCCGTTTTGAAAAGAAATGCAATATGAATAAGAGGCGAGGAAAGTTTAACATTGGTATTCTTACGTGGATAGAAGTTATATCAATGGTCGCCGTATTTCTTTCATTCATTGTAGGCAAGACATGCAGAATATGTTAACAATTTCTACGGCGATGTATCATTTTAGATTTTTTAAATCAAAGTTTAGATAAATATCGCTGAATATACCTTTATCAAAATGACAGTCTGTGTGCTTTTAATACCCTGAATTTGCTGCCAGTGAGAAACACCCGCGCCTTTTAAAATACAATGACAATATCTAGAGAATCTATAACGGGGTACACATTACATATCATAGCAAATGCGGAAATTGAAAAGGCAATCCATTTTATGACACGTTTTTACGGCGAAAAATTAAAAACCAAATCATAAATTACAAGAGTACAAAAATAAAATACCAATATATTATACAATATATATATATATATATATATATATATATATATATATATATATATATATATATATATATATATATATATATATATATAGTTATATAGTCGAACTCGGATATATTGAACTCAAAGGGGAATTAATTTAACTTTCAAATAAACGGGGTTTTCAAAATAACAGGGTTGTAATGGTAATAAATCTATTTGGTCAGGAATCAAGATCATTTTAAATAAAGCGGGATATCAACGTAACAAAGTTCAATATAAGTGGAATTGACTATAAATATATATATATATATATATATATATATATATATATATATATATATATATATATATATATATATATATATATATATATATATATATGTGTGTGTGTGTGTGTGTGTGTGTGTGTGTATGTATGTATGTGTGTGTGTGTGTGCCTACTGTGACATTTTACCAGATTATCACATGTTAGCTTACACTGTACATATTAATATAAGTAATATAAGTACCAATATCAATTATCTGTACAAAATAACAAATGCCCTACATCCTGACAAGACATTAAAACCCGTACATCAAGGACATTACGCAATCTACAGTCAGTATTGTCTATGGCACATACTCGCATAGCAAACCAAAATAGCACCATCCACATAGAATAAATAGGAATATCTTACAGGTCATGCTTATTATGTTGGCTAAATCGAAAAAGTTTGCACTTTAATATATTAGCTATTTATAATGAAATCACGCGCTACGGAGGGTACCCACTAAATCGTCTGATCTGCTGAATCGAAAAATCCGGCATCCCGCTGTATCGAAAATGTATTAAAAGCCAGAAATCAGCAACTGTTTGACAAACAAGACAGCTTGTATACCATTAAAGTATATACATTGACTCGTTAAACCAGACATTTATAATTATTATGTATCGCTGGTTAAAACGCAATTATCATCGAAAATTACATAATGACTAAACTGATGACCTCACAGTTAATACATAAAATCCGGATTATTTCCCGGAACGAATGTTTTTCTTTGACTAGTTTTCACTGTGATATCCTCTTTATCACCTTCTCCTTCCGCAACGTCCATTATATCCGAAAACAGATCTAGTGTTTCCTGGCTTGTTAAAATTGTTTCACGAGGGAAACGTCTTCCGTGTCTTGTATAATCGGAGTCCCTTTCGCTTGCACGATCCATAACGTTTTCATACAGACGTCTACGTTGTTCGTTTGCGAAAAAATCGATTTCAATCACTCTTGTAACAATTGCTTGATTTTTTCGCCAAACATTGAATTCTAAATCCACAGGTGTGATACGCTCGGCTGTCACCTTTATGGTTATGAAAGCTTTCCCTTCTTTTAACATTAGATCAACATTTTCACCAACCGAATCGAAATTTGACGTTCTGTCCGAGTGTGACATCGAGCCATCAGCATGAACAAAATTGACGTCACCGTATATATCCTCATGATGGTGTTTGACGTCGATGTACTGACGTATATCTTTAGAATCTATGGAAGACAATTTGGACAGTAGCAACTGACTTAAAGTTTGTTTTGGCCTTCTCTGATTTTCCTGTTGTCGCTTCACTGCAAAGAAATACAAAGAGAGATAAAAACGTGAAAATAAAAGTTTAACTTGAAAGTAACATGTTGAAGCAGTTAATTTGTCCTCAATGATATTGCAGATACGTTATAAAACCTTTGATTTATTCTATTCACGTTCAAATTTTATTATTTTATTGTATAGAGAAACAAAATGTTTTCGTGTAGACTCGGTTGGCTGACAAGTATTTATACCACATTAGCGGAAATCTAGATACAGTTCTGGCCGCTTTCACGCTATTAATTGTTCTGACGAGAATTCTATTCAGAATAAATATAACAGCTCCAGAGCTCAGACATATTTTTCATTCATTTCCCCCTTTCACTTCAAATACAATGTTGTCTTCGTGTCTTGTGGAAAGATATCAGAAGTTTGATAGATGTCCTGGTTTAGTCTAGGATGAAAGGCCATATCCGGCTATATACGTCGGACAGACGGATTGTCTCACGTCGGCTTTAGCATTAATCTTTTCATGGACTTTGATAAACTCATATTCATTATTTTTTCCATCATATTATGCTTCTATCGACTGAGAAATATATGCGATATTACACAATTTTGAAACTGTGCGTCAAAACGCTGTACTGCCTAAGACGCTTGGTGAATTCCCTATATTTACCACATCAAACCGTACCCACAGAAAAATGTTAAATGAACAAGAAATGGTGAATTATCACCCTTTTTATTATCAATATTGTAATTTAAGTCGATGTTGTCATGTTAAGGGCCAGAAGTCACAATATTTAGGAATTATTCAAGTTCAACTTTATTATTTTTATTTTGACTATATTGGTATTTGTAAAACCGGATGTATTTTTTTTTCATTCACATAAAAATTAACTGAAATTTATGACGTTCTCATAAAAAGAATAAAATACCTTGTGAATGGAACTCAAAATTTGAGTATGTACTCAAACTATTTTTTGCTTTTTCTAAAGTTTTCTTATAAACAATAAGCAATACTTTCATAATTATTTATCTATAGTATGCTATAAACATACATAATTGTCCAGTTGCAGCATGTGTGTCTTTATCTTAAAAATCTTAAAAAACACAAACTTTACTCATGCTCAACTAAAGTTTCATGAATTTAAGGTAAAGACGCAAATTTTATTCTGTAACTGGACATGTCTGTATACTGCCGGCATAAAATTGTAAGCAATAGCAAAAATTATTGCTCATTTGAGAAAAAAACCTTAGAGACATATTAAAACATTGTTTCAGTACGTACTCAAATTTTGAGTACCGTACTCAACGTATTTATTCATTCTTTACAGGAAAATCATGTGTGACGCAAAACTTTATACGTGAATGTTAAAATAATGTTTCCTAATCACTCAAACCCAAAAGTTTTACGAACGATTATACATGTATAATGTAAGCCCGGTTTTATTCGCGAGAATTTTATTTGCGTATAATTTCGCGAGACCTCTCGCTGCCGAAAACCAAATTATCGCGTAAAGAAGTATGTTATTAGTTTGATGAAATAGGCATTCAAAATCGCGAAATTATCTCTCGAATGCATTTAGAACTTCGCGAAAATAAAGTCCTGCGAAAATATCCGGATTTACAGTATTTACAATAATGAATTTAAAGTTGAACTTGAATATTGTGCAAGTTTGGGGACTCAGAGCACTGAAGTTATTACCAAAACTAAGTTTACGTGAAAAAATGCCCCAAGATATCAATCTGTGAATGAGAACCTGTAAAGCAGAATTGTATGGAAATCTTATAAATCAGTTGCGTCAGTATAATATGTTTTAAGGAACCAAATCCGTCTAAAATCCTAGACTCGGTTCTTTTCCACTAAAATGTTACATTTTTAACACCAAGTGTAGCCTTGTGACGGCTTATGTACATCGTGAAAACAAATATGCTCATGTAACATTAATATATCAGGTCAGTATCTATAAATTTCATATCGTGTATTATACATATTTAAGTGTTAAGATTTTATTATCGAGATGTTTCTATATTAGAACATAATTCAGATACTTTGCCCCTTACCGAGAATTGATTTACACAAGTTTACATGCCAAGTAACAAAATAGATATGTGTCTATGGAATTTAGCCTACTCTTTTAATTTTCACACTAAGACGTGACGCAGGTATAAAAATTTTTACACCAAACGAACCTTTATTTTTTCCGATATAGATTTTATAAAAAGATATAAAATTGTGCAGATTTTATACTAAGCAAGCGATGCAGGGCATTTAGATAACCATAAATGTACGTAGGCTCTGGATTTACCCTACGAGTAAAATTATAGCTGATAAAAGACTGAATTATTCGAAGGCAAATGTCCCTGGAGGAAAGGAGTAGAAAAATTCGGAGTTATTATAAAGAAATCTTCAAAGCATTGCTATTAGCTATGTTTATCTGTATACAGGTGAGGCCATACCTTGTAAATAAATGTCATACTTCACGTAGTTTTTCAGTTCATTTGACAGTAGATACTGACGAGATTCCTGGGTTTTCTTTTTGACGACGAAGTAACAAACTTACTAAGAAAATTATCACACAAACCCCTCACCATCACCACCCCGTCTCTCTCTCTCTCTCTCTCTCTCTCTCTCTCTCTCTCTCTCTCTCTCTCTCTCTCTCTCTCTCTCTCTCTCTCTCTCTCTCTCTCTCTTAAAACGTTATTAAACATGAATAAAGTAACAAATAAAATTTGGATGTGGTCTTTCAAAAGAATTTGCATAATTGACTAACAAAACTGAGGTCTGTATATCAAGAACTTGTTAGGTCAATGCGACAGTTTCTAGCCTCGGGTATGATAGTTATAGTAGAAAAGTGGCACCTGTAATTTTTGTGTAGGTAAAACCAGCATTTACATGTGTATATCTATGTATCAGTCGTGTACATAGTTGATTTCCTACTACAAATGACACAGCGAATGTCGATCTAAAGTACTGGTCAGGGCGTCGCCAACTTTAACAAATTTTCAATTATATTTATAACATACTAAGAGGTTGTAACTGTTATAAATATGAGTTGCTAACACAACATAAGGTTTTAGCTTTCTAGGTTAATTTACCGAGTTTCATATATAAGTCGCCCGATGTAAGGTGAAATTTAAAGCATTCTCGGAATATGAACCTCAGATTTTGAGATTTTGGATTCTCCCATACGGGTATGTTCTCATGTATTTATTTGTTTCTCCTAGATGGAAGCAAATACAAACTGATTGCATATTTTACAATAAATCAGTGTAAAAAGAACATTTCTATACAAAATTATAAAAGATAGTGTTGGCAAGTCGCTGTCATGTTTTCTAAATATAGAATAGTTAATTTAATTTGTTTTGATAGAAAGTTAATATTATAATTAAAAAGAAATGCCGGGATCATATCCAATTTCGTATTTTGTAAATTTAGTATGAGTAACAGAATATAAAAAAATCAGATAACAGACTATTAATCTTCAGGATGTCCAGGATATACATGAAGTTACAAGTCTGGTAAAAACTGGACAAACACGGACCTCTGGAAATCAAGAGGTGGGATCAGGTGCCATGGATGAGTAAGCATCTCCCGTTCACCAGTCACACCCGTCGTGAGTCATATATTGACAAATCAATGATTATAAATTAATAGGTACCACTTTGTACAAATTTGTTTTTATATTTCTTAACCTATATTTTGATATTGATCTAATTACTTTTACAGAATGTGGGAATACGTTAGTGAAATGATGTTTTTACACGGTAATTACTTACTCTTCATAAAGATACAATATCGGTATACATTCCTATTTTGAACCTACGCGATATGATATGTTTATAACTTAAAATTGTAATTTGAACCTAATTTTGTAAATAAAACCTGATGCGATAGAATATCGTTATAATAACATTTTATGTTTTGATCTACGCGACCAAATAAGATTACAACTGTAATTTTTTCATCTTGGGCCTGTATAATATAATACGGTTGTAACTTTGTTTTGTAAACCTATGTGATAGAACATGGTTATAACATTGTATTTTTTAAATCTATGCGATAGAACATGGTTATAACTTTTTAAAAACCTATGCTATAGAATTTGGATATAACTTTGTATTTTAAACCTAAGCAATAGAATTTGGATATAACTTTGTGTTTTAAACATATGGGATAGAACATAGTTATTACTTTGTATTTTAAACCTAAGCAATAGAATTTGGATAAAACTTTGTGTTTTAAACATATGGGATAGAACATGGTTACTACTTTGTATTTTAAACCTACGCAATAGAATTTGGATATAACTTTGTGTTTTAAACCTGTGATAGAACATGGTTATAAATTTGTATTTTAAACCTATAGGATATAACATGGTTATAACTTTACTTTGTATTTTAAACCTATACGATATAACCATGGTTATAACTTTACTTTGTATTTTAAACCTATACGATATAACATGGTTATAACTTTGCATTTGAACTTTTTTGTTGACCTCGAATTCCTGAAGTTGTGATTTGTACGTTCCGGTGTGGCACATACATGTATCTTTTACCGTATATGTCCCGTGGCGAGGGTTAGGACTTGTAAACATATGGCCGTAGAACGGACACCTTTAACATCCATTACAGCGTGACAATAGTCATATGTTAAGTGTCAGGATACCGCGTTATCCAGATCGCACTCTGAACAACAAGCTTCTGTAGCTATAGTTCATGAAGTCTGATTCAGGTTATATACTAATTAATGCTATTATTAAAACATATCTAGGCGAAAATAATGGTAGTGAATCAAAGATGACAGATGTGTATTAGCTGCATATAGTATAGGAAAGATGTATTGAGATACTGTAAGGTGGAGTAGCCCTCCAGCGCCAAACAATTGCACTGTGGTTGAACTAGGATATACCAAATAGTACATTATCCGGTGTTGTCATTTGCATTATAAGTATAAAAATAGTATTTCGAAGTTCATTCACAGTGATTTTTCTTACATTTAAAACATAAAATATTTTTATAGAGATTGAAGCCTATGTTACAATTAAACATTTTGGAAATGGGAATTATACGACATTTGTTTTCGACATTTTTCAGAAATTTAAAGAAAATATCAATCTAGATATTTCGATCTAAAGAATTAGGTAGTTACTGTATCTAAGATTCCCGGATAACTGTTAAGGTCATTAGATATCTTAAAAAGAATCTTAACTAGATATCGCGTAATCTTTTAATGATATTTTGTCGAATTTGTATTCATTTCGGAGATCACAGTAGAATGTCAACTAAAGCACAGGAAGAAAACAACATTCTAACTTTTTCATCTTTGAATCATCCTGTATTTTTATAATTTTATACTTAATCAAAGGAACAGATGGGATGTAGAATATTAGCTTGCTGTATACTGGAAATTTTCGCCCTCTTTCGACAGAAAATATATATTCACCGAGTCTTAAATTCGCCCTACAACACCATAGTATCAACGAGGACATGAATATTCGTGCCTCAATTATTTAGCTTTCATTTTAAATTCGACCTTTCAAAGAAGGATGAAAATGGCAAAAATTTAAAGAGAGCGAAAATTTCCATGTACACAATATTACCATATCTATGTTACACTTGGTAAAAAGAGCAGAAAGGATATGACATATTCACATATATATAAACATTTTACTCGGTAGCAGAAAAGAGGGAGGAGTTCTTCTGTATATTATCAGTGTATAATGGTGGTATCTAACAAAGTATTGCACTATGCTTCATTACACTAGTCAAACTACATGTATATGTAAATACAAGCACGTAATAGAACCAGCAGGTGCCCATAATATACAATTTTATTGACATCTTACTGATGTGACCTATTGAACTTTTAGGGAAGATTTCTTTACAAATTGCTGGCAAATCAATTAATGTCAGTATTATGTAAGTTTTCCCCAAATAAAGTCAAATTTTAGGGCCTTATCTGAGAACACAGCAAGACTTGATGGTAGCGATTTGTTTTAAATGTTTTCGTTTTGGTCAGTGATTTTATGGGATAATTGAAAACCGGTTGGTTTAGATGCATATGTAAAATGATTGAGACTCATGGTCTGATATGTAAGCCAGGTAACAAGGCTTGTAAACAATCTACGTAACACTAGAAAAACTAATCTGAGAGAGAGAGAGAGAGAGAGAGAGAGAGAGAGAGAGAGAGAGAGAGAGAGAGAGAGAGAGAGAGAGAGAGAGAGAGAGAGTATATACATGTTTTTAATTTTTAACACCTTGTACATGTCTGATTAAGGAAGACTACAGAATTTCATTACAATGTTTTGTAATATTTTATGTAAATTAACCATTGTGGTATGCTAGTATATTTACATTGTTTAACATTTCTGAATGTAAATTATGATACAGGTTAGGTTGACTGACATTTGACTAGGTGCCAAGGGAATTATAAAATCTGAATTAAGACTTGCATCAATATCGCACACATTACATAAATTATAAATACTACATCTACTACACCTCTTGTTACTGGGTCGTTCTTAGATAATAATTACAGAAAATGATGTTTTGCAGACAACTAGAATGGTAAAGGTCTATCAAGGTAAATTGACACATGTTTACAAATACGACGGAGGGTGTCCGGGTAGCGCAGTGGTTAGCGCACTCGCTTTTCACCAATGCGACCCGGGTTCGATCCTCGGATTGGGCAGGGAAGTATGTGAAATGGTTACCAACCCGGATACGCTCCTGTCCTTCGGACTGAGACAGTAAAAACCGAGGTCCCGTGTCACAGTGAGTGTCTGCACGTTAAAGAACTCACTGCTCAATGGCCATAGGTGTCGAGCATAGGCCAAAATTTGAAGCCCTTCACCGGCATTGGTGACGTCTCCATATGAGTGAAAGATTCTTGAGTGGGACGTTAAACAACAATAAACAAACAAACAAACAAACAAATACGACGGATCTAAATTAAATAATAACGGGGGTGACAGGCTTATTGTCGACACAAAAATATTAGCGCTACAGTAATGCATGGAATCCGTGCAAGGCAACACTTTTTATTTGTAGAACCAATGTTTGGAAAATAGACAAAATTGTTTTGATTTTTGACAGAACCCTGATATGCCACTTTAAAATGGTAGAATTATATATGCCACTTTAAAATGGAAGAAATATACCTGGTGTAATATGAAAATCAAATAGTTGACATATACCAAAGTTTTAACAGTAAGGCAGTTTATAAGAAAATAAGTGATGCCATTCTGTAGCTAACTGAAAAGTGAATTTTCCCATAATTTGTGCACACTAAGCACAATTCGAATCAATCAATCTGTGTGTGTGTGTGTGCGTGCCTGCGTGTGTGTGCGTGCGTGTGCGTGTGTGTGTGTGTGTGCCTGTGTGTGTGTGTGCCTGCGTGTGTGTGTGTGTGTGTTAATATAGATCCCGACCTACATGACTAAGTTACAACGGAGTGCGTCGTACGACCGGCTCTCTACGCGAGATGATTGATACTTCAAAAACGAGCGTTGAGTGCAAATTTAAGTTTTACAAGTAATTTTCTGACTTTAATAGCGTATAATAAAAATTACATAATTATCAAAGTAAAATAATGAATCTATGTCTGAAATCATAGGAGCTTATATAAACTACACCCTGTGCAATTCTTAAAAGAAAATTAATGTCTTAAGTTTACCTGTATAGTAATTATGTTTACACACGCTTTTTTTCAGCTGATTTGTGACGTACACGTGTTTTTGAAGTTTACGGTATAGACGAGGGAAATGTTATTATATACAAACACTTTATAATTTAGTTTAGAGAAATTGAAATACATCTTACCATGAACTAATACCGGTAGCTATTTTTCATTTTTATATAATTTGCATTTTCTATGAGGATGATATTACAGAGCTTAAATGCTAATATGATGACTATAAATCATGACCCACCTTCTTTTGATTTTGTATATCTGTCCACCGTCTCAAACGTTATATCGTTGGTGATGTCATTCTGGATATCTTGTTGACGTTGACGTTCATACTCCCTTTCAAGGTCAACTCTCTTGTAAAGGTCCTCGTCACTCTGATAAAGAGGATTGTCTTTGCTCATGTTAAAGGCTTGATCAAACAAATTGATATTGTCACTGTATTCTTCCAAATTATCATCTAGCACATTTTTAATTAAGATATTTCCGCGCACCACTCTCATATCTTTTCCTCCAACATTTCTGTCAAGTGTATTTTGTGTTTCGTTATGCATTTTCATTTCAGTCCTCGTTGTTTTATTTTCCTCCATATATTCGTAATTAGAGGGATCATTATGTCTATGGGTAATATGAGAGGAATCCAACATGTCCCTGGTAACGTTTATCCGGGTCTGGAAATTTCTGTTTGTGGCCGGCGACGGTGACGTACCGTTGATCTGAAAAACTTTTTCTGTTTTGAATTTTTGTTGTGGAACTGACTTACAGAGAGAAATGTTCTTGTTTTCGTCATAATCACTGCGTTGCATTTGGTACACCGCGTTTGAAGTACTATATTCCATTCTGTGTGCCTGGAAGTCATCAGAAGCACGAGAATTGACGATTTTGTACTTCCGATTTTCTACTTTCTCTTCTGACGATTCACTATCGTTGCGACGCTTCATTTTGTGCCATTTTGGGGACTCATACGGACCCTTTACTAATGCGACAGTTTTATATACGGGTCTTTCTGTTTCTGTCACTTGTTTCTTTTCAACCTCTTTGGTCACATCGGTGACTTTTTCGTGTGTATTTGACTCACTGATTTTAGTTGAAATCGGTGGAGCGACTAAGTGCGTAGTGTGTGTGCAAACATTTGGAGTTAGATCTAATTTTGCCACTCGATATTGTGGGATTGGTTGTGGTGGTGGTAGTATTAGTGGTGGTATAATCGGCGGTGGTATGATTGGAGGAATCATTGTGGCACTAGACTGAAGCATGTACGAAGCATTCATAGAACTCAAACCTGCGCTATCCGCATGCGTCTCTGTCGTCTGCATCGCCTCTCGTTTTGACGTTTTATACCCTTCATCATGTTCCGAGAAACCCGATACACTGTCAGTATCGTGTTTATATCCAGTGGTTCCATCTGTCATCCAAGGTGCCGTTGACTCCATCTCGTAAGAATGTTTAATCGTTTTAACATTCGATGACCCCACATTCTGTGCGTTAGGACGCTGAATTCTGTTATCAACGTCATCATATGAATATGTTGTAGTTCGCTTATCGACAGAACTGTCCGTTCTGATACCATAAGGTGCAACCGGGTAGTGCTGCCCTGGTGCATCATGTCGCTCTCGTTCCCTAGAGTATTTCCCCTCGTAAGAGTTTTCGTCATATTCTTGGATTTCCATAAAACCAGGAGGATTGTACAGTCCAAGAAGTACTTCTTCTGCGGTATCGTACGAAATTCCACTTTTCCCGACAGACTTCAAATTTGATATACCTTGGAACTGGCCATGTTTGTCATATCCGCTCATAGATGATTGCGATGTATTATGTGTATCTGATGAACTGTAGTAGGCACTTTCCTGAGTTTCATCCGTGATATCCTCAATCATATAGTAGTTCCCTTTATGATCTTGTACTACATAGTGTTCACCTACCTCCTCTGGAAGTATGCTCTCATGTTCATTTTGTTTTTCCTCCTCCTCCTCCACGATTTTATGAGTTAAGGTTGTAATAACAAGATTACCGCCCGGAAGTTTTGTGACCGTCTGGTTGATTTCAGGAAGCAGTTCGTCGTTGTTATCACCATTTAGCAGAGACATGGTCTCTGCTAAATGTTTAACGTGAATATTCGACTCCAGTTCCCCCTCTTGTTCGTTTACAATCCTGCCATCCTTATTAGAGGAATGCAAAGTCATCGTCTGCGTAGAAATTTTCTTACCTCCTGTATACCCCGATCCCTCGGAACTCGAGGACGTATATCCTGAAGATTTTTCCGGCATCCTTCTACGTGCCGGAATTTCCTTTAAGGTCACAATTTTGCCGGTTTTTAATGTCTCCGGTAAAGTGTAAAACTCAGGTATTTTGCTTTTCTCGTCTGCTTCCTCCGAGCCACAACAACCATCTGATACCTGCTGAGTATTTTTCGTGTTTGTCAATACTATGCCTGTCAAACTAGAAACCACGTGAGGCGTAGAGTATTCGTTACTACTGCCTGAAGAAAGACACGCTTGGTTTGACTTCTCGTCTGCTCCGGTAGAATTAAATGTGACAAATGATGGTGTTTTCCTTTCATTATTTGTGTTCTGTACATCTAAACATTCATCCTGGTTTACTACCGAAACTTCACTGCAATTTCCAGAAATTTCACTTGTTTTATTTACGTCAGTAGTTAGAGGGAGTAGGTGAATGGAGCTACTTTGCTTTTTCGCAGGATCTCCAAAAGTATTCTCGTTTGCAGAAGCCGAATCGAATGTGTTGTGTAATCGGAGATCATTTATCCTCTCAATTTGTGATCGATGTGTATCCGATATTAATTCGGTTTTATTTTCAACTGAATTTTCTGCATTTTGTACACGTGATAGTTCACCTGAATTGCGATTAGCGGTATTTCTCACCGTGGGTTTGTTTTGTCTAACCGTTTGCTTGGTAAAATCTACTTTATCATCATTACTATATGACTTAGAGGATGATAAATTATGCAAACTTTCCCTAAATGTTTTGTTATCATACCTGATATCTGGAATATCATAACTATTTGAATTAATGGTAGCGGTTTTGTCTCCCGGCAGTTCCATTTTCTCGTCTCGATAAACTTTTTTGTTTGCGTCTGAATTTTGTTTTATGACAGCTTTCGTTTTCAGATCTGTATCAATATTTCTTTCTGTAAGTTCTGTAATGTTGTCGAGATTATTGTTTTCCAGAGGTTCTCCTACTTCCCCTATTCGTATGACCGTGACAGATTTCTTCAGATCGCTGTCACCATCAATTATATTACTCTCTATGGTTTTTGAATCCTTTTGGGGAAATCTGTCACTCTCTTTTGTTGAATTGTTTGGTTTTATTAAACTTTCTTCTTGGACACATTTGCTTTTATGACTATTTATTACATTCTCAAAAATTTCGACTTTAGGAATTTTGACCGAACTTTCGTGTTTAATTTGGATCGGAACATTTTCTTGTTTTACAAACAACTGTCTTCGTAGAGGCTCAACTTTAATGACGTCATCAGGTTTTGTATATGCATCATCATTTCCAGTGCTATCTGCATACGATTTGTTTTCCATAATTTCGATGTTGGTTTTATTCTCCCAAACTTTATGTTTATTACTATCCGCGTTTTCGTGTGTCTTGTATGTAACGATTGGTTGTATACCCGTTTTCATTTCACTGCAGTTAACTGGATATGGTTCTGACCTTGGTTCGTTAGATTTCACTATTTTCCCAGTACTTTTGTTTGCATTTGTGTTGTCAGAATCACTTAAAGTATTGAATAAGGATTTTAATTGAGGCTTTTCGTATACATTTTGTTCCGTAACTCTATCATTTGGATTTTTTACTTTGATATCGCGTCGGCTTATTAGATTTGACGGTGGCACAACCGTTGATACTTTCACGTTGTCATTCTTGAAATCATTTCTGAACGAGGTGGATTGCTTTAATGAGGTGGAATATTGTAACGTGGTGGACTCATTTGGTTTTTGAGAATCTATTACTACATTTTTGTTTAGAATGTCACTCCTATTCGCCATTTCATCTTTTTCGGCCTGCAGTCCCTTTAATGTTCTTACATAATCAAAGTCTTTCGGAACACCTTGACCGTCGTCATAAAATTGTTTTAGTGTCATGACAAAACTACGTCGCCTTGTTAAATTGCTACCAGTAGATGCACGGTTTGCGTTCGGAGACCTATTTTGTCGACCTGATCTGCTCCTTAAAATGACCTTGTTCTGAGACAAAACCTTATCTTCTTTGCTATCAACAATGCATTCCGGTAAACTTTCTTTTCCGTTTGTAGATAAAGAAACTCCATCAACCTGTCGACTATTTTGCAAAATGCATTTGTCAGAAGAAGGTTTACTGAATGTATTTGTCATTTGTTCCTCTTGTCTGCTATCAAATACACTAACGTCTGCATAAGAGTCAGCAATTTCACGTTGCCTAGTAATATTCAGAAGTTTTGTGTCTTCGGGATATATGTTAGTATTTTCCCGAGACGAAGAATTTTCATTATTAGATATGTTATTTTCTAATTTGGTTACATCACCATTTGCTTCTGAGGATGTGATGGTGACCTCAGGTTTTGTTTGAATTTTGACTGCATCATCAACAGACATATTTTTATTTACATATACATTCGAATCTGTAAAAGGGTCAACACTTGGTTCCTTGTACTTCCGGTGCTTTGAGCGTTTATTTTCCCGTTTGATTCGTTTTGCTTTGTTGACAAAGATCTTTTTCATATCGAAGACAGTGCCGCGTTTTATTTTGCTTCTAACTGTTTTTACACTCCCCTCTAATTTGGCGATTTGGAAAGGTAAAACAGTATCGTCGTCTTTCGTTTCAGTTGTTTCACTGTTGATAGCATCTTGAGTTACATTATAAGTGTCATACTCATCAGAGGACGACGACTCACACGTGCTACTATCGGTATCTGATACGCTGTGATTCTCAGAATTATCGTCTTCAGATTCCGATGAAGTGAATCCGTCGATGTCCGCGTCTTTGTCATAATCTTCGAAAGCGTTTGTTGATAATAACGGTGGTGATGAGGCGGGCAGTGGTGGGTGTGGTGGCGATCCCACTAAAGTATCATCAACCGAAGAGTTTGTCGTTGCATTCCTGGGTATTGCATAAGATATATCTTGTGGTTTGGATACCAAATCTGTAATTGCGCTTAAATGAGGGGGTGGTGTACCGGGAGTTATTGCAAAACCGGAATCTGAAGATGAAGCAGAAGACAGTTTTCTTAACTCTTTTTTATCCGGTTTGAATAAGATTTCCGGATCATTAGTGGTTATCCCATATTGAAATATTGCAGTTGGAGTTTTTTGCCCATCAAATTTGGCTACTGATGTTGTTGTTGGCTTTGTGGTATTTATTTTGGACTTAAGTTCATTCAACATAAGATGTTTTATTTTACTGTCTTCTTCCATTTTCTCTTTGTTCAGTTATATATTGTAAATCACATCTTTGATTTTATGTTGTTATACACCCTGTAAAATAAAGAAGATATGAATTAATAATCAGGTAAATTGTATTAATGGTTATAATAAATAGTCAAGGGACAGAAGTTTTGATGAACTGACTTTAACATATAGATGACATGACAGTTCCTTTTATGCTTATAATAAAAACTGACGTCATCAATATTTTTGCAGTTTAAGCTGATAAAACAAAACATCATATATATATATATATATATATATATATATATATATATATATATATATATATATATATATATATATATATATATATATATATATATATATATATATATTTTTATAGTCGAACCCGGTTATATTGAACTCAAAGGGGAATTGATTTAACTTTCAAATAAACAGGGTTTTCAAAATAACAGGGTTATAATGGTAGTAAATATATTTGGTCAGGAATCAAGATCAAGATATCAACGTAACAAAGTTCAATATAAGTGGGTTCGACTATATATATATATATATATATATATATATATATATATATATATATATATATATATATATGTATGTGTATATGTGTGTGTGTGTGTGTGTGTGTGTGTGTGTGTGTGTGTGTGAATATGATTTTTACTTAAACTTAACAATGCGTAACCGATTAATCAATATGAAACAATTATTGAAAAACTTTCTTAATGCGCTTCAAAATATAAATGAGTTCATGTACATCATGTCTCCCCCTCTCTCTCTTTCTCTCTCTCTTTCTCTCTCTCTCTCTCTCTCTCTCTCTCATTTTATTAAAAGGCAATAAAAGTACTGCAAAACATATTTCTATTGACCATTGGTATTTCGATTTTTATTAATATCATCCTAAAGATTTATACTTCGGTATGTTTTATATTCCACAATTTCAGGTAGATCTAGCTTAAAAAAACAGTGATATCAAATAAAGTCCATTTCCGTATTGATAGCTATATAGATTTTTAAAATTACTTTTTTATTTTCAAAACAAAATTACTTCGTCCGTCTATGAAAGATACTTGTTTTTATAACGTTGCATTTCGAAAAAGAAATTATTGTCGTGTTCAAACGATAAACGTTGTTATATAGTAAACTGCACCATGCTAATGCTATTAATATCAGATATAATTTCATTGTGATAGTCTGTGATCAAGTATGTGCATCAACAATATATGTATACCAATAAAGGTGCGCTCTCTGAATAATACAGGTGAAAAAAAGTGTGTACAGAAAAACATAATTCGTAAATGTTAAAATGACTTTATTTAGCCATGTTGTAATAATATCATATGATTTTTATCTCGTATGGAAAGTCAAAGTACACGCACACACACACACACATCACACACACACACATATGCCAGACACATATGCCAGAAATGTACACACACACACACACACACACACACACACACACACACACACACACACACACACACACACACACACACACACACACACACACACACACACACACGGACACGCCTATATATAATCGGAAGTATCTTCTCTACCTACAGGTCCTAGTTTAAGTAATAATTTTAGGTTAATCTAGATTTTATCTGGGTTCAAACGTATGTAAACTCCTAGCTTAACAGCCGCTCACACCCTAAGTCACTGATGTGGATGTTTATCTTAGATATTTACAACATCGTAAAACTGTCCAACGACAGACTTAAAGCTTGAACTATTTCTAAATAAAGTGTATTGATGTTCTCAAATGGATAAATTTTATGACATGGAATGCATTGACATTGTTTAATAACTTATGCTATCAAAATTCCATTTTGTGTATAGAACAGCTGCCTGCTACCTGTTACAATGTACATTATGTTACTAGTTTAAATTAACGTTACCAATTTTCATATACGTTACATATTATTATATACGTTACCTGTTACAATATACAAGACATTGCTAGTTTCAATAATTATTACCAATTATTATATACATTACCTATCATTATATACGTTACCTGTTACAATATACAAGACATTGCTAGTTTCAATAATTAATACCAATTGTTATATACGTTACCTGTTACAATATACAATACATTACTAGTTTCAATAATTAATACCAATTGTTATATACGTTACCTGTTACAATATGCAATACATTACTAGTTTCAATAATTATTACCAATTATTATATACGTTACCTATCCTAATATACGTTACCTGCTACAATAAACAATACATTACTAGTTTCAATAAGCGTTACCGATTATTATTTACGCTACGGATTGCCATATATGTTACCTGTTTCAATAAATGTTACCAATTACTCTATACGTTATTGGTTATAATTTAGATTAATCCGCATGTGTTGAGACTGACAGGGTGTAAGGGATTAAATTTTATTCAGTTTGAAAAAAAAGATAAAATCACTGATACTTTGTAGGTGGCGATCTTATAGTAAACCTAATTGTAAATAAGCCATACGTGGATTTTGAATAATACCAAAAGAAAAGGTGAGTCTGTCGTTACAATAAAATACAAAGTATATAGGTTAGTTACAGGGATGTGAATGAAATGTCATATCAGACTGATATAATGTGCAAATATAATTAAAATTCAAGTTTATGTAGAACATAAGTTTTTGCAATAAATTTACATATGAAAATAAATGCACAAGTAAACAATGTAGATTGCATATCGTTGTTACTTTGTACAGCTTCTCACCAGGGAGAATTAGAGAAGCAGAATTCACAGGTAGAACATTTTTGTGGTAATGGCTTGGCTTAAATCACATCTTTTCACATTTAAATGACTTGCCCATATACTGAGTAACTAAAGATGTTAACAAGTTTACGAATGCAAGTTGATTCACACTTATCATTTAATACATGCTACAATATGCAGGTTTTCCAGGATTTGTTAGATAATTCCAGAGTGTTCGTAACTGATATTGCCAAACTTACGGAGGACATTCCCTTCATTGAAATGTCAGTCATCACAAGAAACTCGAGCTTAATCCAGAGTGTTTTGTTTGTGTGTGTAAGAAATACTAGATATTATAGATTTCCCCTCAAAACAATAAACAATTGTCGATTTAGTACATCAATATGTATTGTCCTCACGCGATTGTTTATCTATCTGACAAAATATGATTAAAATACCCACTAAATATAACAAGAGTTGTAGTAAATTGCCACCCACCACATGAAAATATTTCTATCAAATTTTGAAAAAACGTAGATACCAAAGTATCAAAAGGGAACGCCCTTTACTAAAATGCATGACTATACACACCTTCACAGGTAATAACGTCAAGCTTTACATGTGAGGCAAACATTGCATGCATGAGAGGTAGTCAAATGTCATGTGCATAGTAAATAATTTTATCCTGCTATATTATATACCTGTAGTAAATACAAAAGTCGGACACTGTCTGGAAATGTATTTCGCTGTATA
This sequence comes from Atrina japonica, assembly GCA_030159075.1. Taxonomy (NCBI): domain Eukaryota; kingdom Metazoa; phylum Mollusca; class Bivalvia; order Pterioida; family Pinnidae; genus Atrina; species Atrina japonica. The sequence goes on from BROG01000001.1 coordinate 1,188,304, forward strand.
ACGCACCTTGTCATTTATATTTAAAATAAAGTTAATCTTCATGTTGTAGTTTTCGACGTGAATGGTTTTATGAAGATCTCTCTCTCTCTCTCTCTCTCTCTCTCTCTCTCTCTCTCTCTCTCTCTCTCTCTCTCTCTCTCTCTCTCTCTCTCTCCACACCAAGGTATTCAATCGAATGTAAATTTCTAGAAGAAGCATCGTTTATAATTTCATTATACTGATTTAAAGTGTTATAGTAACTGCATCTAAGATGAGATGACATTAATGTATGATTAGGTTAAATGACGTGTGGTACTTACAGTCGTAACAACCTGACAATTGCAAAACTTCAAATACAGACGAGTACGCGTCATACTTTTGATATTGAACGAGTATTTATTAACCTTATACATGTATGTGACTATTGTATTCGATTTCATCAAGTCTTTGTAAAGGTTTTTACTCTTGAAAATAAAAAATGTTTTTCATTATAGAAATGTAGTGTCTTATAAATATGTGTATAAGTGTGTACTTATTTTGTTAAGTGTGAATTTGTTTTACAAAATAATGAATAAATGAATAATTAAGGGAATATAAAATTCTGTTGTTTATATCCAAACAAAGTCTACCTGCCTATAAAGGCCATTCAAACATAACATTTATTAACTTTTTTTATAATGAATAAAGCTCTTTATAAAGGCCATCTGTCTATAACAGCTACTTTTGCCTGTTTCCTTGAGTGACTTTTATAGACAAGTTTGACAGTGTATCAGTTGTGCGTAGTGTTGTCATAATTACATTATTGTCATTACATTAACATTAAATCAAATTCCATTCCAATTACGTGGGGCATATTATGTAATTACAAACCTAACTAACTAACCAAACTACATATGCACGTGAAACAAAGCTGGTTTGCACAAGTAACGACAAACAGGAGTACCCAACTTTTTATGTTTAACCCGAGGTCGAATATGTACCTTTCTGTCTGTTTGTCCGCAATACAACTTCCTTCAATAACATGGGCTTCCTTCTGAACATTTTAACCAAACTTTGTACAACATTACGCAATATTTACCATAGTTACCGAACTTTAAAATCTCCATGAATGACGTAGTTCTTGTGGGTATAGTGCTTTTTAGTCAAATTTTGTTAAATTAAAGAATGTATCGTTGATGTTATATCTTGGCTTTTGATAGATCTCTGCGATATAAGACTTAGTTTTCTTGAATTTCTTGAATTCTGTAAACTCCTGAATATGTTCAAATAGAAATGATGGCCAAGTGATATATGTATTCTAGTAATCAGTCTTTATTCGAGTTTTATAGCCACTGTCACTACAACTGCCAAATTAATGTTTTTTTGCTACTAGCATTTTGTTTTAAATAATTAAAATCAATTACATGACGTGATCGTATGTAGATGGATTCGATTGTAAGTAATACCATTGATTTTATGAAAAACGTATTCAAAGTCGCCGGTTTTTGTTTTATGTCTGAGTACAGTATTATAACTTAAAATACAAATTAATTTATTTAAAATAATACATAGATAAAATGATAAATATCTAAGCTACCTTTGAAGTTATAACGTAATTGAGTTGTGTTTGATTGATTTGACATGTGATATATGAATGAAAATAACTAGGTCTACAGATAGCACGCCTTTCGAGATATTTACAATCCCCACAACCGTTGAAGAATTATCACACGGATGTGTAATACAGTAAAATTTAAGTAATCCTCGTTTACGTAACTGTCGTGGAAATGTAGTCATCGAACTATAAATGTCACTTAATCTTCTTATCTCCTGAAGTTTAATTACACATTGTAAAATTTAGGTACTGTTAGGTCTTCAAAGCCTACATGCAAATGCCTTAATAAATATTCATAGAAAATGTTCTAATCTCTCTCTCTCTCTCTCTCTTAAACTATCTGGAACAAATATGCTCCTACAATATACTTAAGATTAATAGAATCTTATATGGGTGTATGGAGTGGATAAGGAAATCTCCACTAAAGTGGGAAAACTCTGGTTGTCCAGTCTGAGGGTTTCACGAGGATTGGACTTTCAAATTCTTACCACGTGCGTTAAGATTTTCCTTTCCACCCAACACACCCATGTTTGATTATTTTTCTCCCATGTGTCAATTTCCTGTATATGTTTATGCAAGTAGATAAAATATGACCAAACTTTTAATGCACAGGATTCTCAACACATATAAGCCCTACATTATAAAATCATATTGTGATGTCATAGCTTGTGTAGCTTGTCTACACCCTAGGGTGTGGACAGAGAAATTCTGGCCCGGCTAAATGGTAGATACGCCAGTCACAGCTGGGAGAAAAATAAATCTGAACCAATGTCAGACGCCATCAACTTGAAAATATACCTATGCATAATTATGATTTGCTATTTACAGATAAAAAGAGTATGTTATATTGGAACATATGCAAAGTCTAATGAGTACGTATTTAAATTTTGCGTACCTTTCTTTTAAAACGATTACTTTTTCGTTTTTTTTTGTGGCGGCACACTATCCAGAATTCAGGTTACAAACTACCTCATTGGTTTTATAGGAAAAAATGTAATATTACCAAAATTTACGATATCAACTGTTTTAAGCAGTCCATTCTCTTCATCATAACTTATCACTTACACTTTAGAAAATCATAAAAATAAATCACGCATTCCAGTAAAACACAGAAGATGCAACTACAGTAAAATTGTTTGAAAACTAAATAAATACAGTTTAAAGATATCTGTAAGTATTGCCCTAATGTAAGTATAAAATGAAATCAGTTATTGAAATGTGATAAAAAGACTTAGCTATACATGAATATACTTACTGCTAGTAGAAAACACATTTCCAAAGAAGCACTGAACATATATAGTCTAATTCAAAGTACTCAATAGAATATATTATATAGTTTAATAAGGATATGCAAACGTGGATTGCGTGGGTCCCTGTGTTCATGCTTTTTACATAGCTTCAGGGTATATTGATTAGGGTACAAAGTCGTGTATATCACGTGCTCATACGTTGTATTATAATACAACCGACACAATTTGTCATTATGTCTGTTAAAAAGTTATTTGACAGTGAAATAGATATGATGAAATTGTAAAACATATCATCTACGTCTGTAAATATGATGAAATAAGGCACAAAATAAGAAATTTTGACAAAAACATGGATTTAGTATCATTTAAGCAAAAGTCTAATATTTTGCCGTTAAATACTTTGGGAGAGAGAGAGAGAGAGAGAGAGAGAGAGAGAGAGAGAGAGAGAGAGAGAGAGAGAGAGAGAGAGAGAGAGAGAGAGAGAGAGAGAGAGAGAGAGAGAGAGAGAGAGAGAGAGAGAGAGAGTAAAGATACCATCACCAGCTGTAGGTAAATATTGATCTGTTCTCAAAGACATTTTTTTCACAAAGTGCAGCAATCACCTATATTACGTGAACTATTAAGGACATTCTATGGATAAATTATAAAATTTAGAACATAAATACAGGTAATGGGATTTTGTCAATGTTGATTTTTGTAAACTTGTTCAGTTTGTCATTGATGTGTTTTGTACTCTTAAATCAAGTCATGCTTGTTTAGATTTCTAGTTTTATAAAGTGACAAAAAAGTCAAGGTCTTGTATTACATAACAAACCAGTTTTGGTTGAATTGAAATGAATCCTGTTATTCATGTTGGTCATGTTTCACCGAGTATTTTATAAGGCCACTTGATTCTAAAGATTCTCATTTTACCTGATATATCAATTCGATTCATACTTGCCTTGGAGTCTTATATAAATTATTGTAGTATATATATATATATATATATATATATATATATATATATATATATATATATATATATATATATATATATATATATATATATATATATACTTTATAACATATACATGCTATTTACTCTTGGTTACATTATCATAAAATGATAAACATATACAGTGTACAAGATTATAAATATTATAAGCATAATATTAAAGTTATAATGCTTAAGACGATCGTTTCTGTCAATTAAACTTCATCATTTGAGCTCCAATTTAAAATTGATGATTATTTTCGAAAGAGAAAGTGGTATCATACAAGGCCAAATAATAAGTCTAAATGTATAGTCAAATCCGTCTAAGAGTAACAACTGTAAAAAGATAAATATCTTAGATTTTGAAGAATTAAGAATTTAAATGGTGTTATCAGTGCAAAATATTACCATTTTGTATATAAGCATCTGGACTTCGCTTACATTATCTCAGACAATCGTTTTGTTTTGGTCCGTTTTGTTTGTAAAACTATAACTTTGGTCAACATGGGATGCTTACTCCTCCATCGCACCTGATCCCACCTCTTGATTTCCCGAGGTCCATGTTTTGGCGCGTTTTTTTGTATAACTATAACTTTGGTATTGGGATTATGATATATTCACCATCATATTGACATGACTCTACCCTTTTGATGCATTGTCAACGTGATATACGTGTTACATGAAAGTTGTAAAAATCTAGATTGTTATAGATAGTTTTCAATTCCATGTAACATATGATCTTTTGACCCAATACTTGTTGTAATTACGCACTTACGAATACGCCATAATAGATGAACGTAGATTGGGAATGGCATTCTCTCGGTGTCATAGTGCAATATGTAGGCTAAACTTATTTATAAGCATTTTGCATTGAAAAGTCTGTAGATATGGCAATTTCAAAATAAAGTGGATTTACCGTGTTAAGTTAAAACATTTAATTTGATCTGAATTGAGAGAGCGTGTGTGCGTATGTAAGGGAGAGAGTCTAATATTTTATTAAAATGCCTGATGAGTTTCCCACGTTGTAAACGTATGTAAAGTATTTTAATCTAGACAAACTTGAATGTTTTAAGATAACATTACAATGTTGTTGTAGTTTTTTGTGAAGAAACTTTCGTTTTTTACATGATAACAGCTAGCTTCAGTATGCATTGTGTAAATATTTACATTTGCTTAAAATTGCTAGGTCCCCAGACTCAGAATCTTAATCTAAATTCAAAAACATTAAAATGATAATACAAGAAAGACATTTAGTTGGCATTGATAAAGATCAGTAAGATTTTCTTTTTATTATATTGTATAAGAATATTTAAACCCGACATTTTGATGATTTTTTCATCTAATTCAAATTTATGCAACTTACATCACATTACAATAACATAACGATCCGTATTAAAAAAAAACAATGAACGGAATTATTGTGCATGGTTTTAAGATATGCTTGATATTTTTTTTCATTTAGTACGGGTCAATATTTCCTGACTGTATCACAAGTCTTCCCAACCTTCTGACAATAACTTATAAATAGTTAGTTTGCCACTGTGTATGAAATGGTGGTACGTCGAGCAAGACCTTGAATATCGGCTCATTGACTTTTATTTATAACCAATAACCAATTTCCTCTGGAACCTAATCTGACTTTGTGAGAAAGCTTTACTTACGGAATGCAGGTGGGGTTTATATCGGGCACAATGTAACCAGGTTCTACCCTTCACTATTATAATAATATTATAAATAAAACCTAAATCTATACCATGTAAGGTCGACTGATACTTTAAGTTTTATACATTTACAAATTCTAATTAACGTAATTTGTTAACTCAAGTAATTCAAGTAGAACTGAAGACAGCGGGGTTGGATTCTGATAAGAAGGTTTTGACACGAAAGATAAAACCGATCATCATTTATAATTGGCGGTTTCAGATATTAGTTGTGATATACATGTATACTCCTACGACATTTTGAAATTTGATTAAAATCGATTTGCTGTCAGCCAAAATAAAAAGAACCAACCAATTTCAAGAACCGATATATACCCTACCAGTGTTAATATACAGTGCGACAATTAAAGACCTTTTTCATCGAATTCCAAAAATGTTTATATTAAAGGAAAAAATACAATACATGGCCTTGCTAAAAATCACATGCCCAAATAGGGTTTAAAAAAGTTCCATACATATAGTAGATAAGATAAAATAGGTTTCGCGAAAATGAAAGTTTATTTCGCGACTCACTACTGTCTGTGAAAGCATCACATTTAAATCGGTCAACGATAAACTTAAAAGAATGACATAATATTCTTGATATATATATACATATATATGACAAAAACAAAGGCAAACATCTTTACAGCTGGTATGCTGTCATTGCTCTTTATTTTATTTATTCATATGTCGTTAAAATTGAAAACATGCATTCCATTGTCTATTTATCGTTCTTTTGCTGTTGCGAGCACTCTATGATAAGGATTAAATTTTACATTAAAACAATTTAAAGGTCATGGAGATGTAGAGGCAATCGAGGTTTAGGTGGTTGCAATTGTAGTTTTAATTCTTACATTTGAATCATACATGAGGAAATTGAAAGTTTTATAAACTTGCAGTAAATTGTGTGCGTGTTTGTCTTATTTTTACCTGATTTGTATATATATCCAGGACGTCCAGATGATTCATACTTTGGTATCTGAGATTTTAATATTTTCATATTTTAAATTTTAATTAGCTACGCAAGACACATACAACCAATTGCAATGCACATCCCAAATAAGATACTAGTACAGTGAAACCTAGTTAAAAGACCACCTCGCTAAGAAACCATCTCACACATACGGCCATATAAATTATATTCAATCTCTTGTAAAATTTCTTATCAGATATTGAAAAAAATCCTGTCCCTAACGAAAGAGACCACCTCGCTGATCAGATCAGATTTCAGCCAGTCAGGTGTGTGGCCTAATTTGTAAGGTTCTACTGTATGTTACTGAAAGGCCTGTATAAGTTTCAGAGAATGATAAAAACATATGGAACACAGAAAAAGGAGTCAATTAATCTTAACAATGGAATATTAGCATATGATATATACAGTTCTCGTCCGCCGGGACATTTTTTTTTAAAAGCTGATTTATTCTAATCAGCATTTTTATCCAAAGTACGCGAAAATAATATTACTTGAAAAGTTACCTTACTCTGTCTGATTTCAGATGCAAGAAATTCCAAAATACCAAATACCTGATTATTTTTGAGTGTTAAATAAAAGTGAATGTTTTTGTCAGTTGTGACTTTTATCATCCTCTTGCCTGTAAATACTGTCATCTTAACATGGAAAATGATGGGAATGTTCAATATAACTCACTTCAGTATCATTAAGTCCCATTATATTTCGTTGGGTACTTCATCCAATGAATACAGATAACGCATCTATCTCTCTCTCTCTCTCTCTCTCTCTCTCTCTCTCTCTCTCTCTCTCTCTCTCTCTCTCTCTCTCTCTCTCTCTCTCTCTCTCTTAAATTACTTTATCAAGGTTTTCATATATCGATTACTACTAAACCATAAAATTTCGATAGTATAACTTTATCCACGTATCAACAGTGTCTATAGTAATTGCATATTGAAAAACTCATCATACGAACATAAATTTCAATACAAATTTTAAAAGCATGGAATGGAAAAGATGAAACTGATAATTCAACATTCTTTTCACTTAAGCTTCCATTTTCCTTGATTTCATCTATCACATACGAAAATCTGTCGTATGTAGCCCTAAGTCATTCCACTGAATTTCAATTGTGTGATGACTTGGTGTTCATTACTTTGGTATAAATTAGGAAATTTGTGAAATGTGGCCGATTTGTTTTATCCATTAAATGTACTTTTACCTGGTCATAGAAAAACTAAGAGATAAAGTAAAAGAAATAATATATACTCACCTGTTTGGGGTTTTCATAATTGCAATACAGACGTTCAAAGTAATATTGAATCCAAAAGCTCTGATATATACATGCATCCATTAAAGCTTCATAATAATTTTAACAGTTTAAAAGATTTCTTGTAGAACCAGTTAATTTGCATACTCTTAAATATTCACAATTGACACAACTTGTCACATCAAATGATGGATTAAGAAAATGTCTTCTTCACGCATTACTGCATCATTTGTTGCGAATGCAAACACATACACGTGCTAAATATTCCCGCACTATCTTTGCATACATTTTCTCTATTACCTGGTCACTGGAAATCCCTATAGTCAGATTTAGATCATTTCAGTTCATATTCATATTACATTTGCTCTTTTGAACACTCTGTTTAATAGAACAATTACCATATATTTACCTGGTATTTGTACCTATTTGAGGATGACTTGCCCTTGATTATTACGCCGTACTCTATCGAGTGCGATCTCTGTGAAAAATCCAATCTTGATGACCTAGAAAATTTATAATAAAAGAGGACTTAAAATGTAATCAAATAAGTAACCTACCGTTGTTGACTTGGCAATGTATTACAAACCACCAATAAAATACAGATTGACAGTTTTACAAGCATCCAGTAGGTCCGACAGCGTTAATGTGGATGAGCTCACCCGTAAATAATGTCATTTCTCTGCTTGTCCTACAAAGCTAAACAGGTAGTATATATAGCTCAAATGAATGCGGTTATGATAGAATAGATATTTTGTGATAAAATTATCCAAGTTAATGTAAGTCATTTTTTGATAATTATGCATTTTTGTAATTACTTAGTTAAAACACCCGCCTAGAAATAAGCAAACGACATCCGTTAACAAACAACAATATTGAAAATAGCTTGATTGTGATATCAATACATCAATACGTAATAATTGATCAGTTTTGACAAAATGTCTTTTAGATAGGTTCAACGTAACACGCATAGATATACACACAGTAAACACACACACACACGCACACATTTGTAACCATTATATTGTAATCATTTTCGCTCATTCATTTGAATAGATAATAACGAAAGATCTCATTTTAATCATTAGACTTATCAACTATTTTCAGCCACTGAAGCCTACTATGATTTCGTTGCATTTGAGTTATCGAAGATTTTCGGATTTCCGAAGTGAGTCACGCGGACAGTATTCCTCACTGCTTCTCATAGTGGTGTCACAGTCTTATTTGACTGTTTATCATTAAAGTGGCATAATGTTGGCTGAATGTTTATAACTGCATCGCATGATAACCACAGTAGTGGCAAAGCCTTGACTAATGTGTATCATTGTACAGCACCGGCAACCACTGAAGTGGCATCAATTTGGATGATTGCTTTGTCATTGTACCGCAATGGCAGGCACTATAGTGGCAAAACGTTGAGTGAACATTATCATTGTTCGGCAGCCACTGAAGTGGCATAATGTTGGCTAACTGCTTATAATTGTACTGCACGATAACCACTGTAGTGGCGAAGTGTAGACAGATGTTTACCAGTCTACCGACAACAACTTGTAGCTAAATATTTGTTTACCGCTCATCACAGTATTTGCACCGGCAACCACACTGTGCTGGCGAAGTCTTGACCGATTAGGTTTTCACAGTACCGTGCTGAGAATCAATGCAGCTGCAAAGTGGCATTTGACTACTTATCAATGTAAGATGTAGAATAATGGTTAAAGTACAGCTGAAATAATTGAAGACAAAAGGATTATGAAGGTAAACTTTGGGAAAATTATCCTTATATCACATTTAGTGGTCATACAGTACGACCTTGTTGATTTTTGTTTTCGTTTTGAGTGAAAAGATCACACACGTTTGTTTTCTTCTTTGACATATCTTACCTCAACCTTCTTAGAGATTTGAACAATGGGAAACTTCAAAGATAGCATGTTTCTTCATGTCATTTGTTATCTCAACACCCTGATCTTGACATATTATCACAATGAAATCTCAACAGTTTTCTAACCGTGTGGTCATTCAAAGAAATTATTGTTGTCCAAAGTTACTCAATTTCTTATTCATAAGTTCGATTTTAAGTATAGTGAGTAATGGTGTCCCAGTGGAATAATTACCTACTTCAATTTTGTAATGAATGAAGACGACATGGGTCGCTATAATTTTAGAATGTTTTATGTGTTACAAAACCATTAAGAGGGTGTACTATATTTTAACGAGACATGGAATGTTACCGACTGTCGCGTTAGTTTGGTTTATAGTGTACAGTGGGTTATAATCTTTTCCACTAGTATCTAATTTTCAATCCAAAATTCTGAACTTTCTCTGTTAAATGTTAAGGATGACGCAAACTTTATTATAGAAAGTAATTAGTCTCGGCGTCCATAATCAGTATACTTATCACACTTTAATCGGTATACTTGTTACACTATCAAAAGGCGTGAGTATTTGATGCAACTCTAACTTCACCCCTCAATGAATTGGTCACGTGTTGAGAAAGACGGAAGCGTAAATAACATCATAACATTAACAATGTTTGTGTGTTTAATCATTATTTTACCTCACACCAACAAGTGTCCACGCAGATGTCGATAGCACCTGCTATACGTGAAGTGTCACAAATCTTGATCTTCGCTTTAAACTTCTACTAATACAATGGTAAGCAAGGGAATCGAATCCGGTGTCTCGAGCTCAAGAAACTTAAACCAATTTAGCGACACATCACCATATTATTTATAATAGCGGCGTTAAAGCATGCAGATTGTAACCAAGTATGTTTTTTCTATTTATTATCAAATCTTCGAAACTTCGTCGCCCAGTGCAACAGACTCATGGTTTTCCCATCCACTCGTGTTTATTTTAATACATAAGTAATGATAGATGATTCATGGTATATATATTAATTACGTTTTCCGTTTTGCAGAAAATGGTTTGTGATGTGAATATGAATATGTCAGTTATTCTATAAATGTACAATGAATATGAAATATATGCGAGCCTTTTCTAGTTATGTGTTGATTTTATTTTATAAATAATCGATGTACGTTTGATTTTGTTTTGTTTTGTTTAAGTGGTGTTTAATGACACACAATAATTTTTCGGTTATATGGTGGCGACCAGTTTTTAGTGGTGGGGGACTAACCCGGTTTCAATTTACTCGGGAAGAAATCAGCGGCCTTTCGTAAATAAACTGGCTAACTTTCTTACAATATCACCTTAGATTCCAGTGTGCGAAGACCAGAATTAAGAGACTTCGTGGTTCAAAATGAGATGCTCTAACCATTCGATACATGACGTTCGTGGTTCAAAATGTGATGCTTTAACCATTCGGTCCAGGATGTTCGTTCGCGCCTGGAGAATTGAAGCATCATTTATATGACTCAGCTAATATCAAAATAGTTCATTAATATATGATAAACAGATATAAGAGTGCATTCGTTGCTACCTATGCATATAAAGCATTTCATATACCTTGGCAAAGAGTATTTTACTTTGATCATTTACAAAAAGAATTACAAGAAGTGTTTAGTGATACGTTGAACGTAATACGCATTTCTAATTTACATTTGTATGTTTTCATTAGTGATACATGACAACTGCATATAAGTGTACACACGTTTAACAAAAGCTCTTAAGATCATGAATGAGACATATTGTCATATTCAGACATCTATTATATAATTATTGTTTGTAGATGCATTTTGAGGTTGTAGTTTCCATTATAAAGTATCACAGAGGTTAGACAATCACAATAAATTAATTTTTTTTTCAATAATTAAAAACCTTCTCATATGATACACTTATATACGTACATCGATACAAAACTTTATAAATATTATCGGTATATCATATTTTGTGCAAGATACACATAATATTAATCAGTCTTCAGGAAGTAGGTATGGGTTTTCAATTGCAACCCCCAAGGTGCTAGACCTGTGGTTGTTCAATCTATAATCGCTTTTTTGTATCAAACTAGCAAGCAGGTTGATTTAATTTGCGTTCCTCAGAGTTTTGTTCACGATCAACACAGATGCCTTCAATACGTTATGTGTTCTTTTTACATCTTGAATGTTACGAAACATAAAGAAGAAGAATTAAATATCTTAGAATATATATATTTAGGGTTGTCAAATTCTATTTCTATTAACCGGTTAAACGAATGTTTTTCCGATCGAGTACTCGGTTACTTGGTCACTTGTTTAGAATTGCTGTTGCAGACCCAGATATTATTCAAAGTGGGAGGTGCATGGATATATTTATATGCCCTAGGAGGTATATTATCTTATATCCGAAAAAAAAACATATAATCCTATATATAATCCTATATATAATCCTGCATAATCCTAATAATAAAAGCTATGTGGATTATTCTATAGCTTTCGGACACTACATAAGGAAGGACCTTTTTGTTCTATATAAAATACTACAAATGTAGCTTTATTGATATAAAAAATTGAAAGATTCAGCGGGCGTAAGTCGATCAAGAGCCAATTCTAGAAGATTCGATAATATGCTACCCGATAATATTTTAATGTTTGCTTTTACTGAATTAAGCCAAATATAAAAAACCCTAATATCCTACAAGGATTCAGCAATATTTCGTTTTATACAATGAAACCTTTTAATATAAGTAAATATAATGTAAATGGCGGCATTTCCTTAGTTTAACCAGCGATTAAGCATAACATATATCTTACGGCATTAAAGAGAAAATTATCTTTAAAACTAAATAATTATACTGAAAACAATTCATCATATATAAGTTTGGTAGTATGTTTATAATATATATATATCACAAATATAAAATGTAAACAAAACCGCTAGAGTTTAGCAAACCAAGTGACACGTATAAAGACACTAATTGTTGTATTAACACATATTTAGACGGTGGGTCAAATACGTTGGACGATCAATTTTATTTCTAATATTTTAGAAATACAAAATACACGTGATTTTTAAATTATGTTCGAGTAACCGAGTACTGATTTTAGTATTCGATAAAAGGACGAGTACTCGGTTAACCGGTTACTCGTTGACAACCCATACCCACACACACACACACACACACACACACACATATCAATATATATATATATATATATATATATATATATACTATATATATATATATATATATATATATATATATATAATGTCACTCACACGTTTTAACGTCTAAACGTTTTATTCTCTTTGATTCACAAATACGCCAGAGTTATTTCCCATCTGAATAAAAGCCTCTGTGTCGAGACAATGAATCTGATTAATGAAATATTGGCCTCCTTGCAACATTTTATAAATCTATCTTGAGAATAATATTTTGAGTCAATATACAAAGTCTTATTTCAAAAATAAAATAATAACATTCCGTTAGGAGAACAGCATTAACTTCTCCATGGCCCCTGATTTCCAGAGGTCCGTGTCTTTCCAATATCACCAGATTTGTATGAGTATCCTGGACAGCCTGAAGATTTATACTTTGGTATCTGAGATTATATATGTATACATATATTGTGAGGTAATTGTCTTTGATAAAAAGAAGGGAATTATTGATATTCAATATTCGTCTAAGTTTTTATTTTAATAACAAAAAGTATATTATGTGAAAAGGTTTGTATAAAATTATCACAATGAGTTTATCACAATAATTTTCATGAAAGATAAAACACAACATCAGACAAATGAATTATCAACATAACATAATCATCACACACACACACACATAACATAATCATCACACACACACATAAAATAATCATCACACACACACACACATAACATAATCATCACACACACATAACATAATCATCACACACACACACATAACATAATCATCACACACACACATAACATAATCATCACACACACACACATAACATAATCATCACACACACACATAACATAATCATCACACACACATAACATAATCATCACACACACATAACAATCATCACACACACATAACATAATCATCACACACATAACATAATCATCACACACACACATAACATAATCATCACACACACATAACATAATCATCATCACACACACACACACATAACATAATCTTCACACACACATAACAATCATCACACACACACATAACATAATCATAACACACACACACACACACACACACACATAGAGTTATGTTTTCAATGCAAACTTAATACTACAAAACTATTTTCTGTTAATCCCAGTATACATACTGTAGAAGTGGTATAACACGTGGAGTTAATATTCGCTGCCGTCATGGTCTTAAGTTAAGAATATTTTTACAATAAATTATATATACGTAACGTATTACTTACTGCTTTTGCAGGATATGATGTTATTTCAAGCCAATCAAAATCCGCGAATTCACAAAATAGCGATCGTGTTAGATGAGGGGAAAACGTGAAAATTAAAACCCGTGGAATTATACCCCTAAACAGTATATTACAGTGTGTATATGTGGATTTCACTGCTGATTATAGATGTATTTGTAAAATGATATCACAAACACCTTTAAAATAACACGAGTTAAATATGATTTGCTTACATACAAAACTCTCTTCAGTGCCTCAGTTGATTTATATACAGTATGAACCAGTAAGTCAGATTATTGATACACATGCACACCTACGCGCAAAAAACACGCGTAAACTGGAATTAAATGTCAACAACTCTAGTATACATGTTTACAGTCAAAATAATGACTCGACATTGTAAAATAGTCTACCCATATTGTTCCATCAATTCTTAATCTGCGACTTTACGTGCATTTCAGTTGTCCAGAAACTGTACCGTTTGTTATGATTTTTTCTTTTTAAACTGTCCTTGAACGTCGGCATTATCAGTTTTACTCTGTACTCTGTATATATAATAACGGCTCTATAACGATGATTTCACCAGCTAGACTGACCTTTCTGTTTTTCTTTTACCACTTTCGCCATTTCACTCATAGATTCAAAAATACCTTCTCCAGTTGTTGCGCATGTTCCGTGAATAAACCACTTCCGTCCAGTTAGCTTAGAAAGACCGAGAGCATCTGCCACTTGCGATGTTCCCATGGCGTCTGTAATATGAACAAAACCTTAATCAGTGTACTGTTATAAAATTAATATTAAATGTGTGTCAAGTTAATGTCAGGATTTTGCAATAATTAAATTGAATGAATTAAAGTAAAAATGAAGAGGTACCAATAGATAATCGAAACTCAAAGTCCATTAGAATACGACAAATTAGATATACAAATGGTCTCAACATGATTATCAATGTTATTGTGAATCGCAAAGGGATGGTAACAGGTGTCCGGAACGAGTCACCTGTTAGAATGCCTCGCCCGTCAATTATCAATATTTAGTAGAAAAAATATATCGAGTAACCGACAAGTATCAAAATCAATTAATATATTATTGCCTACTTGGTAAGTCTTGTTTGTTGGCCATGACAACCACCGGAACCCCTCTCATTTCATCATTTTCTAAGATTCCAAACAGCTCTTCTTTAGCCTCAGCCATTCTTTCTCTGTCATTACTATCCACAACATACAACAGTCCTGGAATTGTTATATCATATCATAATATAAAACGTTCCAATAAAGCCAGACACCGATTAAATTGTATTTTACTATAGACAGTTGTCTATAGAGACTGCAATACCAAATGCGATTTGAAATAATAAAATTACAACTAACTTTTGAAATAATAATTTTTTTTTATATTTATTTATATTGAATCCATAAACCCCTGAAGTCATATTTGGACCTGCCTATTTCAAAGAATGGTTAAGCCCATTGTCAGACTTCAGAGGTATATGATTTAGTATCAAATTTTATGATAATTTTACATGCAATATGAACTTGTGCACTCCTGAATTATGAGAATAGACCATACCATTTATTGATATGGGTGAATCTAAAATTGACTACAGGGGTTGATGAGTTAAAGATATATATCAAAATGTAAGTTAAGTGTATCAAACATTCCCCTATAATTCGAATTCCACCATTAGTTACTCCTATATTTACCTTCGTATTCTGTAAATAGTAAGAGCGCTATGCAAAAATACGTGAATATAAACATATTTTGTTACACATATTTGTAAAATATTTAATATTCGCCCAGTTGCAGGACAAAAATAATTTGATTTAAAGGCATTACAGAAGTTAGGCATTAAAAGAACTATAAATTTAAACATGAGAAAAAATCAGCGTGTCAAATGTAGTATTAAACATAGATCAATGGCATTAAAAAGGCAGATGATAGATATCAAAATATGAATAAGGAATATAGGTTAATATCAACACATTAGTGTATCAAAAGAAATCCTATATTACCTTCTGTATTCTGGAAATAGTATCGCCAGAGACGAAAAAGTCGTAATTTTGTCCTGACCGTTTACCAACATATATTAAATGTCCCAGACATGTGATCATGGTTTAAAACATGTATTAAAATGCCAGCATTTACCGTAGGATTATAACTCTCTCGGGGTTTCCCCATACTGACGGTATTGAATATCAAACGGAATCCAACAGTACATTGAAAAATCCAACGGTTAGCGATAACTTTTATTGTGCACACATTCTCGTTTTCGAATTTGATCTTGTAGTTGCTAGTAAACAAGTTATATTTAGTACAGGAGATTGTTTATGTAAAACTTGAAAGTTTAGTACATCAAAAACTTATAAGAACTATGGTGTGACTCAGTATGGGGAGAATGTTCAAAGTTGTATGTTGACATTCGCAGAATTTCAGAACACATTTTATAATCATTTTGTAATGAATTTTCTACTTGTTCTTCTTGGCTGTAAATCGGATAAACACACAATATGTTGACTCATTAGTTCATAAGCGCATTCTAAAATAATTGTAATTCACAATACTTAAACAAACGCATTGAAACGCAGGTCGGGGTATGAGAAAAAAAAAAACAATCATTTTTTTTGTTTTGACAATTGTTATAAGATGCATTACCATAAATTAATTGAGAAACTTAATCGATTAATAGCAGGTTTGTGATTTTCAACTTTATTGTGTACTTTATTTCTAACAGGGTTTAAAAATATAAGTTAATTCGTTATGTTCCTAATAAGCGTAAAGTACCTGGGTCATACGTGTTGAACAAATAATATATTTGAAATTATTAACCAACAAATTGCATACAATATTTAAAGTACAGGTCAAAGTTTTTCACAAAATTATATGGCGTTTCACCTTAATAAATCTGGTGACGACGCCTTATATAAGTGGATTAGTCAGACTCGTTATGTGTTTGTAAAAAAAATGTGTTTGACAATTTAATGCCCCTTTAACAGTAGACCTATACCTTGATATACATGTAGGCTTGAATGACTTTTTCTACTTTTACCAAAAAGTGGGAATATGTTCCCACGTTTTGGTTCCCTGGTTAAAAAAACATGATATAAATAAACTTAATTTACATTGAAACAATTACTAAAAAAATATTTCTTTTCAAAAGTTAAAATATTTAGACCCAAAGTTATAGTGCTCAAGCGAGCAATCTAAAGCTCCAAGCATGTGTTTTTCTAAAGAAAAGTGGTGTCACGTAATATAATCGGATTTAAGAATAACCACTGTAAAAAAATGAACCTTTAGAAAATCGACGAAATAAATAAGATCGTACCGAAATACTCCATGTTTTGATAAAAACAAAATGTACCATGTATGACAGTTTTACTTTTCGAATGAAGTTACTGTTGCATCATGACATAAAAAGGATAGTAACCCTTTTCAATCACTTGAAATGTCTTTTACGGGCAATGAAACAGTATGATGGTGCATCCGGTTTAACGTGGAGTCTTTAAACATGTATTAAATGCCAGCATGGAGAGAATTGCGTCACCGTAGCTTCGGATTCTAACTCTCTCGGGGTTTTCCCATACTGGATGTACGGTGTATTGAATATCAAACTGGAATGCTCAAAGTACAATATGGAAAATACCTTTATTGTTGTAATAAAATAGATTGTGGACGTCTATAAAATGTATATTCTGTGTAAAATAAACAGCAGTGTTTGTATGTGTGTCTTTTTGCTAACAATACATGTTTCCCCAGTATCGTTTTATTCTATTTAAAATTAAACTAGATTAATGCTTCGTCGACAACTATAGTACATGTTTTAAAAATGACGTTAGAGTTTATACTCGCACATGTTGTATTATGTTGCTAATAAACAAAGTTATATTTAGTAGTAACGTCGAGGAGATTTGTATGGAGCCCGGGAGAGGTGACAAATTATTACTATGTGTGTATATGTAAAACTCCAATGTATTTATACTTCAAAAGATGAACTTTATTTCATTTCACAGAAATTTTAGTTACTGTGACGTTATTTTCTCCAGGCTGGAACTTATAAGGAATCTATGGTGTGACAATGCGTAAACAAAAGTATGGGAAAGGATTTTTATATGTTTGGAAATACATGTTTTTTTTAATATTTTTATATTTTGTTGACTATACGATCATTTTTAAAAAATATTGTTGACATTCGATAATACAGATGGTTGTTAAAAATATTCAAGTTAATGAAAAAAGAATACACATGTATCAATAAATTTACATAAAAATACACATTCAATTATCGTTGATTAAAACCTAAGCGGCATAAACTTTATCAATTTTCTGATTGCTTATTAAATCCTTGTACTGAAATGACTGTAAACATATTAAATCTGTATCGAGATAAAACACATGTGTTATATGTTGAAAATTAGTGTGGTTTTCATAAAATGTAGTTTAAATTGATATATAAATATAGCCGCTAGACGGAGAGAGACACTAATTGAGAAACAGACGGTGAGAAATTACGACGATCAATTTAATTTCTAATATTTTAGAGAGAGAGAACCGAGACTGAGTAGAGACGAGTACTCTGTTAGACTCGTTGACAACCTATACCCCCCCATATTTTCTTTCAATTGTATAATAATTGTATTATAAGAAACATCTCAAAAAAAATTATCCAATGAGTTTGGTATGAACGTTTTATCAGGGCACAAATACGATGAGTAAAGCATCCTCTGTGTCGAGAAAATGAATCGGTCACACATATTGGCCTCCTTGCAAAATGATATCATCTTGATACCCCAGAGGACAAAAATACACTACGGTGACAATGAGACATGAGAGGTCCGTGTCTTTCACATAACAGATTTGTTCATGAGTATCCTACCTCAAGATTTATACCACTATATGTAAACAAATTGCATTGAAAAAAATGTATTTCCTTGTTTTTTTATTTTAATAACAGGTCTTTTGAAAAGGTTTTGTTTTATCCAGAGTTTACATAGTAGTGAAATCATGGTGGAATTATCATAAGTAATTATCATCATGTGAATAGAACAATCATTTATCATTTCATCACACACACACACACAAGTTATGTTTTGACAATTGTTACAAATTTATTTTCTGAATCGATACATCTTAGATTACAACGATAAATTAATTGTATTTATATGAAACTTACCTTTTATTATTATGTAATTATAAAGCAGGTACTCTGTGATTTTCAACTGTTTATTGTGCTGTATTCATTACATTAAGAACATATACGTATATCACCTTTAACACGATTTAAATATGGTCGTTAAAAAAATCTCAAGTTAATGAAATAAGTATGAACCAGTAAACATGTAAACACCTACGCGACTAAACAATTCATAAAACTACCAGTTAGATAAAAAGTACCCATATTGTTCCATTCAATTATCGTTGAGTAGAAAACAAAAGTAAAAGACACGTACATAAACAATAATCTGAACAAATATATATTTTATTAAACTTATTAAAACTCCCTCTGTACTGAAATGACTTGTTCACATTCACAATATTTAAAGGGGCATTATTAATGTGTGTTTAATATCCAACAATTAAAAATGAATTTTGATGTACAAACTAAAGTCAAAAGACAGATATACAGATGAACGTGATTATCTTTATTTTGTCTCAAAATGGTAAGGTCGGAACGTCCAGCCTGTTAGCATGCCTTTTATCAATATTTACAAAAAAATATATCGAGTAACCGACAAGTTGCAATTAATATAGATTGCCTACATTGTGCCAACCTGGGTTTCCTGGTCAGTTTTCACAAAATATATAGAACAGGGAATTTAATATCATAAAATATAAAACGCAATAAAGCCTGTGTATACATAGACAGTTTCTTTTTTTGTCCCTGTATATAAATATTATTATTTATAAGAAGTCATATTTGGAATCTATTGGGAGGTTTTTTTGTTAAAAAAACAAAACAAAAAACATACAGTTGCCCTTTTAAGTTAAAGATAATCAAAATGAAGTTAAGTGATCAACATTCAACTTAATATTCGTAAACTTGTAAAAATACTATCTTGAATTAGTAATATTAAACAGTATTACAGAAGGGTATATATAAATTACATCTGTCGTAGTATTACCTAATAATGAATAATATAAAAAACGTGACTTAAGTAATAAAAAATGGAGAATTGTTTTGATAAAACACAGGTGAATGTTACCCCTTTACTGGACTTTAACAGTAATGGTTGGGCATTTTCACGGACATTCTTTAAAGTGAGACGCTGTGGAACAAATAGGAACACTCTGGCGAAGTATGGTAGTTTGTATTCAGAACATACCTATTGTCATGTACCCATCTTTTTTATTTACCAGGGCTTTTACGGGGATGAGAAAAAAATCAATAAATGCATCCAGGAATAATCGATTATAGGTCATATTACTTTATTTTCACGTTCTGGTAAATCCTAGGTCAACTTGTTGACTGAACAACATTGATATACCTAAAAATTTATGGCGTTTCACCTTAAACGTCTCATTTTACGACGCATCAATACATCGAAACAGAGCTCATTATGTACAAAAATTACTAAAAGTTGCATCTAAACCAAGCATAGAACACGTGTCGGATTTTCTAAAAACAAATACATTTTTTTTCAATGACTTACTTTTACATCATCACTGTTTGATATTAAAATGCTATAATGATTGATCAACGTCTCTTCGTTATACATGACAGAGAATGCGTCAAACAGCTCAATAACATTTATACTATTTGATTGAATACAAAAATGCTACTCATGTCGTATGACAGTGTTTTTGCTTCAGATTTTCTATTTCTGGTTTGTAGTAATCAAGAGTTATCTCGCTTGTAATGTGCTAATAAACAAAGTTATATTGGAGGAATTCCCCAAATTATTAATGGTATATGTAAATACTCATCTTTGAAAATTTGACATCTCCATTCTTATCATCAGAAATGCAATGGACCCCACCTGTTTGGATAACGTGTTTTTTTTAAATATTTTGAAAAGAAATTCCAACTTTCAATCAATCACTTGAAGTTTGGCGTTTGAATGGTAAATATTTCTGTATCGAAATCCACTGAACATGTTCATTCAGTTATATTGCTGGCAGAGACAGAGAGAGAGAGAGAGAGAGAGAGAGATTAATTGAGTGAGAGAGAGAGAGAAGAGGTGCCGTTGGGCAATTACATAATTGTATTATAAGAAAACCCGGAAAGAGCAAACATCCTCGATACCAAGCAAAATCGACTTGAGTACACAGCGGGACTAGACCCCCGGCGCTGTCTAGTACAGTGAATGCATTGACTCCTTGTTTTCAGTCTTTTTAGTTTAAGCGGTGATGCTCTTTTATATCACAGTGGGAACTCTTTTATTTTGACCCCGCGCTGTCTTAGATCTAGCAGTGAATTATAAAGAGACTCCTTGGCTTTTCAAAGCGGGATGCTCGTTATCACAGCGGGACTAGACCCCGCATACCATGTTATCTAGCAGTGAGAGACTCCTTGGTTTAAATAACTTATTAAAACTCCCTCTGGATGCTCTGTATCACAGCGGGACTCGACCCCAAAAAAATACGCTGTCTAACAAAAGACAGTGAGAGATTCCATTTTTTAAAGCGGGATGCTCTTATATACAGCGGAGACTAGACCCCAACCTGCGCTGTCTAGCACAAAATGAGAGACTCCATGTATTTCTTTTTTGGTTTATAAAGCTATGGGGATGCTCTAAGAGTAATCACAGCGGGACTAGTACCCCGCGCACCTGTCTAGGAGAGTTTTTGAGGTGAGTTTAACTCCTTGTGTTTAATGCGGGTTTGTATTACTCTTATCAAAGCGGGACTTTTACCAAAAAGGGGGACCCCGCGCTGTCTAGCAGTGAGGAACACTGATCTACCATGGTTTAACTGCGGCATGTTCTTATCACAGCGGGACTCGACCCTTCATCGCTGTCTATAAATGATTCAGTTATAGAGACTCCTTATTATTTGTTTAAAAAGCGGGATGCTCTGGTGTAGATCACAGTGCTAGGGACTGTAGACCCCGCTTCCTCATCAGTCTTGAGCAACGTGTGAAAAGACTCCAAACTTTCAACCAATCACTTGAAGGTTTAAAGCGGGATGTTATCTTAATCAGTTACAATGTACGGGACAAACATCGAACAGCGGGACTAGACCCCGCGCTGTCT
Organism: Atrina japonica; assembly: GCA_030159075.1. Lineage (NCBI taxonomy): Eukaryota > Metazoa > Mollusca > Bivalvia > Pterioida > Pinnidae > Atrina > Atrina japonica. The sequence goes on from BROG01000001.1 coordinate 1,210,507, forward strand.
AGCAGTGAGAGACTCCTTGGTTTAAAGCGGGATGCTCTTATCACAGCGGGACTAGACCCCGCTGTCTGAGAGTCTCTAGGTTTAATGTGAGAAAAGACTCCTTGCGCTTCTAGCAGTGAGAGACTCCTTGGTTTAAAGCGGGATGCTCTTATCACAGCGGGACTAGACCCCGCGCTGTCTAGCAGTAAGAGATTCCATGGTTTAAAGCGCGATGCTCTTATCACTCGGCCACGGAAATCCCCTCAAGCACTTGAAATGTAATAAGAAATATTTAAAACATTTATTGTTGTATCATAAGAATATTCAATGTGTATTGTGGACTACAGAATCTATAAAATCAGTATATCTGTGTAAAATTTATCAACAGCGTGTAAAAGTGTGTGTGTGTGTGTGTGTGTGTGTGGTAGTAGTAGTGTGACGTAACAATACGTCATGTTTCCCCATTGCTGTTATAAGCAACCGGAGGTCGTTTTAGATCTTACTTTGACGGTGTAGAAATACTGTAACTCAGAAGATTTAATGCTTCGTCATTCTACAACTATATTTTATGACGTCACAAGATGTTTCTTTAATGTACAATATGACGTGAGTATTGTTTTATACAATGATGTCGCACATGTTGTTACGATTACAAAGGATCGAATTTCAAAAAAGACTCATTGGCCTCCAAAATAACATTCTTGCCGCAGATCGATGAGGGACAGTGAGTATAATTTTGAAAACGTGAGGTATCGTTAATCTTTTTTCTTTCGTCTTTTTTTCACAAACTTCGCCATCATCACCATACTCTTCTTAATACCTTCCCCGGTTATTGTACTCGTACCACAGCTAAACCAGTCCCGCCCACCAATACTTCTTAGACACAGAGCCTCTTCGATTTCCACAATGTCCATGGCATCTGTAAAATATATATAAAACAATGGGGTCATTCACAAAAAAAAATCTATCGATTATTGTCATACAAAATATTGTATTTAAGTGTGATGAACCGTATTAATTTCTACAACATATTTTAGCTGAATTTTTCATATATATTTTCACATTATCTTCTAAAATATGAAAAAAGCATCAATATGTAACCAACCTGCACTTAATTTTTTCTATTGGGTTGGTTTCAAAATTTGGTTTTAAAACCCTCTTTTCAAATTTTCTGTAGAAGGTGAAATAAAATCACCAGTTTAAGTATTTAAATGCATTGTTAAAATAAAGAATATATGTTGAAAATAGATTATCATGGTATAAACATTTCAGTGCTCTATGAAAATAATCTAAAATTATATCTCTAATATTTCTGTGAAATGAAGTAATGCATTGACCTTCAATTAGACCATCAAAACATAACGCTTTTGAAGTATAAAATATTGAAGTATAAAAAGTCTCAGACACCAAAGTATAAATATTTAGGATGTTCAGGATATAGATACAAATCTGGTAAAATGGACAAACACGGACCTCTGGAAACCAAGAGGTGAGATCAGGTGCCACGGAGGAGTAAGCATGCCCTGTCGGATAGAAATTACTCAGGAATTATACACTGCTGCGCATGCCTCGGATAAACACCAGTGTTCAATGCACTATACTTGCTGATTTTCAATGCGACCCAAAATAGAACAAACTTCAAAATTTATATGTTTTCATTTCCTAAATATACAAATACAAAATAATTCGGGAGTGAAGTGTTCATTTCTGTTAGATTATTAATTATTATTTAATCCACAAAGCAATAATAGTAACTTATTCAACAAGTACAGAACTACTGCTACCTCATATGCCAAGTTCGTGCTACAAAAGAATTAGTAACAAAGAACCCTTGCAGAAAACGTAATAATTATTTCGGAATATTTTTTTTCGCATGAAATAATATTTTTCTCTCAATAATTATTCCATCCGTATGCAATAATATGTTTTCTCAATAGTTACTCCGTTCGCACGAAATATTGTCTTTTTCTCACCACTATGTCACCTCCCGGGCTCCGTACAAATGCATTATTTTCCATCGACGTTATTACATTCAATATATCCAGAATTTTACCAAATATCATTTTACGCCATTATAAAATGTTGACTTTACTAACTGACAATAAGTGAAAAAGAACCATTAACTTTAATCCTTTCAACCCTTAGTGTCTACATAGTATGATCTGTTTTATTGTTTAGAACCAGTCTATTATGGCCAGTAGAATTTAAAGGGTTAAGGGATCTCTTTTTCAGATTGTGGTGTGCAGGTTCAAAACTTTATTTTCGATTAAACTTATATTAAACTTATATTTCCGTGTTTTGATTAATGAGACAAAGAAGACATTGACAACACAAACAGTCTGTGACTCATCATTGCTCTGTATGGGTATAGTAAAATACATATAACCTGGTGGGGCGGAGTCTCGTGAACCCTTTCTTGACCTGACGAGTTTAAATTTTGGGCAATAAAGCACAGCATTAAAATTAAACTGACTAGAGTAATCGTTCCTATTTGACAACATACATAAGACAGCATCCACTGAGAAAGTAACACGTTTGACCCTTGCAGCTTGTCATAACCGATAATTTAGTAGAATCATTCGATAATCAATAAATGATGATAATCAACAGGTTACTCCGCCCGCCATCTTATGCGAGTCGGACAATATTATACCAACAATGACAGACTCACAAGAGTCAAAGACAGTAGAGCACTTGTTCACATTTGTGCGTCCTATTTGGGATGCAACTTTCATATGATTTAATTAATGATGTAATTAACATTTTATAGAAGAGTAAATGATAAATAAGTTTCATAAAATTTGGTTGAAGAGCACCTACAAACCAATAAAGTGTATAAATCTAAGATATAGGTGTTCCTTTCAACATCATAATACTATTTAGGAATAACTTTACAACAATTGTACAAACTGATTATCAATCAGATGTATTTAGAAAATTGTCATGTTTTGAATGTCAAAATGAAATAAAACAGTAAACGTTAAAATATCGCAAAGAATGGATCCTGGAAATTTTACGGCTGCGCACAATCACTCTTAAATTGTTCTGACATAAGATTCGATAAGATATGGTAAATAAATGCGAGACTAATCATTCTCCCACACTTCCCGCAAAACACAATGATTAACCGTCAAAAGATAAACCTGTCTTTCTTCCCTCGGGAAAGACAGCTCACACGCACTGTGACGTCAAAGACACACTATCTAATTTTTTAACTTTCAACGTGGAACTATTGACATTTGCCCTATTGTAAATACTGGAAATGTGGGAGAAAAAGAATCTTACATGATTGTTTGTTGTGGTCAGGAAAATCTTAAAACCAGAGGGAAAGAACATGAATATCCAGAACGAGGCTTTGTCAAGTCCTGAACTGTCATGTTCATGTAAGATTCTATTATTCTGTATGTTATTTACTGTATTTAGTCGAATATTATGTAAGAACTCTCTCTCTCTCTCTCTCTCTCTCTCTCTCTCTCTCTCTCTCTCTCTCTCTCTCTCTATATATATATATATATATATATATATATAATAATAATAATAATAATAATAATAATAATAATAATAACCTTCCAAGTCTTGTTTATTTGCCATGACAACCAGTGGGACGTTTTTCAATTCTTCATGTTCTAGAACGTTGAACAGTTCTTTTTTAGCCTTTTCCATTCTATCACTGTCACTACTGTCCACAACATACAGAATTCCTGTAATGTAATATTTTTACATTTATATCATATTACAAAGCAAACACTTCGACTTCATGAATGTGAAAAGTGAAAATTGAAAACTAATAATACCTTCAGCGTCAGTAAAGTAACGCTTCCAGTACTGTCGGACTTTTTCCTGCCCACCAATATCCAACACTAAGTATTTACGTCCCTTCACTTTGACGGTCTCCGTATTATATCCTTCAGTTGGTATTGTCGTTACAACCTCATCTACTTTCATTCTATACAGAATTGCTGTTTTCCCTGAATTATATAAAAAAAATAATTTGATATGTTGCTAAGATTTTTATAACAGTAATGTCTCTTCTTATTTTCCAATAACAAATGCACTTGTGGGATTCTAATGGAAACATTAATGTTAGAGGGACATTAGGTGTTACTACTTAGATTGGTGCACAATAACAAACAAGAGATATACACATGCAGGAGACTTCTTACATACCTATATATTTTGTGAAAATAAGGTCAGGTCCACTGTATAATCCATATACAAATATCATAGTAAGGTTAAATTTGTCATTTGTAAAAGGATAAAAATTTATCCTCAAATTTTGATAATAGCTTATATTAATGAAGGCCGGTGGTTTCATTGTAACTCCACCATTTAAAGCTGGCCTCCACCATATAACTAAAAATTTGTTAAGTGTAGCGTATAACACTATTCAAATTACAAGATATATACTGTTGCACAGTCAAGATACTTAGGCTGGTCAATTCGTTATGTTGGGTACACACGAACTCACTACATACATGAATAGACAAAAAAAACCCAAAGTTTGCTCTAAAAGACATGCAGTGAAGAATAAGCATGTTTTTACTTTTTGGTATAACACGGAGTAAATCCAAGAGTGCAAACATGATACTGCTCTGGGAACAAATAAATGAACCTTACTAGCAAATGTACATTACCTGCCTCGTCCAAACCCAGCATAATTATATGTGGTCCGGTCTCCTGAGAACTCGCGGAACAACCCATCTCAGTAACATTGAAAATACGGAGACGTTCGGGTACTTTGTACCGTTAACGAAACGACGAACCGAATTTATACATGTATAGATAGGCCTGTATGTATTTTGTTTTGTTTATGCATGCTTGACTATAGTAACTTAAAGCGAGATAACTCTTATTGGAACGTAATTAGTGTACCTGAACGATATAAAAACATGTTACAGGCGACATTTCAGTGACAAAATACAGATTCCTCTTAATGTAGGATCATCAGGGAAAACGGTCGTGTCATGTATAAAACACAAAATATCAGATAAAATCTATAATATGAGTTATATTTAATCAATACAATGAGTTATTTATAATTAATAACAGTTCGCGGGACTATACATAACATTTATTTTTCAGCTTCTAAGTACATGTAAAAATGAAGAAGTACCAATTGACAATCGAAACCCAAGTCCATCAGAACACGGCAAATTAGATGTGTGAATGGTCTCAACATGAAGAATCTCAAACGGAATAGGACCAGGTGTCCGGAAGGAGTCATCGTGTTAAATGTGGTATTTACTTAGATGATTTGCCAATGTGAAATGACGATTTTAACAGTTAGTTTGAAGTAGCAATAGAAAATTACCTTTCAGTATTGTATAGAAATTAGGAGATAGCCGAGTGTCAAGGACGGATTTGCGATTAGAAGACAGAATCGGTTGTATTTATTTCACAAAAAGATCTATTTTAAGTTAATGATAATGACTTCATTTTCGGCATTGTTTATCAAATATGCATGAGAGGTCCAGTTTAAAGGTCCATGGTAAAGGGGCATTTGATGTGTGTTTTTTGTGTTTGTTTTAATATTTCCATTTTTACTATTTAGATTGAGATACATGTATACAGGCATAACAATTATTAAATTTCTATATATTTTGTGAAAATTGCATGAGAAACCTAGGTGTTGCAGTTATTCGCTTGCAAATGATTAACTCAGCCTTACTATTTGCATGTGCATACACCATTGGAACTGACCTTATATTCACAAAATATATAGGAATACAAGATTTGTATGCCTGAAAATAGCTCTTATTTGTTAATGTACATCAAGTACAAGTAGCAAAGGTAGAAAAGAAAATTAGGTAAACACAGCCACTGCCCCTTTAATATTTATGATAAAATGATTATTCATTTGCACTTCGATCATACTAGGTCATAGCTCATCCACCCTATGGTCACATTTAGACTCGCCCAAATCAATAAATAGTACAGTTTCCTGTCGATATGCAGGTGTGAATAAGTTCATATTTTGCATTTAGGGCTATGCTTAAAATAGATGTATAGATTTTATTCTAAACCATACACATGTTGATTCTGACATTAGACTTAACAATCTTTTGAAATGGGCAAGTCCAAATGTGATTTCAAGTGTTGATCATAAACACTTTTAATTACATGAAGCAATTATATAAATGTTCGAAGTTAACCTGTTCTACATTGTAACAATTACAATATGATGGAACAACATCCCATCAGACGCACAGCAAACATTTTGTACACAATGTTTGTTTTCTTCGGGTATTTTTTGTCAACAAAGCACTAATAGTAAGCCTATTTACCTTAATTTAGTCTTGTGAAACTTCTAACTCAATAATAAAGAGTAAATCTCAACACGGATTCTAACACTCAAAAGCGTATGCAGAGTCTTTGCTGACCTTTGTTATTTTGGACATTGTCCATAGCACATTGTTAAAAAATGCATGTATCGTCTACTTCAACGTAGAAGCGCCTTTTTCTTAAAATCAAGTTTACAAAAGATGCTTTGGTAATTGCAGAGACGTCAAACTTACGTTCCAGCATAGCGCGAGAAGATCTTTCATTTCCCACAACTATGATACAGTTACAACAATGTATAGTCACATTTTAATTCTTCGAAATATGATCCACTGAATGTAGTATTCTTAGTATTCTTTCTGATGTCCCATAGGTAAAAAAGTAATAAAAATGACTTATTTCATACGGGTTAAATTTTTTGAAATATGGAGAATTTAAAAACCGCTATGAATGTTAACGTGCTGAACACGAGCAACCAGCTTACTCAGTCTAAACAGATAAAAAAACTTAATATGAGTGATAAAATTTGGAATTAGAAATTCTAAGGGAATAGTATTTTCATTTTCAGTTATTTAGATGTGATTGCTGAATTGAATAGACTACATGACAAGTATCTGCTGGTCCCCTATAGAGAGACAACATAGTTGTTGCCTGATAGGCGCACTATCATTGTCTTTCTTGTTAGTTTATTTACGATGGTCAACCAGGGAGATCAGATGCAATATACAACAGCTTCTGTCTACTAAGCGGTGTACGATATGGTGACTAAATTGATACCCCTTAAATATAATAGGAAATTTAAGGTCACGATTTTGTCTCGGTGACCGCAATTTTACCGCTTAATATAAAACTAATCATTGGACACTTCTTTGTTCAAAACTCCAGTCATTCAAAATATAAATAATCAAAGGTCGATATTAGATTTTCTACATACAACAAAACTTAACACAGTAGAGTGCAATATATATTTATTGCCGAACATAAAGTAACCATGACAATTTACTTTCAGCTGCTCTTTGAACACACACACACACACACACACACACACACACACACACACACACACACACTTAATACTCTCTATTTGCAGATCAACAATCTACATAGTGTAAATCATTCATAATTCGCGATGACTTTATTTCGCGATTTGCAACAGTAATCTTGAATAAGTATATAAAATGAGACATAAATACATCCGGCAAGATAACATTATATTCTTATTAAGTATGTAGTCATTGCTATTTCCATAAGTTTAACTACTCTTAATGAAGCCTCTGCTTGCGATGCTGAGCATACTAAACATTTTGTAGAAACACTTTGATATCCACACAGTGTTGTTATATAAAGGTTTATAAACACATACTTTTATACAAGCCAGGTATTTGAATTCGCAACAAGTTCCTTCCAACAAGTTAATCTCCTCCAGAATAAAATTGATAATAATTCAACAACACGGAGTTGTAGTCCGATTAGAAACATGTAATTTCCGCCAGTAATCTTAAATATGTTTCTGTCCATGATACAAAATTAAATAATCAAGATTAATCAGCTGATAATCTTATAATAAAGTAATATTTCGCACTGATAGCACCATCTAAATTTTAAACTTTTCAAAATCTAGGATAGTCACCTGTTTACAGTATTTCTCTTAGACGGTTTGGGCATTCATTTTGATTTATCGTTTCGCCCTGTATGATATCAATTTCTCTTGCTAATTTATACATCTAGTTTTGATTGGAGCTCAAGTAATGAGGTGTAATTGACAGAAACGATTGTTTGAGCATTTGATTTAGCACGTTTGCTTTTCAAAACTTTAATGGTATGTTGTTTATAATATAAATAACAATATATCATTCCTATAGAGGGTATTGCATTGATTAGAAGTGAATATATATATATATATATAAAATCCGCTTTAAAATACTGTGTACAGAGTCATATAGATTTCATAAAATTATCCACGGCGAAGTAGATTAAAATTGTTCAATGAACTGTTTTGGTTTCCTCTAGCGCTTTCATAACACTTAACAATGGGAAAATACTAAAAACGAATTCGGATATGAATTGCAAAACAAAAAACCTAATTTACTGTATAATCTGCCCGGGGTGCAATGAATATTACATCGGACAAACAGGAAACGCACTTACAGAACGCGTAAGAATTCACCGCCAACAAATTAAATCCCCGGAAACACGTAAAATTCCATTAAGTCAACATTTAGACACATGCGGGAAAGGACTATTTAAGATATATCCATTTTACAAAATGTATGAGATGGATATATCCAAACGCAACTGTAAAGAACAATACTTTATTAACACACTAAAACCCAAACTAAACAGTTAAAAAAAACTTCACTTAACACGACATGGGAAGTCGCCTCACGTCACACTATTGTGACGTCATCATAACGCATCGTAATACATCACAGTAACACTTAGTTACAATTTAAAAACACATCCTCCTGAAGATTGTTATAAACATGAAAGCGCTAGAGGAAACCAAAACAGTTCATTGAACAATTTTAATCTACTTCGCCGTGGATAATTTTATGAAATCTATATATATATATATATATATATATATATATATATATATATATATATATATATATATATATATATATATATATAATATATATGGTTATTTTTGCAAAATATTGTCATCCGCCTATGCATACTGCAAACGGTTGTTATGGTAAATAAACAATCCAGTCTCTTCACCCCGTTTTTATGTCACGTGAAACAAATGATACTGTACTCTTCCAATATATGTCCGTAAGTCTTTGCGTAATCAAATGTGAGTAAATGTAAATATCCGTTCTAGGCTGAATGAAATGATGCATTCACCTGGTAAATCGGCACTAAAATTTTATTTCATTTTTGTTTTTTAATAAACTTGGCCAATTTCTTCATAGATCCCTTGATACCATCTCCTGTCGTCGCGCATGTCCCTTCAATAAACCATTTCCGCCCGGTGACGGCATCGATACTGAGAGCCTTAGCCACTTCTGACAGTTTCATGGCGTCTGCAATATAAACATTTGAGAAAATAAACTTGAGAGTATTGAAATATCAATAATGTCTTGAATATATTATATGTATGAAATCTACAGGTGAAAGCCATGTAATCATTAACTTACATTAACTATGTTAACCTTTCATAGCCTATATATTTAATTGCTTACTTGGTAAATCTTGTTTATTTGCCATGACAACAAGTGGGACTTTCTTCAATTCTTCATGTTCTAGAACGTTGAACAGTTCTTTTTTAGCCATTTCAATTCGATCCTCGTCACTACTGTCCACAACGTATACAATCCCTACAATATATTTGTCCCAGTTCTATTTGCATTTTCAAAAACAAGAACAAATTACGCGACAGAGAAACAACAACAACAAACACTGCTTAAAGAGACATTATTATTGAAATTCAAAACCAAGATTTATTTAGGCAACAGGGAAGACAGCGAAATATATCACTGTACATGGTCTGATACTGTGTCAAATTTTAGCAAAACTTTATAACGAAAAATTTGAGGTTTTGGTACTCATTTGGTAAAAGTTCAATTGCAATAGGATAAATACGTTTTTCTTCGTAAGATTAAAGTCATTTTCTATTTATTACAAAAATAAAGAGTGGATCTGTGACGTAATACATAAATACCCATAATATAACCATCGTATGGATGTCAACAAACGGAAGTATTATCAAAATTAGACCCAGACTCCCAGGGTTAAACATACCAATTTTCATTTATTTCGAATGTCTACCAAATTCAGAGGACAAAATCAAACAAATGCAGAATTACTAAGGATATATAGTGAAATGTATTTTGGGGAACATTCAGACACTTTGACAGTAAAGTCAACACAAGGTATAGACACAACAAAAATATATTAAATACATTCATTAAATCATTCACTCATGTGACACTGACTATATTGCTTAAGAGAGAGAGAGAGAGAGAGAGAGAGAGAGAGAGAGAGAGAGAGAGAGAGAGAGGGGAGCAGTTCGATATGATGAGGATAGGGTCAGTACCTGATGCATGTATTTCATCGCATTGTCATCGCAAATGTCGGGGTGTAGGAAAAAGCTTGTCAGGGGTTAATTTATGTGTGTTAAGAGTCCATAAACGCCAAAAAAAAAAAAAAAAAAAAAAAATGTCCCCAATCTAACATCTAATTTTTTCTCTGAAAAAAAATCGCCTTTACTATTTGCAATACATACCGTTTTATAATAATAAGAATTTCATTGTCACATATATTGTATTTCTTAACAAGTTTTAATAAACCAAGGAGAAAAATAGTCTTTGTTAAATGAAAATAGTGTAGTAAATATTATAAACATAATACCAAAGTTATAATGCTCAAGACGATCGCTTCTGTCAATTAGACTTCATTAGCTGAGCTCCAGTTTTAAAAAGATTTTCTACAAAGAAAGTGGTATCAGACAAGGCAAAATAATAAATCTAAACGTATAGCCAAAATATGTCTAAAAGTAAGCACTGTAAAAAGGTGACTATCTTAGTTTTAGAGGAATTTAGAATTTTAACTACAACTGGAAAGTAAGGCAACATCAATAAAAGTGTTAAGAATATTTTGTCAATTTGCTGTTGTTTGGAAAGGTCTCCTTAGCCAACTTAGCTTGAGGGAATATATAAACGCTTTGAAAATTAACCATTTTGATACACCCTTTTTCATAGCTCTGAGAACCAACACCTCTTTTTACGTTGTAAATTTTACTATTCCATGAGAAATTGAACAAAATTGTATCAATTTTATTTAAATATTTTTCTTCTGGAGCTGGAAAAGCAATAAACAGATGGTTCAACGGAGATATAGATAATGGTTTTATAATATGTATTTTGCCAATTGGTGTTATGTTTTATCTACTCCATATTTTAATTAATGCTTTAATTGATTTCGGGTATCTCAAGTAAATGTGTACAAAAATCTATTCCTAAAAGCGTAAATTTGTATTTGCCAACATTAACTCTGGTAAAATCATTTCGATACTAAGGTTTTTACTCCCTTACTATATTGATGTTAATTCTTAAACCTGATATATTGGCGAATTTATTCAACTCATTTATAATGGATTCTTGTAATGAAACTTCAGATCCATCCAATATAAGAGAGATGTCATCTGTATACTTAGATACTAAAATAGAACAATTATTAACATTTATACCTCTATTTTTGTTATTGTTCCTAATGCAAATGGCTAAAATGTATGCAGAGAGAATAAATATGTATGGGGCAATAGGATCACCTTGACGACATCCTCTCTGAATTCGAATGAAAGATGACAGACTCCCACCTTGATTTATCGAAGAACTGACATTTTTGTGTAATGTTCTAATCCATGTAATAATACTATTACTAAAGCCACAAATTTGAAGTACTCTGTCAATAAAAGTCCAGCAAACAGAATCAAAAGCTTTTTTTCAAAACTTATCTTTAAAAGCATCCCTGGTATATTTTTCCTCTGTAAATTGCTTGATATCGTATTTACCCTTGTATTTTCACCGAGAGAAATCCTATCAGGTCTTTATTAATTAATTTATCAAGAGTTTTCTCTATTCTAATAGCTATATCACCAGATTTATTTTCTAAACAACATTCAGTAAGGAAATATGTCGCCACATTAAAAAATATTGTTTGGATTTGTTAGATTTAGGGATACAAGTTATAATGCATTCACGCTGTGTTATTGACATTTGGTCTTTAGTATAGCCAAAGTTTATAGACCTCACAATAAAGCACCAAGATATTTCCCAAAACATTAAAAAAGTTCTATGGTATACCCGTCCGATCCGTGACTTATAGTGTGTGTGTGTGTGTGTGTGTGTGTGTGTGTGTGTGTGTGTGTGTGCTTTTCAATACAGTACAAGCTTCCTTTTTTGTAATTGGTCCTTCTATATTATCAGATTCAAAATAATTTAATCTAGAAATATCACAATTTTATAATAATTCTCCTGAGTTTACATCATTAACTTTATGAAGAGTAAAGTTTTTTCCATAAAAAGAACACACCTAAAATTCTTCTGTGTTTTGTACTAATATCCTCATTCTCTTTTTCTAATTTTGGGGGGTTAATTTTCGATACAAAATTAATATTCTCCAGGGAACATACTTATGGTCATCATGGTCATGTTGCACATTTTGAAATTACTGGGTGGGTTTACATCCAACGATTATATGTATATTCAAAATTTACAACATGATAACTACAGAATATTGTATTTTCCAATAAAATGTTCATGAGGCTGTTTCTCTCTTACTAGATAATTCGCTCAGAATACCAGATATAAACTGTTAGTAATACAAAATACAGAAAAAACATTTAAACTGTAATAAATAATTGCAATGTCTTATCTGGTATTTATAACAGAATTTTAAGCAAATACAAACAAATGGAATTCATGAATTTGGAAGGCGAAAATATTGTTACATACACATGTAGTAAATTACTGAAAATATTGCATATTTGTATTTTTCAGTAAAAAGTTCATGAAGCCGTTTCTCTCTTACGAAATAACTCGCTTATTACCAAAATAAGACATTAATTATTTATTATTACATTTTAAAAACTTTTTTGTATTAGTATCACTTATAAAACTGTTACTAATACAAAAAAAGCGTTTAAACTGTAATAAATACTGGTAATGTATAACAAAATTTTAAGCAAAAACAAATCGTATTCATGAATTTGGAAATCGACAATTCAAGACTAATATAATACCTTTAACGCCAGAAAAGTATTGCTTCCAGGTTTTTCGGGTTACGTCTTGACCACCAAAGTCCCGTACTAAGTAACTACGTTTTTTCACTTTAATGGTCTCAGCATTAAATCCTATGGTTGGTATTGTTGTTACAACCATATCTAGCTTCATCCTATACAGAATCGTCGTTTTCCCTAAATTACAAGAGAAAAAAAATTATCACAATTGATATGCCGTTAAATGTTCGTGACAGTAAGTTCTCAGTTAGGGGGCATTAGCTGTGCATTTTTTTTTTTAAATGAATAAATTTTTCCCCCATTTTACTACGTAGATTGTTATACAATAACTTAAAAGAGATAAACATAGACATAAAAATTCTTAAATTCCTATACATTTTGTGAAAATTGCTTGAGAAACCCATTTTGGCAATTATTCACTTACAATTGACTAATTGTATATGCATACCACAATGGGCCTGACCTTTTTCGAAAAAAAATAGGAATATAAGATTTTTATGCCTTTATATAGCCTTTACTTGTTATTGTACATCATGTACAAGTAGTTAAAGAAGAAAAAAATAAATTATTTTTTTGTTGGTAAACACAGCCAATGCTCCTTTAATATTCGTGTTCAGTATCAGAGCAAATGCATACTCGATTGACGTTCTCAGATATCGATGTATCGTTTGTGTAACAGTCATACAGATGGCTATACTACAGCCAAACAAATCAATTTTACAAATTAATAACCGTCCTTAAAACCATAGAAAAAAAAACCATACAATTACATACTTTTGTACTGATAGGATACTAAATATTATAAATATAATATCAAAGTTACAGTTTTGCAAAATAAAAGACCAAAACTGCTCAAGATGATCGTTTCTGTAAATGTGACTTCATCAGTTGAGCTATTTGAAATAGATGCAGAATTCGAAACAAAAAGTGATATCATACAAGGCCAAAAATTAACCTTAATGTATTCCTAAACCCGTCTGCCAAAATATGCCTACTTAGCTTTTGATGAGTTTAGAATTAAAACAGCGTTATCCATTCGAAATAGTTAAGTATAAAATAATCAGCTGGTACTGAAATACCAAGTACAGGTCTACCGAGGCAAATTGGCATAAGTTTACAAACACAACGAGTCTAAAGTAAATCAAAACAGAGGTGATAGGATACATGTCGTCACAAAAATATTAGAGTTTCAGCAATACATGGAGTCCTTGCAAGGCAATATGTTTTACCTGTACAATCTATTTTTGTAAAGTAGATCGTTAACTGAACCCGGATGTGCCACTTTTCCTATACATGTAGACTTGTGCATGTACTTGGTTTGTGTATACCACAGGGGGCTCAGAACGGACCAGCAGCAATCGCAACGACACACTGGTAATGCATTACTGGTCAAGTTGAAAATTTACTTTTATCGCTTAAATTTGGCTAGGTTTGATAAAGTCAGTATGTTCCTGATTGTAAAGTTTTTATAGCACAAGTGAGTACTGTCAGAATCCCCTGTTAGCATGTCACATCCGTCGCAAATGTCCCATGGAAACTTCATATCATTGCAAAGTTAATGCTAGAACACCACTAGCTGACACAGGAATCTGTGGTGGCTGATTTGTGCCATGTCGACTTTTCGTTATTTCGTGGCGAAATGACGACAAAACGAAAAGACGATAAAATTGAGGCAAAAAGACGACAAAATAAATCAAATTAGCAACTTACTTTTGTCGTCTTTTAGCCTAGCGTTTTGTCGTCTTTTTGCTCCAAAAATTTAAGACTTTATTGTCGTCATTTCGCCCCGCAAATTTGCGACCTTAAAATGTTGTCTTTTCGCCCCGCCACACATACCGGACGTTACAGAAAGAAAAATTTAATGTTATTAGAATATTTGTGTCAGAAATGATAAAAGATTTATTTGAATTAAATATTTACGTTAATTATAGTTTACTAGACCGACTAGTAAAAAAGTACACTTCCCTGCAGTGGTTTACTATATAGCTTAATTATTACGGAATACACCGACTTGTACAAATAAAAAGGAACCACCCTGGAGTAGGTCACTTTATAGCTTAATTATCACGAACTAGACTGACTTATAGCCAAAAGGACCCCACCCTGGGGTAGGTCACTTTATAGCTTATTTGATACGGACTAGACTGACTTAAAATAAAAAGGACACCACTCTGGGGTAGGTCACTATATAGCTTAGTTCTTACGGACTGAGCCGACTTATAGAAAAAGTCGCAAAAAAGACAAAATGACGACAAAACGCCAGGCGAAAATACGACAAAAGTAAGTCACTAATTTGCTAATTCGCCTCAGTTTTGTCGTCTTTTCGCCCCGAAATAACGAAAAGTCGACATGGCACAAATCAGAAATCATAGGAATCTGACGTTTTATTACATGTAAACAAAATACATGTACATGAATACAGAATTCTGGACTGTATCCAGTTGCACAATGCATTGTTCACTTTAACCAACAGTTAGCGTATTGTTTTAACAATGGTTAACTTCAACAACTTTGACAAATTACACACAGTAGTGGGACATAAATGAGTTCCCAAGATTTATTTTCACTATAAATTACATGTATTAGTAAATTTGTGTTTATAAAAAAAACTATCTCTAGAAGTCGGCCTTTATCCTATTTTAACAAAACTTGATTCACCGAAAGTTGAGGTTTTGGTACTAATATGCCTGAAATTCCATTGCAATCTATTAGTTATTTCAGGAGAAATACATCATTCTTCATGAGAGTAAATTCTAGCGACGCCATTTCGGTGTTTATTACAAAGATAATGAATGGATATATGACGTAATTCATAAACACCAAAATAAAACCAATGATACCAAAGTAATTTATGAATGTAAACTCAAGGACAAATTATCAAAAATAAGCCCAGATGTCTAGAGTTAAACGTACCATTTTTCATTATTTTCGGCTGTCTACTTAATTCACAGAACAAAATCATACAAATGCAGAATTACTAAGATTATATAGTGACATACATATTTTGGAACTCATTTGTAAGTAGATCACTGCCCGACACTTTAAACTATGTTTATTGGCTAGATTTGATAATGCTCGAAAGAATTTGACGTTTTAACCGGTACATTACCTGCTTTGTCTAAACCCAGCATGATAATATTTGGTCCGGTGTCGGATAGAAAACTTGCAGAACAGCCCATCTTAGCGACATTGGTTATCTCAGGAAGACCTTTAATACAACGTCGAAAACTTAAGATCTAATTACATATATTTTGTTTTGACTACAGTAACACTAAGCGAGATAACTCTGCAAATCCCGTGATTTTTAGGCGGATAAGTTGTAAATTTTCTGGAGTGTTTTTTAAGCACCTAAAGTTCATTCCTTAAAGTTTCTTATTTTAATGCCCAACCGGTTAAATGTCAAAAATTGCATGTTAGTAAAATAGTAGAAATCAAATAAAAGAAAAAAGCCCGGGTTGTCCTCATAACTTGTCACATTCAACAGCCCAAACGCAGCGCGATAAAACTCTAGGGCAAATAGGACGGAAACCTGGCGATAAAACTCTAGGGGCAAATTGGCGATAAAACTCTAGGGCAAATAGGATGGGAACTTGGCGATAAAACTCTAGGGCAAATAGGACGGAAACCTGGCGATAAAACTCTAGGGCAAATAGGACGGGAACCTGACGATAAAACTATAGGGTAAATAGGACGGGAACCTGGCGATAAAACTATAGGGCAAATAGGACAGGAACCTGACGATAAAACTATAGGACAAATAGGACGGGAACCTGGCGATAAAACTATAGGGCAAATAGGACGGGAACCTGCCGATAAAACTCTAGGGAAAATAGGACGGGAACCTGGCGATAAAACTCTAGGGCAAATAGGACAGGAACCTGACGATAAAACTATAGAGTAAATAGGACGGGAACCTGGCGATAAAACTATAGGGCAAATAGGACAGGAACTTGACGATAAAACTCTAGGGCAAATAGGACGGGAACCTGGCGATAAAACTCTAGGGCAAATAGGACGGAAACCTGGCGATAAAACTCTAGGGCAAATAGGACAGGAACCTGACGATAAAACTCTAGGGCAAATAGAACGGGGACCTCACGATAAAACTATAGGGCAAATAGGACGGGAACCTGACGATAAAACTATAGGGACAAATAAGCAGCATATGTACCGGTAACCGGGTTCTATAAATAGATTCCCCTCGGGTTCTATAAATAGACAATGACGTCATCATGGTTTTTTATTCCACCATCATTTAGGGTAATTAATTGAAGTAAATTCTATTAATAAAAGGTATGACATCATTTTAGAATTAATGAAGTAAATTCTATAAATATGACATTTTTCCTATATTTACATAATTATGACATCATCAGATATAAAAACAATTTAATAGACTAGTGGTATTTTGTTATGTATCATTATATGATATATTGGTTATTTATGAAATACGGGATGATCTATTTTGATTGGTACCGTTACTCAACTACATGTAACAATGCGAGTGATGCTTATTTCCCGAGAATGATGTAAGGTTGTTGCAAAATATGTCGAACACAAATGAATACGAGCTACGTCATACGGTAGGCGTTACCTCCGAGATGCTCGGACTGGATTGTGAAATGTCTGAAGAAACATTTCATTGGACCGTATAATTAATGAAGTAAATTCTATAAATAAAAATGACTTCCCTATATTTACATAATTATGACATCATCAGATATAAAAAAAATACAAAAAAGACAAATCAATTAAATAGACTTGTGGTCTTTTGTTATATATCATTATATGAAAAATTGTTATTATGAAATAAGCGGTTGATATATTTTGATGTTGGTCCATCACTACGTCAGTGTAAGTGAAAAAAATATTGAATGAGTGACACTCCTCCGAGATGATGTAATGTTGTTGCGAATACGTCGAACACAAAATTAACTCGAGCTACGTCATACGAGAGGCGTTACCTCCGAGATGCTCGGACTGGATTGCAAAATGGCTGAAGAAACATTTCATTGGTCCGTGATGACATCGCTTTAAGAAATTAAAGTAAATTTTCCGAGATATGCATATTAAATCTCAAGTTGCGACATTTGATTGACTGATAGTTATTTTTTTCTTTTCATTGTAATATTTATTTTCTGAACCTTATATAAATAAAGACCAAAAACGACTGTACTTAAAAATTAAAAAACAAAGTCAACAATCTTTATCTGGATTATAATTTAATGTGAGATTTGAAAAGTTCAGTAATAATTCGAAAAACTAAGAAGGACAAATAATTTACAAGAAAATAACAGACAGAATAAGAAACGAAGGTAAGATTTT
Organism: Atrina japonica; assembly: GCA_030159075.1. NCBI lineage: Eukaryota > Metazoa > Mollusca > Bivalvia > Pterioida > Pinnidae > Atrina > Atrina japonica. The sequence goes on from BROG01000001.1 coordinate 1,228,835, forward strand.
ACTTATTTACAATAAAAATAAGCAAGAAATGTTACACACGCACATTCACACCCTTATTCACTAACTCATACACACCCCATCCTCTCTCTCACACACACACACACACACACACACACATCTTTAGTTTCTGTACTAATTTAATAAAGTAATACAATTTTTTTTAAAAAAACTTACATTTTTTTTAGAAAGGCACGTCAACACCCACCCCAGTGGCTCATAATACTCCTATAGAAAATTGTTTTTTCCAAAATAACACTTTTTTCACATTCAAATCCATATTCCAATTTGAGATACACTTGAAGACATCGTTTAGGAGAGAGAGAGAGAGAGAGAGAGAGAGAGATTTTAGATCATTTCTAAGTTTCTCAGTTCCTCAAGATTTTCATTATATTCCTGAATCATGGAGTCCTATTTTTCTGTTGATAGAAACATTGGCTATCTCAGGAAGACCTGGTGCTTTGCACTTTTAATACAACGTCGAAATCTTAAGATCTAATTACATATATTTTGGTTTGACTACAGTAACACTAAGCGAGATAACTCTTATTGTTGATTGGGATAAATCTACCGGAACGATGTAAACAGACTAGGTTACTGACGACATTATTGTGGTGACATTTTTTTTGACAATTGTTATCATTTAATATTATTCGCATTTCAACAACAAATAAAAAAGAACATGGTAATCCACAAAGTAACATATTGTTCGTGGTCTAATATTAAACAGTATACTTGGAAGTGAGTCAAAGACACGTTTCGGTTCCGAAAAAAAATGGTCATATGATAATTAGCGAAATTCTAAATCCCGTGAATTTTTAAGTGGATAAGTTGTAAATTTTCTGAATGGTTTTTTATACACCTAATCAGTAAATTTAAAATTTCATGTTTTAATTTTCTTATTTACGCCCAACCGGTTATTTCAAAATTGCATGTTATAAATAGTAGAAATAAATAAAAGAATAAAGCACGTGTTCCTCATACTTGCACATTCAGTATACTTGATATAGGCATGGACGGGAACCTGGCGATAAAACTATAGGATAAATGGAACGGGAACATAACGATAAAACTATAATGCGAAAAGGACGGGTACCTGACGATAAAACTATAGGGAAAATAGGACGGGAACCTGACGATAAAACTCTAGGGCAAATAGGACGGGAACCTGGCGATAAAACTATAGGGCAAATAGGACAGGAACCTGACGATAAAACTCTAGGGGCAAATAGGACAGGAACCTGGCGATAAAACTATAGGGCAAATAGGACGGGAACCTGGCTATAAAACTATAGGACAAATATGACAGCTTTGTTAAATTCCTATTTATAAAATTAAGTACTGCTGCCATTTTATCAATGCAACCACCAACATATGGTGTCCTTTATGTCTTCTCCATGACCCGTATGCATGAACCTGTTCAACGTACAATCACTGTGACCTGTCGTCGTCAGAAAATTTATATTTTACCGACATTGCTTCATCTTCATCAAATACTTGAACATGCATGGTAATTGTAGTCCTAGTGTTGGACCAAAACGTCGCTTGCTTGTTACTCTCACATATGATAAACAATGTATTGCAATCCAGTATTTGTGTCATGCCCGAAACGGTGTAAACTTATTATAATCTATTTTGCACTATACAGAGTTGATTTAGAGAAGTTTATTTATAGGTAAATATTACCATCCCCCTAAAAAATAGTAATAATAATAAAAAACAAAACAAAAGAAAAACCTCAATCCAATCGGCCCTAAAATGTGCCTTATATGAAATATTACATTATTTAATCTCATTTCGGATTTAAACAGTTATATATAATGCGCGTGTCTCCTTATGTTTATGTAGGATGACAAGCCTTTACAATGAGTGTGCGAGATTTCACATAAATACAACGTAATCTAAAAATAGAATATTTAAACCTAACCTGCGGAATCTATGCCAAGGATTAGAATGCTAATTGATTTTGATCCAGAAAGCAATGAATAAGAGTTTCGAAATTTTGATAAACAAAACCCCGTTTCAGTTAAAAAAAATTATTGGATCTAGCTAGAATACGTAGTTCAACATGCATAATTATAAAAAATGGAAAATATTATGTCACCACTGTTAGGACTATTAACTCTCTCGGGTTTTACTGTTACAAGACAGTGTTACGTGTTAGGGAGGCTCACCTTTATTTAATAGAATAAAAACAAAACACGATATATATCGACGTAAGCAAGATTTTTATCCAATTTTCTCGTCTTAATATTTTTTTTAACTTTTGCTAGATATTATTTTAATCAATAAATTTAAATTATTTATCTCCCTTTATATATATAACTATATATACATGTATATATCATGTTGCTAGTAAACAAAGTTATATTTAGCAGTAGGTGATTCCCCTAATTTTTACCGTGCGTGATATGTAAAACTCCGAGAACCCAGTTTATACGATAATATCGTGACGCTATTTTCTCCAGGCTGGAACTTCATACATGTAAGGAAACTACGTTGTGATAATTGGGTCGTCAAAAGTTGAGTACAAAAGGATTTAAAACGAATCAAATATTGTCAAAGCTCAGTTCGATAACAAAGCCAAAGGAAATGGGTTCATTTTTTTCCAAACTCCGTGATATATTGACAACTTCAGGCCCAGCCCGAATTCTGATGCTTGGCCTGGATGCCGCAGGTAAGACATGACTTCATATTTAAAAGTAGGCTGGATTTGTAAAAAAAAAAGTGGAGCTGATGTATGTTAGGAATGATTTGAATGTCTAAATAACCGTTATTATACATAACATATGTGTAATGAACGTAGATCTATAAGCTATTAGCTACTGTTTCCGTGTATACTGTACGCAGCAAAAATTTGTAACAGGTTAGGCGAGATCTATACATGCACATATAAATCGCTGTTGTATGTGACCAAGTGTTCCAGTCATTGATTTCATATTTCCAACATGCAGAGTACAAAATGTATATATAACTGATGTTGATTTTGTCTTTATCATTTTTATTTATTCGGGTGTTTTACGCTTCAGTCAATAATTTTTCTGTAGGGTTTAATTAACCAGTTTTAAGATATTTTACAAAAGACGCCCATGGACAATTTGCGTGCTTGACTGCATGGTTTAATCAGCGATATATAAAGCGAATGTTAGCTTTATATATCGCTGGTTTAATACTGTTATAAACGTTCTTGACGGTGTACACTACATTTAATACACGCTGCTGCATAATTTATGGTCGAATAGGAACTATTGAATAAAAAACTAATTTATCTACGAAGTAGCATCCTTCATTTTGCCACATTCAACAATTTTTCATTTTTATGGTGGCAGTCAGTTTTGACGGGTGGAGGAGCGAATCTCTTTACAATATATGTTACACAGGAAGATACCATCTGCCTTCCATGTAAACTGGCGTTCACAAGATCAGCTCAGTTAGGTTCCAACGGGACGCGAATCCGTGCTGACTATCTGTTGATGTTTGAGACTACGTGGTATCAAGCACCATATTCTAAGTAACCACTCCGGGGCACGGGGCACTGCATCGTTCATAATGACCCGTAAGGTAAAGGTATCCATGTTGTTTTCATATTTATTTATATATTTTTTTACATTATGAGTCAAAGTATTAGTGTTTGCATATGAAACTATGACGGAACCTAACTGGTAATGTTTTATATGCATTGCAATGCTTATGCTGGCCTATGACATTTATATCCCGCCAATATTTTCACTTTGGCAAATACATGTATTGAGACGAAAACAGTCTACAGGGAAATTGCTACAAATATTGACATGTGCTGGGATGTTCCCTCACACAACGATAAGCTTGCACCACCCCTCCGGACACTCAATTTGACACCAGTCTAGTCTAAGAGCATGGTCATTTGTTAGCCGGTGACGTCTCGGTATTAGCTCTGTTTACCAAAAAATATATATTTCAATTTTTTCCACTTTTACTTCTTTTACTTGATATACAATAACAAATAAGAGCTATACACAGACCTAAAAAATCTTCTATTCCTATATATTTTGTTAAAATGATGTCAGGCCCAGTGAGGTGTGCATATAGATTTCATCAACTGCAAGTGAATAATTGCCAAACTGGGTTCTCGAGCAATTTTCATAAAATACATGAATAAAGGAATTTAAGAATTTTTATGCCCGTGTATATCTCTTTTTGTTATAGTATGTCAATTTAAGTAGTAAAAAAGGAAAGATTAAAAAATAATAAGAAGAAGAAAAATTAATGGCAAGGCCAAAAATAAAACTAATCTCAAATTATATTATTTGTTACAGGTAAAACGACTATACTATACAAAATCAAACTAAATGAGAATGTTAACACGATACCAACTATAGGATTTAATGTGGAGACGGTCAATCCTGTGAAAGGGATCTCCTTTACGGTATGGGATGTAGGGGGACAGGACAAGATCCGTCCACTCTGGAGACATTACTACACAAATACTGAAGGTACGTGGTGAATTATTACAATATATATAACTCGAAGAGTCCGGCGCCAGAGATCTTCCAAATGAAATCGTCGCATTTTAATTTTCGCTGCTCCAGTTAATTTCATTCGGGTGCTAGCGAGTGAGAAATTAAGTTGTATTTAAGAATGATTTCCAAGTCACTTGGTACGGATGTGGCAATGCATTTTCTGTTGTTTGTTTTTTTGTATGTATTTTGTTTTGACTATCTAATTTCTTTCAACGACGATAAAATTGTGTAATTTGTATGTGTCTTGTCATGCGCATCGTAATAAGTTTTATATAGTTCGTGTGTTCACAAGAACCGGCAGAAATTCTGTCCGTATATTGATATAAAAATCATTTATATAACCTGCCCTATATAGATGATTTGAATATTATCAATCTCATTACAGAGGACTGGCTACATAGGGTCTAAATGATTTGTATATTATCAACCTCCTCATTACAGAGGGCTGGCTATATAAATGATTTGTATATCAATATACGTGGAAAGAATTTCAGGTCCCTGAGGTGTGTTGTTCATCTTCCCCTGTCAATGTTTTCTCATCCACGTCGTTCCTCATACATCCACGCTGTAGAAATGAAAGGTCGTAACCTTTTTTTGGATACAGTTTTCAATTCTGCATCCTCCTGTGAAAAAAATCAAGTCAAAACTCCCAATACTTTCCGAGAAAATTAGGAAAAAATGTCTTATGAAAGGTCGTAAGTGACAGATACGACCTCAGATAATCAGTTAGTCAGTCCCAAAAGGTCGTAAGTGACAGATACGACCTAAAATAACCAGATAAAGTCAGTCCCAAAAGGTTGTAACTGACAGATACGACCCAAAGTACGTATCAACACTAATTAAGGTTTTACTTGAAACATTTTGAATCTATCATTGCTATTTATTATCTATGTTGACATAGGTATTTAATACAAATACATGTAAAAGTTACTGCTACAATATATGTGTAGGTCTTTTTATTTTTTTTCCTTCTACTGAAAAGTTTGAAAATTGCTATTACGACCTTTAATTCCACAGCGTCAACATATGGGACGAAGTGGATCAGAAAACCTTGACTTGGGAAGATGTGTGTAGCGTCATGTTGTAAATTTTGAATGTACTCTGTGGGTATACATACAAAATTTACAACATGACAAATCAATTTTGTATTTACGCCCGATGGTTTCTTGACAAATATTCATTCTCATTATCGCATACAGGTTTGATATACGTTGTGGATAGCAATGACAGAGAGAGAATAACGGAATCCAGGGAGGAACTTTTTGGAATTATAGACAGCGACGAAATGAGGGGCGTACCTGTAGTTGTCATAGCAAATAAACAAGATTTACCAAGTAAGTGCATTTTATTTTTACAAAAATACGGAATAATTATGATGAACAATTTGATACCAGTGAGCTGTTTTAAAAACTGAGCACAATGGGAATGACTATGCAAAACGAACTACATATATAATTATAAAAAAATAGAAAACAGGTGATTGATTTCATCATACAATTTAACATGCCGCAACAAGCCGGGATTAATTGAGAGAGAGAGAGAGAGAGAGAGACCCATGTTGCATTATATATTAATTGTTTAACGAACCAAGCGATATATTCAGCTTAAACGGTTTTATATATCGGTATTGAATCATAGGTTTTATCAATGTTAGTTTACTTTATGTTTTATCGAGACTTTATTTTAATGACAATAGTTTCGGCCTGTTGTGAATCAAATATCACATTCCGTTGTACTTTTGCAGATGCTTTAAGCACATCGGAAATAGCGGATATGCTAACGCTACCAAAACTAAGAGGAAGAAAATGGTTCATTCAAGGAGCATGTGCAACAACAGGTGAAGGAATATGTGAATCCATGAGAGAGATGGCACTATTAGTTAAAGAATTTAAAAACAAAAAATAAACACAAGATGAAATTTTAATGTGCTAATTATCAATAAATTTATCCCGTGAAGCTGTGGCATCTAGGATACCTGAATGAACCACATCATTTGTGCGTTCTAGCAATACCAGCTGAAAATACAGCCTTCGACAGTTTTTTTTATCCAAAACAGAAAGTGAAGGTTGATGTGATTTATCACTGAATAATCCATTTATCAAGTCCTCATTTAGTGACAAAACTTGCTCATCGTTAAGATACTATGATATTATGCAACATCAGGAAGGTATAAATTGTGAACCTTTGCCTTCAAGTTCAGTGGATGAACATAGACTTGCCGCATATTTACCATCAATATATTAATTTGCTCTATCAATGGACAATTTAATCTCTCATTTCTGTGATAAAGTATAAATATTAGATGTTCAAAATTTTAAGCCTAAACCCAATACAGTGCAACTTCACAATTAGGACCACCTAACTGACTGGCTCAAAGTGGTCCGATAAGTGAGGTAGTCTTTAGGTTCCACTGTGTAAATTTGATTATGAACGCTGTGTTCTCTACAGGTTATATCTTTGTTGTGATGATAATATGTACAAACATAGACCTATGGTGTAAGAATATTAAGGTTCATTAGCTGTATTTACCCCCCCAAAAAAAATCAATTTTTTTTGGTATTTTTACTACTGGTACTTGATGTACAATAACAAATAAGATCTATAAACAGGAATAAATAATCTTATATTCTGATATATTTTGTGAAAAAAGGCCAGGTACAGTGTTGTACACATACAAATAGTAAGGTCCAGTTAATCAATTACAATAGGAAACTTTCGAATTAGCTTGGATTACCATTCTGATCATGTATTTATTCTTGCCTTTTTTAAATTTTGTTCCTCATATGTTCTTCCACTTTACAACATATGTAACGTACATGGAATATCCATATGTTTTAGTGAACTAACGCTATTTTGTCTAAAGAAATCCAAGAGACTCTCCTACTACAATGGGTTATTTAGTTGAGCGCCAAATTACTGAAATGTAGCAAGTGCGCAAAAATATGCAGATAGACCGAGAATCCAACCCAGGACCTTCAGAACTTTACCAATTGTGCTATCTGTATATTACCGAAACCGGAAATAACGTGGAGGAAAATTGTTCAAGAATCATGTGACTGGCGATAATAAAAGCAGGATTATAATGGTAATCTTGGCAGACTCCAAAGTTATTTTTTTAAAACCTGATTTTCTCAAGCAATTTTCACAAAATATATGGGAATTTAATAATTTTAAGGCCTGTGTATATATCTTTTTTTGTTATTGTATATCAATTTAAGTAATAAAACAGGCAATTTATCAATTTGTACGAAATTAAAACTAAGTACAGATCTCATGTATATAAAGATATTTGAGATTTTTCCCCGAAAAACATTAGACTCTTCTGTACATCAATGACTCAGACCAGTCCAAATGTATATTTAGGAGTGAATAAGTTTGATACACAGGTATCCAATTTATATGTATCTTGATAAATCTGAATATTGTTTTATATGCACATATCTATTTATTTATCATTTTCACCAACAACATTGCACTTTATATGATGTTAATAATATACATGCTTGTTTTGTATTTTTATAATAAAATTTTAATGAAGTTTTATCTGTTTCATAATTTGACAACTTTATTAATTAACTTCACCAACTATTTTATGTTATACAAGTGTTGCTTTGTACATTGACTTCACCAACTATTTTATGTTATACAAGTGTTGCTTTGTACACCTTTCTTGGATTCATTTGAATATCGTATAAGGATAGTGTAGAAAACACATTTGTGTTGTATGTAATTTCATATTAAATACCTTTAACTCCTTTACTTGTATGATTTATGAGGCTGATGGTTTGTTTCAATATTATTCATGTGTATGGATTCTCCTCTATATATGCAAATTACTGATTGTGCATTGTTCTCAGGTGAGTACATGGGCAGTTGAAAATAAACATTTAAAATAACTCGTATAAGAGTTGTCAGAAGACAACAAAGCTCACCTGAAATGAGTGTAAATTTTAAAAATTGGGTTCAAGTTTTTGAAAAGTGGGTCAAAGTTCAAAAGTCAAAGTACCAAATGAAAGTTCTGGTTCTGATATCTATATTGAAATATCAAAACCCTATCTTAGTACCTATCCCTGGTGGTTTAAAAGATATAGCCAAGGATAAAGTTTTTGAAAAGCACATATAGGTCAAAGTTGAATGTCAAGGTTCCAAATGAAAGCTCTCATCATAAAGATGTGAAATATGAAAGCCTTGTGGTTCAGAAGATATAGGCCAGGTTAAAGTTTTGTCTACAGATTCTGCCACTGGGGGATGACATGAACTCTCCAAACTTTTGTCCTGGCAAACTAAAAGTGACCGATTTTTACTTTACATCTGACACTCTGTGAAAGAGTGACATTAAGGTGCAATTCTCACATGCCAAGTTGATTCTGATTACTGGTGGAAAAATGATGCTATAATGCATAATATATTGGTACTTAAAGGGGGTCTGGCTGCGTTTATCAAAAAAATTATTTTGATTTTTTTTTTCTACTTTTACTTGATGTACAAAATTGAATAAGAGCTATACACAGGCATAACAAGAGCACTGCAAATGGTTCATAATCCACCCATCATGAATAAATTTTCAAAGGGATTTTTTTTTTATGGACATGTTAGTATGTGTTACAGATCTTTTTACAAATACAAGTTGCTACAGTGATCTTGACCTATGGGGTATGACCTTGAATGGAATTAAATGAAAAATAAAAAATTCTTGCATTTTCTACATGTCCTTTTTTTGACAATCAAAGGGCCATAGCTCGCGAAAATTAATGCAGCATCTTCATTTTACGATATGCACATCTTCATACGATACCAATCACATATGCCAAATTGTGAAATATTCTGGTGAAAACTGGACTAGTTGAGCCCACAAGAAAATTGAATACCAGAAACCAGAAAAAACTAGGTCCATAACTCCAGTTCTGCGGAAAGTTGAAACACGAAAACAAAACCTGTATTATATGTTAAACAATATGCTTCTTGTGATACCATTCCAAATTTGAAAGGAACGAAATGTAAAATAAAAAAGTTCTTGCATTTTTCATATTTAGCAATAAAAGGGGCATAACTCTGATTATGACTCAGGTCATAATTGTTCAAGTTATTGCATAAAACAGTCAGAAGGACAACACAATACCAAAAAAACGCCGTCTTCAACAGGCGTATAAAAAATCTTATATTTCTATTTATTTTGTGAAAATAAGGTCTGGTCCAGTGTGGTACACAGTAAGGTTGAGTTTATCAAATGCAATTGAAAAACTGCCAAACTGGGTTTCTCAAGAATTTTCACAAAATATATAGGAATTTAAGAATTTTTATGTCAGTGTATACCGGTATCTCTTTTTCATTACTGTATAGCAGTCTAAATGGTGGGGGGTGGGAATTGAAAAATAAAACCACAGATAATATGTCCCTACAATAAAAGTGAATATTTGACTGGGAATTTCTTTTTGAATACTCAGTTTACTATTCATTTGCAAAAACAGTTAACCCCCGTTATAAAGCCCTCCCTTATAAGGCCAAACCCGCTCTTTTTTAAGAACGGATTTCCTCCCATATAATTCCCTCGTTGTTATGCCAAAACCTGCATACCACCATCCGCCGCAGATTCTCCAGTACAAATGGTCATTTATACATGTTAAATCCATCAATTATATCGCCAGACCAGATGAAAAAAAAAAACCAGGTGTGAGTAAAACTGTTCGCCGACAGTAGCTTTACTTCATACTTCGACTGCAAAGGGAGGTAACTCGAATATTGAGTGTCATAAACTGGTATCTGGTTGTGTATAAGTCAGACGGGACCAGCTTATGAGTGTCACGCTGCCGTGAAAGTAGGAAACAATCAACACGTCCAGTGTTTACACAGCAATTATCATACGTCAAGAAATAATCAAGTTGATGAGATATATAAACTTGAAGCCTTTGTATTGCTGGCCTGTCAAAGAGTTATTTTAAACAAAAACGATTAAAGTTATCATTAGAAATGTTTCAGGGCTAATATTAAAAACAGATATAGATTTTCTGGCCGTTGAACATGTAGATCTACTGCTACATATTTCGGACAGTTTAATTTTGGCCATTTTAATAGGGTGGTCAAATTGTCCAAACAATAGACAAAATATCCAAATTTACGATATTAAGTTGTAAACAGGATATGATATGCAACAGGGATTAAAGACATGTCAAGAAGAAAACGACCACACCTCAAAATTAGTAAACCTCGATATATTGCCAAACCCATTATACTGCCAAAATTCAGGAAAACAAAAGGTGGCGGTATATCGGGGGTGAACTGTACTGTATACCTCGAATTTTTCAGTGTTTAATTTTTTGTTACTTTCGTCCATAGATTATCATAAGAAGGCCAATTTTATATGAAAGACGAAATTAACAAGCTAAATATTTGAAGCATGGACAAACATGCCATCCATAAGACTCTAGTGATTTACGGTGAATTTAGGACTGAGTGAATGTGTTTTCTGTCGTAAAATAGGTAAAATAACCCGCCTCAAAATTGTCTAGGTATACAGTATCAGTGCATTCACTTTAGCTTTGTGTAACCTTTCCCTCTACAAAATAAAACACAGTTGTGGTTTAGTCCTTTATTGTCATGTTCAAAATTGTGGATGTTACTTGTTGGAATATGGGAAATAAATAATAGGCAATGTTCAACATTGTCTGCTCTAGTATTGCAGATTACAGCTATAGCACTGTTTACAACATAAAGGGAGATAACTCAGTTTTTAGGCGTATCTTATTGTCATTCATATATCCATTCACAAGAGTGTGATTTATATTGCATCAACTCATCATCCTTGAACCACATTGCTATTTCTTTTTTAGCACTTTCTACTGCATCACTTCCGTGACAAATGTTCCTGGAAAAAAAAAATATTTGAAAAAAATATGAAAGAAAAATAATTTCTTTATATGTTCCAGAGATATAAAAATCCAAGCACATTATCATTTTTTTATCAGTATTTCTTCTTACTGCGTACTAAAAAACATCATTTCTTGTATTATTTTAAAATATGCATTCCTTACAATGAGACAAACGGGATGAAATAGAGTTGCTCCCCCTGAAATACTGAGTTATTTTAATAAACTCATGCAGGAAATTGATGCTTTATGGCAAATATGAGCTTTTTTATGCATCCAAAATGAAAACAAACAAGTTTCTTATTACATTGTACGATATTTTTTTAAGTGCGGTGAAACCTCTATAAACCCCCCATTTCATTTACCACCTCGCTTTACACCACAATTTTTAAAAGTCCACTCTTCCATATACATATGATTTCATTTAAAATTTCCCCGAACAAATCGCCAAACTCCCAATATATTGCAAAATCTGGGATGAACAAATGGTGGCAATGTATAGAGGTTTTACTGTATTAAGCAGATATATACTGTATATGTTGGAAAAAGTAAATGAGTCTCACATATGTTGTTTTTTTTATTTCCAAGGACTCTATGAAAGTTGAGAGAGAGTATCTTATTTCCACTTATCTACCGGTACATGTAAATGATATCACTTACATGTAACTAGCACCATTTACATCTGTTCATTTGAGGAGGATTAAAAGTGTTTTTACTTTGTACATAGTCTAAATATATAGATCTATTTTATGATTATCTTGGTCTCCCAAAATATTGGAAACTCCGGAATTCCTGAATTATCAGCAACAAGCTCAGTCAGCCAAGGTATAAGATCATGAATAATTTCATATCTCAATGCGAAACCATCTTGGTAATCATCATCACTTATGCTAACACATTCATGTATAAGCTTTGGTTTAACCTTGAGAAATTATAACAAATTGACAAGCCAAGCTAATGCTAATGAAAATTTGGTTGCCAAGCAAGAAAAAAATATTATCAACATGTATTTATCTTTTGATATTCCAATTGTGCATATAGTCACTGAGAAATCTATATGATCACTGTACAGAAATGCTGAAAAAACGATCAAAAGCTTGGACAGCAGAATTAGGAAAGAACTATACAAGGAGGAAAAGTTGTGTATCACATATATCTATTTCTATGAAACCAAAATGTGTGTTCATTTGTATATACAGCAAAACCTGATTTAGTGACCACCTGTGTATAAGGACCACCTGATAATAAAGACCATTTTTTTTTGCTGTACCCAATAGTACCATTTGCGTACAAATCAACCTCTATATAAAGACCACCTCCCTATAAAGACCATTTTTCTTGTGTCCCTAAGGAGGTCATTTTATACAAGTTTCACTGTAGACTAGAAGCATCATTCATTGATGAAGATATATATGACATCATTATAAAGTGAATGGTTAGAGCAATTACAAAATTCTTGGTTTAACCAAAACCTTAGCCAGAGGGACTTTTACTTTCTATGTTAATTTAAACAGAATAAACTAAGCAGAGTTTGTGCAATGGTGAAGTTTATAAAATTTCTCACATCACAGATCTCAAAAGATTTCCATGTTTAAAATAGTAAATAAGAAACACTATGAAAGTCCAGAGCTCTAGAAAAGGGGAGTAAGAGGGTATTAACCCTTTAAAAATTTGAAAATCAGCTTTGGAATGTAGAACATGGAGTGAAATTACTATTTATATATAATCATGTAAATCACCCCCTTAAATATTTACAAATACCTTTTAAGTATTTTGATTTACCCTGCAAACTTTATTTCTGGGATTGAAATACCCTTTACCTGAAAATCTTATCTGGAGCTCTGTGAAATACATACAATATAGACAAGCTCAGTCAGCCAAGGTATGAGATCATGAAATAATTTCAGATCCATATATGCGAAACCGTCTTGGGAATCATCACCGCTTGATATAAATCTATGTATGTACACTACAACTCAGGGCTCGATATTAACCTTTGTCCGATTGTCCGTGGCCAGGTGAAAATCAGCTCAGACAAGTAAATCTTCCTAAGTACTTAATTAACTCATTGACCCCTGTAGACAAAGTTGAACTCTCCCATTTCAAAGAATGGTAAAGACCAATGTCAGAATTTGGGAGTTAATGATTTTGAATTTAAATACTGCAAAAATTTCACATGCAATATTTACCTGCTCACACCTGAATTATGACAGTAGACCATACTATCTATTGATTAGGATGAGTCTTAATGTGACCTCAGGGGTTGACAAGTTAAAATAATCAGCAATATATATTATAATTTGCTATTTCAAACCAAAACTGAATTGATGTTTATGCATCTAATGCCTAATTGAAGAGTGAAGCTTGAATTACTAAAATGAAAAATTTAAAGACTCTTAGAGACACAACAAAATCAGTCTAAGGGAGATGGTCTTGATATACAGGTTGATTTGTACACAAATGGTATAATTGGGGACAGCAAACCAGCTCGTATTTATAAACATGTGGTCGCTAAAGCAAGTTTTACTGTAATGTAGGTGCGAATAAAGAGTCCTGACTCCTGTCATCCGTGAAATATTTATAGCTTTGGAGGCTGCAGTGACGCTGAAATTATTGGGTTTACGACTGATGAATACAAATCATAGACAAAATAATACCGAAAACCGAGTTGCACACAAACAAAAGAGATAATGAAAGACAAGTTGAAAAAGAAAAAGAGCCGTTTAAAAACATTCTGCAGTCAATCAATTACCACGCTCAAGCTTCACACGATTAGGTTTTGTTTATTTATTTTAACATTATAATATGCAAAGAGGAAAAATCTGGACATTCCTGTGAATGTCATACACATAAGCCCATTTGTTTTGTTTTCTTCTACTTTATTTTTTTTATTTTTGGTAACATCTCTATTGTTGTTGTTGCTTTTATTTCTTGTCGTCTGATGGACATTATCTTATTTGGTAGGCCCATTCATTTTTTATCATTTGTATTAAAAAAAAATTTTTCAATGCTATGAATTTTTTTTGTAAACTGGATTTGTGATTTGGACAAGATACTTATTTATATTACTTGTCTGATTGGACAAGTGAAAAAAATCCTTAATATAAAGCCCTGCAAATTACACTAACGCCACCATGGCATTGACAGATTGTTTCTTTAATTTTAGGGAGTATGTTATTTTTTTCTTATTCTATCTTTATACTGTAGAATCAGAAACTTGCATGGGGTTAAAATTTTGTTGTTTAATAAATAATACAAATCAAATTTCGTTGAAAAAAAAATCATGTTTGTTAAGAAACCTATTATTATTTTTTGGTATAATTTATTTAAAATTTTTGTCATGGTTTAAATTTTGTTGATTAATGAAAACAACAAAACATATATGAAATTAAAGGGGAATTAGCTATGTTTTCCCCTAAAATTATTTCAATTTTTTCTACTTTTACTACTTGTATTTGATGTATAATAACAAATAAGAGCTATACACAGGCATAAAAAATCTAATATTCCTATATATTTTGTGAAGGTCAAGTATTCATATATAATTAGTAAGGTCAAGTTAATCAGTTGCAAGTGAAAAGGTGCCAAACTTAGGTTTCTCAAGCAATTTTAACAAAATATATAGGAATTTAAGAATTTCTATGCCTGTGTATATATCTCTTTTTTGTTATTGTCTATCAATCTAAGAAGTGGAAAAGGAAACAAATTTTTTTTTTAAATCCACAACGAAATATTCTGATTCTACAGTGTACATTGGTAAGCTGCACTTTAAACAAGTTCCATATCTAATTTAGAGTAAAAAGAAAAAGTAATATTGATGAATAAAAGTGTGATTTTATGGATTTTCCAATCTTTTGGGAATGGGACCTGTGCATTTTGAACTGGGAATTTTAGCAATATTTTATTGAAATCGGGAAATCTAAAAATACACAAAATTGTTTGAAAATACAAGAATCTCTTAAAATTCATTGTCGGACAACTTCAATTGGGAAATTTTGATTGCAAATTGGAGATAAAAAATTGGCATTGAGAATGGGACCTTATTTCGCCGCAACCCTCTCCCCCCCTGGTATACGGCAGAAAATCCCTGGACTTTTTACATGGCTTTGCAGGATTACTGCATATTAATTAAGTATATTTCTTTTGTTCTTGCTTGTTGTTTTTCTAGACAATACATATACTAACTTATACATGGATGAAAGTTTTCTTAATCCTACAATGGCTACATGCAAAGGTCAGGAATGCAAATACATTGTAGTTTCATGAGGCAATTATCTGGGGAGGATAAAAACAACATACATTGTATAACTAGACTTGACATTGAATTTACGTCTACTCACCTTCCTACATCGATGCAGAAATCACCACGGATGGTGCCTGGAGTAGAATCTTGTGGATTGGTGGCACCCAACATAACTCGTCCCATCTTTACAGCTTCCTTGCCTTCCCAAACCTGTCAAAATCATGTCAAAATCAATTTACCTTGATGTCCATAGTTCATTAGAAATACAGTTATACACAATTATGCTTAATTAACAACAAATCAATTACTTTAAAGCAGAATGTGTTTGAGAAAACATACATCATCATAACTAACAGTAATTTGATCCAAACAGCCAGATCATGTTCTACTGGACAAAGACTTTTAAATAAACTGATAAAAAAACGACATCTGTCTATCTCAGGTGCGAGAAAATAAAAACTATGTCCTTGAGGGCTTCTAGATTTTAAAGTCCCATTATTCAGGTAATCACTGCCTAAAGTAGGCCACAACTCAATTCTTAGTTTGTTCATATAAGGCAATATACAACATTAATATTGTGTTAAAACTTGAGGAAAGAAACTGAAATTATTGAACAGAAACCAATATGTTGTACAATTACAGACAGATAAACAAATTATCTCAGATCTCTGGAGCACAAAAAAAAAAAGATAAAGAATAATTAACCATCGAACTGTTGTAATAAGCAGCCAATGGAAACTGTCTTGAAACTTGAAAGACCAACCCTTATGCCACTGAAGTGTGGTCTAACAAGACAGGTGGTCTCTCAAAAAAGGTTTTATTTTAAGAATTGTGAACCATGTGGTTTTGGTTTTGGGAATTGTCTGTTGGGGCAGGGAGACTTTACTGTCAGTGGTCTCTCAAGACAGGTTCCACTGTATACTGGAAACTAACCATGGCAACGACTGGTCCCATTCTCATGTACTGTATTAGTTTTGGGAAGAATGGCTTGGATGATAAATCTGCGTAGTGATTTTTGAGGAGTTCTTCAGATGGCTAGAAATAGAAAAAAGTATGTTACACACAATATCATAATGATTTTTGATTTGATTTTGACTATTGTGTTAAACGCCATAACACAACAATCTTTCCAGTCATTTGATTTGACTTTTTGTTTTACGCCATACTCAACAATCTTTCAGTCATATGATGGCGTCCAGTTTTTATTGGTGGAGGAGAAACCCTGGTTACCCGGGTAAAGACCACTGACCTTCCGCAAGAAAACTGGCAAACTTTCCCACTTAATTCGAAATGACCCCAGCAGGATTCGAACCAGAGGTGACAGGCCTTGTGATTTAAAGCTCAATGCTCTAACCACTCAGCCACGGTGACATACATAATATATATATATATATATATATATATATATATATATATATATATATATATATATATATATGTACATGTATATAAACAATGTTTGGAAATTATACAAATTAACAATGATTATAACAAAAACAAAAATATATAAAAACAGTAAACATATACATGTTTTCTAAGGTTTCCATGGGCCCGATATTCCACCCCATTCCAAAAGCAAAATAAATGGGTTTTTTTCCCCAATTTGATGAAACAAAACAAAATACTATGAAAGACTTTTTGAGTCACAAAAAGGATGAACTAACACAATGATATCTTTCATGATAAAACATTCAAGTTACATGCATAAAGTCACTTTGATCATGATAAAGTGCACTTTTTGCATGCAAGTAGTGACTTTCAACGTGATAAAATATACTTTTTGCATGCAAAATCAATTTCAATGCATTAATTCTGTTAGCATGTACGACATCATCAAACACTTGCATGTGAATTTAAATTGTGGCCAAGAGGAAACAGCCAATCAGAACTCTTCTTACATCAGAAAAATAAAAAGAATAAATGGGTTGATTTTGTGTTAATGATATTCATTTACCAAACAAAATAAGAATTCATTTTGATTTTATCTCAATATCTGATAATCTAGATAAATACATGTATACTAGTATATGCCAGGAATATATGCACATGTAAAAATATAAAGAGTAAACAACATGTATTACCTAAAACCTGACCAAATGACGGTGTTTCAACCTTGAAGATGCCATTTTCTTAGCAGAAAAGAATGTTATATCAAATCCAATCACCCATATTTACCAAACTAAGCAAATTTTGACATTAATAAGGGGACTTAAAGATACACTCATACTTGCCAAGTTTCCACAATAAATAGGGAGACTCCCTATTTTCATGTAAATTTTTTATAATTTCTTCAAGGAAATTGCATATCTCCTTCATGAAAAATTTTCCTTTTAATTCTTACTAAAATCAAGAGTCTCACCCATGAGTTTGAAAAATCTCCCCCATGAATATTTTTCAAGGTTAGCAAGTCAGTACACTTCTTTAATATTCATTAATATAGAAATTAAGAAAATATATCTGCATTTAGTGCATAAAATGTGTCACAATATCGAGTGCCATTTCATTACTAAATTAATTGAAACAAGGCCTCTGATTGGTTAATTTCATCATGTAAATTCATATCATAATTCTCCACAACTAATGCTTTAGAAACCAGTTTTGCATGGTAAAAACTGAAAATAAAGACAAATACATTAAAATGTCATCTTTCATGTAAAAAGTAACTATTTACATGCAAAAAGTATGTTCTATCACATTAAAAGTGAGTTTTTGCTTGTATCTCGCATGTTTTATCATGCAATCAAAGTGGTCATCATGTTAATTCATTGCGTTTGTGATCCAATCTGCCTTTCATAGAATACAAACATAATGAACAATAGTCAAAGGTCAAGGTCAAAGGTCAAGGTACCAAATTAAAGCTCTGGACCCAGTTGCAAAATAGGTTGTTAAATTTAACATGAAGTAAACCAATGTTAAACCAATGGGCTAACTGTAGTTTAAATTTAACAATGTGTTGTGCAACCGGGTCCCGGTCATAAGGAATCTACTCATGTATATATTGGTGTAAAATATTAAAGCCCTGTCCCTTGCATTTAAAAAGTTAAAGGCCAGGTTAAAGTTTTGTCTACAGACACCGAAAAGAACACCCAATGCATGTTATAAAATCAATAAAGACATTTCCTCCGACTCGGTGATACATCATTATATGTACATTATTATTGCAGATGCCCAGTGTTCGATATATGCCAAATTGTACAACAGAAGCTTTTAATCTAGTCCAGTATTTCATGTTACCATGGATATACACCTGCACTTTGTTAACTAATTACTTACCAGTAATTGATTGTACATTCAATCACTATCCAGCAAATATATATGCACAAATTATTTCTTTTTTTTTCGTTACTCCATACTCTATTGACTGCATGCACTAGAGAGAAGAAATCAATTTATGTGAATATCAATTTACCCCACCCTCCTCTCTTTGCCGTTTTCTAATTCTATCTACATGTATACAAAGTTCAGCTATAACTTTTTGCTGACTAATCTATGCACAGAGTCTGAAATTGTATATATATAAGTTATAACTACACAACATAATGTGCATAAACAAATTAATGATCATTATAATATATAGCCTCTCCCATGTACATCAGGGGCTGAAAATTCCTGAGGTCCGAGGTCTGGGACCTACATATTATTTTACTTTCGACCAAAGCTTTCATGTGCTGTGTGGATTCTAGGACCTACAGTGGCTACACATGTAACAAGTCTGAATCAGTGAATAAATATTGTCAATTTCTTTCTTTCTAAACTTTATTTGTTTCCATTGTAAAGTTCAATTGTTGTTTTCTAATATGATTTTGTTGCAGTTTTTGGTCTATATAATTTTGTGTTCCCACCTTTGAAACTGTTATATGTATTGATTAATAATATTAAAAAATTGAAATTGGACCCATATGTTAGAGGAATGGACCCTGAAAAAATTTAAACTAAAAAGTCATGGACCAGGCAGAGCAGCTGAAAGAAAATGTTTAGCCCCTGGTACATGTAATGGGGGGGAGGGGGGGGGTTAAATTTTCTGGCTCCTGTGCTGTATGTAACTTGTCTCCTACTCCAAAAACTATTGAATGGACTGCAATACTAATCCCCTTGAGGTGCAACATATCAAATCTGATCAGAATTCTTTGCGACAGGTTTTGACAACTGGCAATTTTTTGCGCCATAATCTTCGGACAGGACAGCCCCTGAATCGTTCAGGTTGTTTTTACTTTTAGGGGAGATGAAACTGTTTAATAAATGTCCAAATAGAAGATAATGTGCTAGGTATGGAATGATGGGTCGCAATGCAGCAGGTCATCTGGATGCATGACTAATAACAGCAGCAACAAAGACAGTATTTTTTACTAATTTGACCATTTTTCTTTCCCGAAAATTTAGTGAAACACCTTCAACATTGCCACTGTATACTGCACTGGGTGACCTGCAGCAAAGATAACTGTCCATTTCGTACTAGTAGTCTATTATTACAAAATTATATTTGCATGTATGTTTGTCACCAATTCAACCATGACAATTTTAATGTTTTAAAAAAAACCTTAGAGAACTTGCAACATTACATGTAAATTAATTATGACAACTGGTAACAACAGTTACAGCTGCAATGAAGAAGCCTAAGGTAATTTACTATTTTGATTTTTATGTCTCCTCAAAATAATAAAATACCTTCTTTGTTGCAGCTGTAACTATGTGCCAGTGAATCCACATTTTTTTCAAAACATTCATCTAAAGTCATTGAAAATTTCGATATCACCCTTGATAAAACTTAAAATAGATTTGAATCTATACCATAAAATTCAAAATATCTAAGTTTAGCAGTCTGGCCTAATAATTATATTCATAACAAAATATAAACACAGAAACTTAAAAAAAAATGTAAATAAGTCTTTCAGGTGAAAATGGGAAAACGATTAAAAAAAGAAGAAAAGGATGAGACACCAGACGGTTGTTAAACTACCGTAATAAACAGTAACACGGCTCATTGCAATTACTGCAAATCTGTGAAGTTATTTAAACCCAATGCAACTAAGGGTATTTAAAACCTCCGGTAAAAACATTCCAGTTAAAAAGCCGGTCATATATCCTGACCTTCAAACATGTACCTGAACATCGTCAAGGGCCTCCAATGATAACGTATTCTATTACTCATAATGTCCACCAATACACGTGTGACGTGATAGCATAGTATATTCTATTGGAAATGGAATATTTAATTTTTAAGTGAATAGAAGCGACAATTGACTAAAACATACCAAAAGCTGTTTGCATCCGACCATTTTATAGCCTCTGTTCTCGAAACGCTTGATAATTTCGCCGACTAGTCCCCTCTGGACACCGTCGGGTTTCACCATGATGAAAGTACGTTCATCGGAAGCCATTTCGGACGAAAAGGAGGAAAAAATCGCAAGTAAGGTCGCAACCATGTGGTCCGATGACGTAAAAGGAAGTTGCCGGTACCACGTGACCAAGCTTCACTGTCTCACAACTTACTTATGTTGCGTTTCAAATATTTGATGTGCCTATAGTCCGTTTGCTAAATTCACTAATGGAAAATCTCACACTCACACAAAGTGATAGAAATGTTAGGGTTTACTGAATTATTGTCCATCTACTGAATTTTATGGTTTGATACAATAATCTTAATTATGTTAAAAGGCCATTAGATGTCAGCCTGTGTTTTTTTTTGTAAAATATTTTTTTCTTTTTTAACTAGATAGCCTACACTATAAAAAAAGAGATACATTAAAAAATTCTTAAAATTCCTATATATTTTGTGAAAATTGCTTGAGAAACCAAGGTCTGGCACTTCAGTTGCAATTGATTAACTCAACATTACTATTTGTATATAATTACCACACTGGGCCTGACCTTATTATCACAAAATACATTGTATATAGGAATATAAGAATTACCATGCCTGTGTATAGCTATTATTTGTTATTTTCTAACTTATTATAACTATCTATTACCCATCCAGGGTGCTTAAAGCAATCATGATCAGAGCTATGTAGTCAGTGCCACAGATATAGGTCTACCAAGGTAAAGTGGTACATCCTGGTTTAGCCACAAACCAAAACAATACAATCTACTTTCCAAAAATAGGTTGCACAGGTAAAACACATTGCCTAGCATGGACTCCATGCATGACTAAATCTCAAATACTTATACTTCTATGACGACAAGTAACTTGTCACCCCTGTTATGATTTGATTTAGACTCGTTGTGTTTGTAAACATGTTCCAATTTACCCTAGTAGACCTAAACTTGTGTACATAATATCCTGTCTCTGTCTCCAACCCCCTCCTCTGCTGGAATTTTTTTTTGTGTGAATTGTTTACATTTTAAAAAAGATTTTAAATGTTTCTCACATCTTCCAATTAACCTTAGCCTTCTTAGAAAGAACACCAGCTGATGCCTAACTAATATCAAGGCACAAGTATGTTACACCAACCTTGTTAAAAAAATAATCAAATAGTGTTACCCAGCAAAGAAACAACATCAACAGAACTGAAGCAGTAAGATGTAGAACAGTCAGACTCACCACTGGAGACTATAAGAGCAACATTAATTCTTCATCAAACAGAAAAATGTTTCTTTATGCTATCAATATTATCATTATTAAATCTATATACAAATGTAGTATTCAATTCTCCCCCTCTAAAAGTTTCCCCAAAGAAAAACTGGCTATCCGATTATTTCCCCTTGACCTGAAAGTTTCCTCAAGAAAGAGAATTGGCTAGACAGTTTTTTCACTTGGGAAACTTTCCAGTGTTAGTGGGGGTGGAGAATTGACTGAAACACCCGTGTAATATGTATACATGATGTAAGCAAATATTATACAGTTCACCCTGATGTATCGCCTTCTGTTATAATGCCAAACCCAAGTCAAAACTCCCATACCACCATCCGCAGCTGAATCCTTGGTACAAATGGTCATTTATATATGTTAAATCCCTCAATGGCTTGTTTATACTACGATCGAAAGAGAGATAACTTCAACATGGACTGTCATAAACTGGTATCTGGTTAAGTGAACAAAATGTAGTAGTCAGACAGAGACCAGCCATCCTCATAAAACAATGGTCCAAAATTGTTCAGCTCTTTCCTACCCTTGGTCTCATGCAACCAAAATCTCTCGTACATATTTTTATTATTCATGAAGCCTCAGCCAATGCGAGTAGATGGTGCTCGCATTCGTCAACCAATCAGATCGAGCCTTTTAAACAATTTCAGAACTGTAATGGACCAACAGACTATATACAAGAGATATAGAGTTACGATAACTTCTGTTGCCCATCACAACTACTATTTGAAAAATTGGACAACACATACTCCTTATAAATATTCATTAGTTACAAGAGATTTTGGTCACATGAGACCAAGGGTAGGAAAGATCATAGCCATTCTGGACCGTGGTTTTACAACAATGGGGACCAGCTAGCTTACGAGTGAAATCTCGTTTCTGTGAAAGTTTGAAAAAAATCGACACATCGTGTATTAACACAGCAAAAGATAATTATTAGGAAAGAGGATATGATATACAGCAGGGATTAAAGACATGAAAACTACCACACATCGAAAATAGTGAACCTCGATATATTGCCAAACCTGTTATACCGTCAAAATTAAGGAAAACAAAAGGTGGCTGTATATAAGGGTGAACTGTACTATGAGGAAATCTCCAAACTGTTTAAACAAGAGAGCTCCTAGGAGCTATATGTAGCATGGCATACATGTATAATCAATAATCAAATAGTGATCCGTTTGTCTGGCCTTTGAATCACAGGCGAGAAAAAAAGAAGAGTTACAAATTTTATGTTTTTAAACAAGTTTTACTTCATAAGGTTTCATGTAAATTAAGTTACAATTTTCTTAATCCATTGCACATGCCCAACAACACATATGAAACAAAATTTAATCCAAGATAGGTTTTACACTTGAAAGTTTGATCAAACCTGTTTTTTCACATAACACATAATTTCAAGCGGAAATGCAATTACCGATAAATGTTACATATTGATGTAAAAAAGACTACTATAAACATTTGTCTTTATTGCACAAAAAATTCAGTTACAGTATAAGTGCTATTAACAATACATTGACTATGGTAGCTCTGCGGTTTGACAGTGTGAAATACAGGGATGAGATACATGTAAGTATAGCATAAATACTATAGGGTTAAATATTGGTTTATTTTTATCCCATAAAGTGGTTGTCTCTGATATGGTGTTCAATGTTCATAAATTGTTTGCCAAACCATTTTTAAAAATCATGGGTTACTTAATTTTTGGTTGGTACTCTACATGGAAGTGTCATAAATTTTGACAACAATATCATCAGAAGTGAATTTTACATTTAAATGTGCACTTTGATTATGACATTACCATGCATATTTCATTTTAGTTAAAAATATGAAAATGAGTTTTTTATTGAAACTGACAATGTGAAGTATAACAGGTGTACCTAGATAAAAATATGAAATAGACACACAATAGCGATCCCTTTTCGTATACTGTCTTTAAATCACTTTTGACAGAGATGAACTTTTGTGTAAATTTGCAAATGGATCTGTTCACAATTCAAATATCTAGCATATATTTATATCAAAGTTTGTGTTTTATAAGCCTTGGTCCACATCTTTAACAACACTGAGACTGTTGAAGTGATTTTAGAGAACTTTGTGTATGCACAATTTTGCAAGCTGCATTCTTTATCTAAAAAATGTAATTTCTGGAAATAGCGATAGATACATACCCTGAATATAAAAATAAAAATAGAGACTCGGTGTGTATGTATATATACATAAATATTCCATTGCAACTTGCAAAATTGTCAGTCAAGAGATCAAAGTCTTTTGAAAATTTTAAATTGTGCATTAATGTATCAATTTAATAGTAAGAAATAACAGATTTACAGTATTTTTCGACTCTCATTTACTCTTGCATGAAAGAACAAGAATTTCCTACGCTGTTTTGGGGTCCAGTTACTGGACCCATTCCCAATGCAAAAATGGCTTGCATTTCACTCCAAAATATGCAAAGTTCCCCAATTTGTTTTTTCAAATTGTATATATATGTCCATTTTTTCAGACTCGGGCCCAGAGTTTGGGAGGTAGAAAAATCCCTGAAGAAACATTTTTATTGACTTAAGTGTTTTCGATCTTCACTTTCTTCAATAGACTTGTGTATCATGAAAGTAAGTATATGGAATGTACTATATAGGGTAGCTTTCTGAAAAGCTTTTATCACAAAGTCTTGAATAAGTCCTGTACAAGACCTTAATCGGAATTATCTAATTCAGGACAAATTTTGAACAACAAGAGTTCCAGCAGAACCTGAAATAAAAGAAAAATGTGAAACAGTTTTGTTGATTTTGAAGGTTTCTGAAACAGAATTTAATATTGTACAACTCTAAAAATGACCATCTAGTTTCTATTGCCACACAATATGACCTAAAGGTAACAAAAACAATTCTGAAATTCGTATCCAATGAGCACAATTCATTTCAATATACAACGAAAGACTATAAAAAAACCTGGGTAGTTCAGATTTACTGATTAAGCAGTAACATGAATGAAATGTAATACCGGTAATAATGATTTGTTAAAAGTTAAGAGATAATTTTATAGACTGAAATAATTCAGAGAAAACGTTTATCTAGAATCAATCCAATCATTTTCAAACTTTAAAATTGGTACTGTAACAATAATACATTGTATTTTGTAAAATATTACTTGTAATTCATTCACTAAATATAAAGAATTGAAAACTGTTCTTACATAAAATAGATGTTTGTTCAATCTGACATCCTGTAATACTTCAAATAACTTAATTGCTCCTCTTCTGCCATTGTCCTCGCCTAGCAGTGTTTTGATAGCATCTGTAATATACCACCAAGTCTTATATGTAATTTACTTTTAACTCATCCATCCACCCCTGTGGTCACATTTAGATTCACCCATATCAATAAACTTTATGGCCTATTGTCATAATTCCGGGATGAACAAGTTTGATATTGAATGTAAAATCATTTTGAAATATGGATTCTAAATTATGTAGTCCTAAATTCTGACAGTGAACTTTACCATACTTTGAAATGGATGACTTCAAATGTGACTCTAGGGGTCAATGAGGGGTCAATAAGTTAAATATACAGTGGAACCTGTCTTGAAAGACAACTGCCAAGACAGACAATCTGTCTTTAAAGACCATATTTAGAACAAGATGTGTTTGTGAAACACAAATGCCCCCGGTCCCAACCAATTGAATATTGCACTTTATATGCAAGCAGGACGGAATTACGGACAGACAAACAGACGGACAATCCAAACACCAGATGCATGTGGCATACATTTCAGGCTGGGGGCATAAAACACTTAGTTAAATAACTTTGCATATACAACATCTTTTGAGAGACCACCTGTCTTGAGAGAAAACATTTCAAACCAGCTTATTTACACCCCTCAATTAACCTGACCTTTATCCAATCTTCCAAAACAGGGTCAATTTTGCTCACTGAAGTGTAACATGTGCTTAGAACTATAAAACATAACTGCCATTCAAGTTTTGTTGATGTATGGGCAGTAGAAACAGATAAACCAGGCCTAAACCAATCTTCTTAACCGGACACTGCTGCCAGGGCGATAACATAAAGTCTCCTCAACCTTCTTGAGATGAGCTAAATACCAGTAGCATTTTTTATTGTGTACATGTACTTAATATAAATACAAATACCCATATAGAAAAATTGTGTGTGTACTTTAAATAGTCTTTAATTCAAATACATCAGGTAGGGCTAAATGTCATTTTATCAAAGTTTATATCTGAAATACTTGCTCTATCTTTCATGGACCTGGGAATGCCCATTTAAAGGATGTGGATTTTTCAATCAGTAAAAACTCATAGATATTATATACATTTTATTTTTGTGTTTTATAATCATGTATAAAACTCTTACATTTATGTTTTACAACTTATGATTCTGAGTCTGTAGGATGAACTTACCTGGCAAATTTTGAAGAAATTTATCCTTTGCCTCTAACCTGGTCTGAAGTTTTTCCTCATCAGTTCTTGCTACCGCTGACTCCGCCAATTGACCATTTGGCCACATGGAGTTTTTGAAGACAGTAATGTAGTATATAATCATAGATTCTCCAAATATCCAATCCACAGTTTCTCGAAGTTGTCTATGTAAAGTAATATTATCAAAGTTTATAAATCTTATATGCTAAAAATGTAATTATAAATCTTATATGCTAAAAATGTGATTATAAATCTTATATGCTAAAAATGTGATTATACATTGAATGTACTAAAAATGTAACTAGAAGTCACCATGAAAATGTACTGCCCTTCTAACAGAACTTAACCATTTTAACACTAAGAATCTAAATAGTATGCTTGTTCTATTTTCTTAAAGGAGAATTAGCTGTGTTTTTTTTATAAACATTTTATTTCCTGTTTTACTTAGATTGATATTCATTAACAAAAAAAAAAAGATATACACAGACATAAAAATTATTAAATTCCTATATATTTTGTGAAAATTGCTTTAGAAACCCAGTTTGGCAATTATTTGCTTGGACTTTACTAAATCAACCTTACTATTTGTATATTCATACTACACTTGACCTAACATTATTTTCACAAAATATATACCGGTAGGAATATATAAAAAAAAAATTATGAATGTGCATTTCTTTTATTTATTTTTTATTGTACATCGAGTACAAGTAGTTTAAGTAGAAACAAAATCAATATAATTTTTTGTTAAACACAGCTAATGCCTCTATGAACCAGTCAATTATGTTCTGTAGAAGGTCAATAGGTCACAGTAAAATTTGTCAGAATTTACAAGTTTTCACAGAATTTGTTCACGTACTTTAAGTCTATATTTAAGTAAATTGATTAATTTGTAGATCAACATAATATTATTTCACTCGCCTGTTCATTCCTTAAGTAACATGAACTGTCCCATATCAATCATGTGAAGAGGAGTTCATTTTTTAAAAATGTAGATAAATCAAAGGCCTCTGATAGGCTAGATCCAATTAAATATAGATTTTATATATATTTCAATTATTTTTTGAAAGTTTCCACTAAATTCTTCACTAACCTGTTAATAGATCTCCCAAAAGTGACCTCTACAAATGTGATGAAACTTTTTCTAAACCATTTAAACATCCCGCGACACTCAAACACTTCATTTACTAACTTGTAAAATGGTTCGGCAATTGAATCTTTACTTCCTTCTATTTTTGACCTGGAATAAAATTTAGTGTGAATTTAAAAATTGCATGGCTATGTATTTGACTCCAGACTGACAGATAGATAGAAGTACACTTAGAAAAACAGAAAGATATACATGCATAGATAGATCAACACTAAGGATAGATAGACAGAGATAAATCACAGTGAATTCATTTATTGAATTATGTTCTTATTTAATTTTGATTGTTTATTGTTGTTTAACGTCCCACTCAAGAATCTTTCACTCATATGGAGACGTCACCAAATGCAGGTAAAGGGCTTCAAATGTTCTTATATGAAGACCTGTGTTTAAGTTGTTGTGAGGGAGCAATGGGCTTGAAGAATAACTATGTCTCCTATTAAAGTCTACTGTTGACTTGACCAGTTTAAAGTCCCTTGCCATCATATTAGGACTGGATGTCCTTACTTAACTGCTGAAGTTACTACAACAAATGAGATAGACAGTTCAGGCAGGGTTTTCCCCTTATGCATAATTTCTGCATCTCTGACGAATTAAATTTTTTGGGAAGCACACAACGAATAAAACCCAAGTGCCAGGACACACAAAATCTACATATTTGAATTTATTTTGAATCTAAGACTGATAATGGGTGACATTGTTTTCACAAATTTTAATTTTGAATGATGGTCTATTATGATAAATTCAATTGCATCGCAATATTTTCTTACTTGTTCATTTAATGTAGGCTACAATCACTTTACTGTGAGAAATTATGTCAATATTTGAGTAAGCCATCAATATGATTTGAAATTTGTATATTATTGAAATATTTTATGTCCCTTTAACTCAATGGGACTCACACATTTTTATCTTTTGGGTCATACAGATTCACTTAAATAAGACTCTAGGAAAAACCCTGTGTAACAGGTTACATTTATTAGCAGATAATTACCCATCAACATCATCGTCAACAAATCGCAGCTCTGAATCAGACACTGTCTTCTCTTGCCCAAGGTTTGGCAAGCTGTAATTTATTATAAAGTAACTGAGTAAATGACAACAATGAAATAATTCAAATATGTAATTTGGTAATTCCTAAAATTATTGTTATCTCCATTGTTCAGTAAAAGCAAATTTAACATCACTTGTGGAGGCTAAACAGCAATATGCTGTATTTTAGCAAATTTAATTTGATGTCTTTTTTTTAATTTAACCAATGTCTGTATTATTTAGCCCCCAAAAGTGATATTAATTTTGGCAGTGTGCTACAAAAGTGAATTTCTACATTTCTACCAGATGATGACACAAAGCGAAGATTCTAAGACCAGTGGCCAGCTGGTTTGATTTCATCATAGTATGTACCACAACAATATTTTTGTTCCTTCTGTTACAGAAAAATGTCCAACATAAGATTATTAATGTAAATCAATTTCACAAAACCATGTTCCATGTAGCCGAAATCATGCAATAGCTGACTATTGACCAGTATATGATGGTGGTGATAATACTTTTTTTTGCAAATTCAATCTATTCTTGTCACAAAATTCTTGATAAATCTTTTATATACTGAATTCTTTTTCACTAAAATAAGACCATAAAGGTGCTCTTTTACAGTAGGCCTACCTGATGTAATTCAATTTATCATTTTTTCTGTTATAAAATGTTTTTGATTACTGTAACATAATCATAACTGACTTTGTTTTACGAATTGCATTCTAACTAAGAAGGTCATGGGTTATAAGGAGTTAGATCGACGTCTGAATATCTTATATAAACTCTATAAAACACATGCAGAAAAATGTTGAATTAAAGGTTTTTTGTTTATATTTACTGTCTATCTGTTAGAATTTGTAAGCAAAACTACAAAATGGATAATACCTATAAATAATATTTTAAACAGCAATGATATGATCATTTCTGTGACTTATATATGGTAGTAAGTATGAATTGTATTTAATAATACCCTTACTATATATTAATTTTCTTTGTATTATATCATGTATATTATAAACAGCAGTGATATTATTTATGAGACTCAGATAGGAAGTCTTACCTTTTTAGGAAATTTTTTAGAACAAATTTACTTTTCTTTTCTGATTTTCGTTCTTGAAAATATTCAGGGGTGGGTGTTAAGAACCCATAGAGAGCCTCACTCTGAGCCATCATCCCATCTTTCATTACAGCCTGAAATAGGGATTAATCATATGATTAGAAAATCTGCAAAATAAAACAATATGGCTACACCGATACATGTGATAACCACAGCAAAAAAACAAAACAAACAAAAAATAAACAAAATTTAAAATAAAATAGGAACACAAAACAGAACTTTAGTTGCATATAAAATATAATACATACACTAAGATACTCATTAATGAGTTTTTTGCTGTCTTCCAAGAACTTTTCATCAACAGATGTAAATCTACCAAGTGTAGGTAACTCTTTCTTCTGCAGCCATGGCCCAATCTGATGAAATATGAAGTTTGTAAAGTATATAAATCTTTATGTCACTTATGTCTTTAAATGATCCTATATAAACCAAATTACTGACACAGACAGACAGACATATCGTCAATTTATAGAAAAGTACTTGCTTCCCAATCCAACAAAAATCTGTTTTATCCATGAACTATTAATTACAATCTCTGATTCGGATTATAAAACTATGTAAAAAGTATATCAAATGCATTTACAAATGTACCAGTGATAACTTTTACTGCTGCATGGAAAATTTGTTTTTGCCTCTTCTTCAACAAAATAAATAATCTGTTTATTTTTTCTCATTACCTGAATTAATTTTTTATGAGCACTATAAAATTCTGGAATAGTTCGTGACACAACCCATCCTTCTGAACTAGACTGAAGGTTCTGAGAAGTCCCTGAACCAGCCAGGTGAACAATCAGGACAAATATTGGCATTTTTTTCTCTCCTTCTGGAACAATCTACAAAAGATTAAAACAACAAATTTCCTGAATATAAAGTTAGTCTAAATGGTATACATATTTGAGCATAATCAAAAAGTACGAGAGAAAAAATAAATGTATGTTTTTCTGACAGGTTTAAATCATTTGATGAAGAAGAATTTCAACTGCAAATTATACATCGCATTTCATCTTTTAGGTCTTTGTTAATCTTTATTTTACAGTATCAAGTTTTATTCTAAAAGTATTCTATATGTAAGCTGGAACATAACTACACCATCATATAACATAGATGACTGTATCTATAGTCTAGTCAAATATACGTTTATTCATTAGGGTGTGTGCTACATAAGTAAAACCATTATATGAACACAACCCGAGTAAAATTTACTCCTAAAATTTCCATTTATGATGAAATAAAATATGAAGGAATATATCAAATAACACAAAGCTATTACAAGTGTGGTTACTACTGAATGATTTACTAGACATACACACACACACACACACACACACACACACACACACACATGTATATATGAGACACGTTAAGTGAAAATGGACCTTCATGACAATGATGTAGTAAGTCAGAAATAAGCAGTTAAAGTTATGTCTCAATCAGCACACAAGTTTTAAAATTGTCGGCCCACATTCTCGAACGACTTAATATTTGGATACAGGCGTTGTGATTGCTGTAGTGTCTACTCTACTGGTTCCTTAAAATGTATCTTAAGATGAAATCTTACTAGATCTATTTTAATAGGACATGGGTCTGAACGTAAGCATAATATGTTTTTTTTTAATTCTAAAATAATCTAAAGGGATAATGATAGGCTAGCTGTAATGCTGAGTAAACTGTATGGGTTCGTTTAAAAAACAAAACAAAACACAGAAATGACAAACACATCAAAGAAGATCTGGCATAGGTAGTCTGTTCATCCTGTTCTTGTAAAGCTTTATGAATTATCATTTAGAAAGAAATCAAAATAAATAGGAATGTTTTTAACACACAGTTGTATAAGCAAGCTTTTGTAGTCCTACTCCTAGTCTTTACATAAAGCTTCTTTTCTTCAATTTTGATTCACTAACTGCACAGCGATTATTTTAATCAATGGAACTGAAAATCACCGTTACCGGTTCCAAAAAAAAATAAAAAAAAATATGAACATTCGATTTATAGAAATCTTTCACAAAATATATTTTATAAGATATCATTACGGCAATCAAATTGATATCAAAATATTTATTTTCAGAGAAATTCGTGGCAACCAGAGTATCTGACAACCAAACCCATATCCCCATAACCTTAATATGTTGCATGTTCCAGGTATTCCGACATATTATTTTCTTTGACAGTATTACGATAATCCACCAACAATACGATACAAAATCTATAAACTCTTCTCTCTCTCTCTCTCTCTCTCTCTCTCTCTCTATATATATATATATATATATATATATATATATATATATATATATATATATATATATATATATATATACAAAGTTAATGCTACAATACTGCATAGCACTGTTGTATGCAGTACTGTATATCTTGAAATTATCGCTCCTGGTTATTTTTGCCTTTTAAGAAAGAAAAACATATTAATCCTGTCTTAAAATTGCCCTAAATCACTATTATCTGATGTTTGACACGTATTTCAATACCTAAAATTGCGCTTTCATCTACAGTTTGCCTTCTCATCTAAGGGCAAAAATGGCAAAAATTAAAGGGCAGTGAAAATTTCCAGGAATACAGTATTTCAATATAAACTTGGTACCTCTGCCTCATACACATGTGCTCGCCAGTTACCCTGATTTTCACACCACATTTGTGTCCGTAGAATGTGTGCTTCCAGATGTCTTCTCTCTGTTGACAGTTTTTCTAACTCCATTTCTAAGTCTTTTTCTAATCTGTCCATCTTGAATTGAATAGTATATCAATATAAAACAAGAATTCCGATAGTATTGATGAATAAATACAAGTCCACTATCTGTAAAACCACTATTACAGTGTGTCCCAGCAAATCAAGAAAGTTTTTTTTTAAGTCTGCATAAAAAAAACCATTGAATTATCAATAACTTTGCTATTTTATTTAAAGCTCATAGTTGTAATCAATATTGCATTTCAATACGAAGAATTCCCTCCAATACTTGAAATCCTATTTAAACCTTTTATGATTGATTCTCTGAAGTTGATCAGCAGTAATGGTGGCAGTCATTGTCATTGTCGATTTTCATGTGAACAGTCTATTATTTCTATCTGGGTGTGTACAATTCATCATTCTTAATGTCAACAAAGACAATGGATTGAAAAATCTGCAAATCAAAATCACCTCTGCACATGAATTGACTCCTCCATTGACTTGCACACGGGAAAATTGTATGAAAACATTTCGTGATTCGTGATTATTTAAGATTTACTGTATGATAAAACTGTATGTTATAAATGGGGGATAAGAGTTTATGACTCTGGTCATATTTTTATGACTGTATGGATAATGTTTCCAAGCAACAACATTTTTGTGAAATATTTACAAAAAACACTTTCTAAAGTTGCTGGGACACACAGTATGTGAATGGGGAGCAATTAGTAAAATTTAACCAAAACCTTAACCAGATGCAGACAAAACCTATGATCACCCTTGGGTTCACTGGTAAGAGGTCTACCATATTGACCTAATAAGTGCCCTCCCATTATAATTCAGATTTACTCTCCTTTTTTCACACACAATCAAGTATCTTTTCTAGCCAGTTGACAAGGAGGTGTGGACAAGAAAAATGTCAGTAACAGGTTATCTCTAGCCCCCTCCCCCAAAAAACAGAAGAATGTTGATAGGTGTCCTTGGTATTAACTACAACAACTTTACCACCGTGCCTTATCAAAAAATAACTGCTTAATGCCAGTTTGACTACTAACTGGTTCAAATAAGCGTATACCCCTTTTTCATATTTTTTCCCATCCTTGGTACTTATTGGGTCGAATACAGTGATAATGTATTTTTCTATTTTTAGATAAGAACTTTCAAGCAGTTTTGTTTTTTAGAAAAAAAAATTAAATTGTATGTTATGGGGTATTCTGGGCCATGCACAAAAAAATTTAAAGAGTCTCTTAGATCTTAACCCATTTACCCCTAAAGACTCATGTGGAGTATTCTAAGCCATTGATTTACAGAAGAGTTCATTATTTTCAGGGGTTGATGGGTTAATATTGAATCCAAATGATACAGCCACATACCTTTGCATCCTCTTGTTTTTTGGAACTCTTCAAAGCCTTCAGGGCCTGACTTTTATTAAGTATTTTATCATCAATTTGTTCAAGTTTCTGTTTTGCTATGTAAGACTGATTCTGAAATATTTCACTGTCATCATTTTTCTCATCTAAAGAATCTAGATCATCATCATCTTCATCCGGTTCAAAGAAGAGTTTATCTAAAATATATCATGTCCAATTCAGTCTCTGGTATTTTCAAAATTAAAAAAGCATTATTTGAGGTGATATTTAGAGGTTTCAAACATACATGAACTTTTAAATTAAAT
Source organism: Atrina japonica (assembly GCA_030159075.1). Classification (NCBI taxonomy): domain Eukaryota; kingdom Metazoa; phylum Mollusca; class Bivalvia; order Pterioida; family Pinnidae; genus Atrina; species Atrina japonica. Next base: position 1,263,109 of record BROG01000001.1, read on the forward strand.
CCATATTTGGCATATAAGATTTTGTACTGATGAATGCATGTGATAATCTCAGAGAGCCATTTTATTATCAAGGAAATGAGCAAAACCTCAGATTGGTTAATTTCATCATGCTAATTTATATTGATGTATTTCCTTAGGACTTACATGTAAAAAGGCATTTTTGCATGCAAAAACTAAACTATTAACTTTAATGGATCAAAACATTTTCTTGCATGCAAAAAGATTTTTTTAAGCATGAAAATTTTCGTCATGACACAAAAATGGCCTTTGATACACTTATTGCCAATGAAAGGGACTGCTATAAGCAATAATCTTTTCTCCACAGAAGCAGGAAGTGTTAGATTTGATAATCATTTTATTCCTTCAAAATAACCATTACAAAAAGGTAGACTTATAATAAAGTGAAGCTATATGTATTGTGTATATATTTTTTTCAAAATAACATAAAAGATTATATTTTAATATAAACCATGACAGAATTTTATATACTTTCCAACAGTAAATCTCCTTTGGCTTCAGATGGTCAAAACTGGATTTTTCCTAAACTTCATTAAAAACAGAAAATAAGAAATTAAGACTAATAAACTAAATTACCTGTTGGCGTTAGTGATGTAGGACCGATATTACTTTCATCTTGACCCAGGATGTACCTATGATATATATCGCTGACAAGGAATGATGGGTAATATTTTGTTCTCAACACATCATATACTTGGTTTAGCCCTTCATCAAATGCCTCAGGTCCCTTCAAAAGACAGAAACAAAAGAAATTAATAATAACACAATGTTTTATATGGTTTTATTGCATCAACCATTAAAGATTTGGATTTCTTTGCCCTGCAAATAATTTTCCATTTCTATATGGAGATTTGACCAGTTATAGGCAAAGTGGGGGCTTTTGTGACCTAAACCATAAATCTCTCATCTCTGGTCAGCGCAAGTTCATAAAGTCTGCCCTTCACCAAATGCCTCAGGTCCCTCTGAAAAGCATAAAAATGCCCCACTGCCTTGCTGGAACCTAAGCTGATTTTAGTGAAAAATTCTGCAACTGTGATACATTTTTTTAACAATCTGGACAAGGTAACATATATGATATCTAAAGTCAAAGCTTTGCTATATATTTGAGAAGCAAGAAATTCCAGTTGTCGAGGTTAAATTCATAAAAATTCTAGTGTATTGATTTATTTTCAAGAAAATTGTCAAAAGAACAATTTATTTATTTCTTTGACAGAAATAAGACCTACGGAATTTCCCAAGAGAAAAGACTCCATGTCTCTGATAGTTGACCTTTCAATCTTAACCAGACTGCTACTACTACTGATGTATTTGTCAAATAATTCTTTCCCAATCTGGTGCTGCTTCCGCTAAAAATATAAACATTTAGAAGGTGTAAAAACATCTTACATGGACTCACAATTTTAACATTTAACACGTTTATAATAAATGTAGTAGAATGAAATGCCAAAATTATTGTCATTTATTAATTTCTAGAATCTGTCCTGATTTTGAACTTGTATTAAGAGATCCTCGGCTCAATGAGGAGTGCAATTCTTTTAGACCTATGCAACGGACCTTTGCAGTGAAAGTTGTACATTATGGGAAGCCTGCTGTGACATGCATCCTAAGTTTATCATCTCATTGATAGATACTTGTGATTTTTTTTACTTCTGTCTTAAAAACTTTAAAGAGGAAGTCACTTTTTCTATATAGAATTTCTTTAATGACATTACTTTTTGAAATAGTCTAACTTGAATAAAAGGCAACCTCTGTATAATGGGCACCTTTCTATAAAGGTCACTCAAACACAGCTTTAGTTAACTTTTTTATAATGAATAAACCTCTTTATGAAGGCTACCTGTCTATGCCCCCCCCCCCCCACCCCCCGAGTGGCCTTTATAGACAAGTTTGACAGTAGATTCTACTTGTGAAGCTAAAAAGCATTTCAACAATGCAAGTTATCATACCTAGCTGTGTGTTGATCCTTATTTATTAGTCCACTAGTGTGTAACAGGGGGATATTGGTATTGTCTGTATCTGTCTATAACATTAAGGTTTAGGTTAAAATTTTGCTCACGATTCACTTAATAGTGGTTTCGCAGGAAGGGGACATGTATTGATTCAACAATACCCTCAGATTGCCTTTTTACATATGTCAGTACAGGACTCCAGAAAAAAGATTCTCATGTTGCTAATGGCTAAGTACATAAACATGTATGTATAGATGACATCAAGTACATACAAAGTTGTGTGTACATCTACCCCTTGTTTTTTACTGTCAGACAGTATTCATCACTGTGTTTCAAACCATTTCAAAACATATAAATAAAAGCTTTATCAAACCCATTCACCCCTAAATATACATTTGGACTGGTCTGAATCATTGATTTACAGAAGAGTCCATTATTTTTCAGGGGTTGATGAGTTAACCGAAGGATACTGGTTGTTTAATTCTTCACACTGTGGTGATGTGTCTATGCCAGCAGATACTGAATGGTAGCCTGACAGTGATTAGGAAGAAAACATTTTCCATCAACACAAAACTGAGAGCAATGTGCAGACAGAGTGTTAATGTCTTCTGCATTATGAAGCACTAGTTCGTCACTGGACAAAATCTCAGTTACACTTCAGTAATAACGACAACAAAACAGAACATGCAGTGTTATGTAGTTTGATTGCAATACCATGTAAAAAATATGATACCTTGTCCGCATGCTTTAGTTTTTCAACTGCCATACAAAACCTGAAAAATATTTGTATTCAGCATTACAAAACTGATATATCTGTCCTAGAATATCTCTCCAGATGGTAGTTGTAGAAACAGTAACATTATCAATTTATATGTTTGTCTTTTAATAAGAAATAATACAAATATATATGTTTGAAATAAATCAACTTCTTAAATTCCAAAGGTGTTTTTCTACCAAATTTCATGAAATTTTATTTATTACCACTTCTATTATAAAATATTGCTAATATGTCAAATAATTTCATTTATTTTACACCATTTTAAAGAATTAAATCCCCAACTGATCTTTCTTGAAAGGCCTGACACAGCACCTTTTGGAAAACTTTTCCATTATGACATTACAATTAAATGGCATGTCAAACATTTGTGTGATGATTGCATCACAATCGAACAACATCAAAAATGTACATTGAGAGTCATGTGTCAGACATTTATCAATTAAGACACAGAGGAATGAAAAGCTAACTACAAACTTTCTCCAATGCTTTGCAAGTTCCTTTGAGTATATTAACTACGGTAAACTTTAATGAGTCGAAGTTCAAAGGACCACCAAGAAAAGTTTGAACATCTGGACTTCGACTCGTGGATGATAGTCACGAATCATATGTTTTTAGTTACAGGGGTTCTGCAAATTTTATCAACTCGCCAAGGAAAATTCAAAATCATGTTTGAGTGAAAATAAAACTTTAAACCCAAACACATCAGTGTGAGAGGGTACCTTTGAGCATGTTAAATGTTTAACTAAAAATTACTTTGACATTGTTGTACTTCAGTTTTAAAATTTGCATTCATGAAAACTGAATCCAAACTCAAAAACATTATCAGAAGTAATATTTGGGAGTGAAATAAGTCAGAAATAGTCAGAATTGAGAAAAAAGAGTGAGAAACAAGAATGAGTAAGAAAGAGTGAGATGTGAGACATTAGCGGTGTCTGTGAGATGTGAGAAGTGAGAAAGGGTGAGAATATATATTACCCTAACAGAGAGTGGTTATCATCTCTCTCTAAAAACCTCCAGAATTCTTTCTTTGCAGTAGCTGACTCTATAACTTCCTCAAATGCCAAGACCTGTATCAGATATCATTCAGAAAATTAATTCATTAATTTGTTTTGTTAACACAAGTTCAGTCATACATGTAAACAGAATATTTGCTACTTGATTGCATTTTGGTATAAATTAAAGTCAACAAGAATGTAATTCCTCTCATTTTCTTCAGCATGTAACTTCTAAGAGTATGAAAACAAGGCAGAGCTACGAATCTGGGACAACTTGATCAAAAGAATGAATCAATTTCAAATCAGACCTAAAAATAACGCTAATGTGCTTTATACTCACAATTGGAGCCTGTTTCAAAAAGGTCGTAAATCTGCAGGTAACTGTAGACATGACTTTAGACGTAACTCGAGTTACGATATTATTTATGTGTGTGTAGTCTCTGTTTCACTAAAGGTCGTAAAAGTATGCTTATACATTAGTTATGTAGTTTCATGTGACATTAGTACTAGTACATTGGTGCAGATGTAGATGTAAGTTTATACATAGGAAGAAGGATAAGACCTTTCTTGAAACTTATTTTAGACGCAAGTTACAACTTTGCCTACATTTACTTCTACAAGTTAAGTTAGGACCTTTAGTGAAACTGGACCCTGGTTCTCTTATTTTTGAAGACATGACATTTAAATGTACAACCACCATTAAAGTGGTGTAGTGATAGTCTGGTATTCAACTGACCTTTTGTCCATGACCAATACTGCTTGGTAGCTCTTCTGTTGTATCGTAACTTTTATAATCTGGACCTCCGAGTGCATGGATTCTTTTCTCACTCCGAGTTTTAGCCACTGTTAGCTAAAAAAAATAACAAGCATTCTGATAGCATTGATGAATCGATACATGTCATCTATCTGTGAAACCATTATCAAGTGAATGATGAGATATTATAAGATGTTAGCCAACTAATAACAAACATATGAAGCTAAATGTTGCATTGTCTGCCTGGCTACACCATATGGGTGTCAGGTGTGGGAAGTGAAGTTTATGAATTGATCATTTTTCTGTCTCACCATATGCATATGTCACCCGTGGGAAGTCTATGGATTAATCACTTTTCTGTAAATCTAAATTTAGAATTATTCTTTATATTTCAGCAAGGCTATCTCCTAATCAAGATGTGAGACCAGTTTGAGCATGACCTTTGACCCTTTTATGTAAAATTCAACATGCACCATTCATTGACAAATCAATACTAATGAGGATATTAGTTGTGCCATGAAGATGTGCTTGAAGGATTTCATTTGTGTTTTTGAAGAATTTTTTAATACTGGGTAGTGTTTTTACACCACACTCAACAATTTTTCAGTTATATAATGGCGGCCAGTCTTCTGCAAGTAAACAACCTGCGCTGACAGGAAGTGAGAGACTTCATGGTTCAAAGCGCAACGCTCTAACCACTCGGTCATGGAGGCCCCCCGTGTTCTTGATAAAAATATAGCTATCACTGACTAGAATAAATTCAGACTCAAAACTTATTATAATACAATGCTTGGAAAGAATTTTTTGCCTCTAATAAAGTGAAAAATGTAACTGACTTGTTGTTGTTTGCTAGTTTTTGGTCACCAAATTGAATATATTTAAAGCAGCATTAGCTGTTTGTTTTAAAAAAATTCATCCATTTTTACTACTTAGATTGATATACAATGACAAAATTGAAAAAGGAAATATACACAGGAATATAAATTCTTAAATTCCTATTTATTTTATGAAAACTGCTTGAGAAACACAGGTTTGGCAATTTTTCACTTGCAATTGATTAACTTATAATTTGTATATGAAAACCACACTGGACCTGACCTTATTTTCACAAAATATATGGGAATATAAGATTTTTTAAGCCTGTATTTAGCCCTTACTTTGTACATCAAGTAGAAGGAGTAAAACTAGAAAAAATCAAAAAAATTTGTTGGTAAACACAGCTAATGCCCCATTAAAATAGTGATGATTTAAGAACAATTAAGTGCCCTATCATAAAGAGACAAACATATTTTCTACCTGATTTATATATCGTTTTAAATTTCTTGCTTTCAGTAAATCCCCTTTTCCTGCAGTTTTATTGATTCCTTTTTCTGTTGCCTTTAACAAACTCTTTTCTACAAATAAATGAAAATTCACATGTAACTATTATGATTAAAGTTTATCATGTACTGTATACAGGGTTATTTTCGCCCTGTGTTATTTTCGCCCTCATGCACCCCCCTCGGTTTCTTCCCGTTTTAAATTCGCCCAGACTTTTATCACTAAAAATAGATGAATTTACCATTTTGAATTCGCCCAGTTTTGAATTCACCCACTGAAGATGAGGGTGAAAGGTGCAAAAATAAAACGGGGGTGAAAATTTCCCTGTATACAGTATTCTGCAAGAATTAATTTTGTCTTTATTTCATGTTACAATAATTCAATTTATCAACCTGCAAAACTAGAATAATTTCTTATAAATTTTTTTAAATTTTTGAAAGGCATTTTATGCCACACTCAACAATTTTTCAGTTATATGGTGGTGGCCAGTTTATAATGGTGGAGAAGAGAAGCCAGTTACAATGTACCCGGAAATACACCACCGGCCTTCCGCAAGTAAACTGGTAAACTTTCACACAAAATCAGCTTAAGTTGCAGCCGGGCTCGAACCTGCACTGATCAGAGGTGAGAGATTTCATGGTTTAAAGCGCAATAGTCCAGGTGGGCTAAAATTGAGTTAATATCTGGACAAGTTAATTATGTATCCCTCACCTGAAGTGACAGCTTGGTCCTTGAGATTTTGTATTGTTGTAGCATGTATAATTTCTGTTATAATGTTGTACCTGTAAAACATAATGTCAATATAGAACAAATTACATGTCATACCTGAAACATTATCAAATTTAAAATGGCATGTAATTATTATATTTAGTGTGATCAATATACAGTGAAACTTGTATAAAATGACCTCCTTAGGGACACAAGAAAACCGGTCTTTATAAGGAGGTGGTCTTTATATAGAGGTTGATCCATACACAAATGGTACTATTTGGGACAGCAAAGAAGTCTTTATAACCAGGGTCCAGCACCATAAAACTTAAGAATTACTTAAGTCTAGAACTTTTTCTCAAGTGTGGCAAATCCTGAAATCTGATTGGCTGAGGAGGCGAATTTGAGAATATTCTCAGACTTGAGTAAATTCTCAAGTTTTATGGTGCCGGGCAGCAAAAACAGTCTTTATGACCAGGTGGTCTTTATAAAAAGGTGGTCACTAAAGCAGGTTTTACTGTATATTCTTTATTTTAAACTCAATTAAAAAATTCAATCATCTGTTTATATTAGATTTTTTGGGGGGTGGGGGTGGGGTGGTTGTGGGATGAGGGGGTAGGTTTTGCTTTTGTTTTTACATCTTGCCAAATAATTGTTCAATGATATGGAAATTATCAATTCATAGACCAATATTTGCTCAAATCTGGCCAACAAATGAAGATATCAAAACAATTTTGTTTTTGATATGTTTGTTGTTTTACATCCCATCAAGAATTTTTCATTTATATGAAGATGTCACCAGCTTAAGGTGATGAGCCACAAATGTTGACCTGTGCTAGGACTTGTGATTTTCACTTTGTATGCCAAGCACCTGGCAAAGGAACGGTCACTATTAACTCGTGCGACTCAGTACTGAGAATTTAAGCCAGGACCTCCAAGTTGCAAGTTAAATGCTCAACCACTCGAAAACTGCTAATACTGTATAAATTCTACAGAGAGGATGAATGAAACAAAAAAAAGAAGCAAAAGAAGGGTAGATGGCAAAAGGATCAAATATAAAATATTAGTAATTACATGCAAACATAATTACTCAGGTTTGATTCAAACAGAAAACTCTAATGTCTTTTAAGACCTAGTACTTGAAATCAGATAGAAGCAATCGCAGTATCAGAGAAATTATATCATTTGTCAATCATTAATGTGACATCATTTCATGTAAGACAGGAAACTTTACCATTACCTATTTTTCATGAGAAGCACAAAGTAATTATGATTTAGAGTTTATGACATTTGATTTAAGATTGCCTCTACCCAGTGGGAAATAACAAACAAATTTAATCACAAATCGGTAATTGATAACTTCTGCAAATTAGCTAGCTTTTTTGTGAAATTCTGTAACGTTGAAATCATACATAAATACATCATACCTTATTTGTTTCAGGTGCTCAATGTCCTGACACTTGTCGATCAGTTTGACAAAGTCCTCATAGTTTGCTGCATACGTATATGTCTTTCTAGTATCCTCCGACAGTTGATGGCGATAGTCGATGTAATCAATCAGTTTCTGGTTTATGTAATCAGGGTCACAAATCATTTCAATTGTTGGTTTAAAAACTGAAAATGATACAGTGATAACTGTTTTGAGAGACCAACTGTCTTTTCAGACCACATTCTGAGAATCAGTCAATTAAATATTTCTTTTAATAAAACCTCTATAAGGGACCACCTGTCTGGAGAGACCACATTTTAGTGGCAGATGTAGTGGTCTCTGAAGACAGGTTCCACTTTACATAATTTTGACAGATATTTGTGGTGGTTATAGAAAAACATGTTATCATCATGTTAGTAAAACTCCTGACTTTCATTCCCGATGCTGAACACTTGGGGAAGGAAGTCACTACAAGTTTCTAATGGTGGTGGAAGAAATATGATTATAAACAAAAGAAACAAAATTTTGGGTTTCGCAAAGTCTCTTGATGCAAATATTATTGAAAATATTGAACTTCTCATAAAAAATCAATATACAAACATTAACTAATTTTAGAACCAATATACATGATATTTGAAAAAACATTCCAGTTACTTATATACTTAGCCTGTATAGATCTCTTCTGTCTCAAAGGATTTATTTTCTTTATCAATATACATGTACACTAAAACAAACTTCATTAGACAGTAGCATTGTGATGTTAATGTCTACAGACTTATGGCATGTGGCTAAATTTAAGAAATTTACCTGAAGAAGTTAGAATATCACGGAGTAAGTGTCGTATAGTTGTGCAGCCTTTGTACTCCACAGGAAGCAGTATAATCAACAAAAAATCACAAACTTTCCGCAAAAACTCTGTTTCTGTCTCACTTGATTCCAACCAAGGTTGCAGAATGAATTTCCTAGGCAGTTCTTGATCATCTCTAAAGTAAAATTAAAACATTGGAAAATCAAAACTTACTGGAATTTACCCAATGAGTTGACAGATTGAAGCCTCATTAACTCATTCACCCCCAGAGGCACATTTGTACTGGCCTAATTGATTGATTTACAGAAGAGTCCATTGTTATTCAGGAGTATACGAGTTAAAATAATCATGGTTATTCATATAATTGCAGGTCCACTAACCAAAACCACATATTTGTATGTTGACAAACAAAAACTTAAATAATTTGAAGACTAACAAACACATAAACTTGATTTATGTACCTGAATACATATACAGTGAAACTTGTATATATAGTGACATCCTTAGGGACACAAGAAAACTGGTCTTTAAAGCAAGGTGGTCTTTAAATAGAGGTTGATTTGTACACAAATGGTACTGTTGTGGATAGCAAAAAACGGTCTTTGAGACCAGTTGGTCATAATACACAGGTGGTCGCTACAGCAGGTTTTACTGTACCATATATATACATTTACCAGTACCAACATTATGTAGGCTATGTGTACAGTGTACCTGTAGGTAATTTTTCTACATATCTGACATGGTAACTACTGAGATCCTGTCAGGTTTAGTAATCAGTCACAAGGCAATCCCTAACTACCCTGTGACTACATTATGTAGATAACATACATACAATTGTCATAATACACATGTACAGCCATGATTTTTCTTGCCCATATTCAAAAGTGCTCCTACATGTAGCTTTTAAACTGGGACAATTTTAAAACAAGGTTAGTCAAACTTTAGGCTATATGATCTATACTTTTTCAGCAAAACTGGGAAAAAGGCCTAAATTTGGGGGGAAATCGGACTTATTCTGATAGTGGAAATGGCCTTTAAACAACGGTAAATGGCATATAGGCTACAGTCAAACTTGTCTACAAAGGCCACATAAGGGAACAGGCAAAAGTAGCTATTATACACAGGTGGTCTTTATAAAAAGGTTTACTCATTATAAAAAAGTTAACAAAAGTTATGTTTGAATGGCCTTTATAAGCAGGTGCCCTTTATAAAGAGGTTGCCTTCAATGCAAGTTTGACTGTATTGATCACTGTACATTAAGTGATTACCTACAGGCCTTTTTCTATAGTTTCCTTGGGGTCGAATTTCAGCCCCATTCCCAATGCAAAACACATATGTTTTTCCCCAGTTTGATGAAACAAATTTCCAATTTGTTTTTGAGGCTATGACCATAATGAATAAATGTCCGAGAAAATGCATTTAAAAAAAAGATTCAATTACATTTTGATTTCCATGTGTGCAAACAATTTTTCACAAATTGACAAATTCACACTAGAATTCCCAGTTGTGTTGCCAATGGCATTTCCCCAAAATGATCAGAAAAAGGCCTGACCTATGTTATGTGACATGAATATACTTGTACACTGTAATTATTTTATTTATATGGACAGTCTATATATTACACTAATAACAAAATCTAACAGATACACAATCTTTTTCACACATTAACCCATTCATCCCGAAAGACACATTTGGACTGGTCTAAGTGATTGATTTACAGAAGAGACCATTATTTTTCAAGGGTTGATGAGTTAACTATACTTAACCTTTTTGAGAACTCCCTGACTTCCTTGAAATGTAGATATAACTTATCTATGACATCTTCAGCAACAAACTTCACTTTGTCTATTTTACTCAGTCTTATGCTAAGATTTTCTACCAATACCCAAATGTCAGATCTGAAAATAGACAGGTACGATAATTAATTCATATTAGATTGCCTATCTGTACAATATCTGTTATGACATGCTCATTATAAATCATTCATCATAAATTAGTTCTCATTTTGTTTCCCAAGTGCCCAGAAGAAATGAGGAATTTTTATAGTTTTTACATACATGTAGCAGTTGATACAAAAAGACTTAGTGCAATGGCTCAGGCAGCCTTTTAAGAAATTTCTTAGTTTTCCTTAAAAAAAGAAAAGCAAAGATATTTCTAGTATATGTATCAAGATTAAAAGATAAAATTAAAAGAAATTTTCATTCGGTTTAGTAAATATCATTAATACAAAATAAACTTCTTTTTCCCTTTCAGGACATTTCTGATTAAATTGTTGTGATCTGAGAAGCAATTAGATTGACAGATACCACTGAAACATGCCACAAACTTTTCAAATGAGTATTTTACACCAAAGTGAATTTACAAGATGAAATGGGCTTTGCCTGAAAAAATGTCATGCATGTTAACCGTCACTACTTGCATGCAAAAACTATGCTTCTTCAAGTATAAAGTGACTTTTTGTTGTTGTCATCTTACACATAAGTTCATCATGTTTATGACACTAACAGCCTTTCATAGATGGCCTCATAATTTTGCAATTGGAGATTTGAGCACAGACTCTGAGTGCCAACATTTTTTTTTTGAATAGCATTTTATGCCACACTCAACAGTTTTCTGTTTCTCTGGGTGAAATGTTGAGTTGCCTTTTCATTTGCAGTTGTCTGTACCAATTGTGATGAGGATTTGTTCCTCACGTATTTCATTTGGACTTGACTATGGACTCACGGCGGGTGTGACCGATCGACAGGGGATGCTTACTCCTCCATGGCACCTGATCCCACCTCTTGGTTTCCAGAGATCTGTGTTTGTCCATTTTTGCCCGATTTGTATCTGTGTCTGAGATGTTTTGGTATCTGAGATGTTTTATATTATATATGGTGGTGACAAGTTTTTAATGGTGGAGGAGAGAACCAAAATACAATAAATCCAGGAACATACCACCAGCCTCCCAAAAGTAAACTGGCAAACTTTCTCACAGATATCAGCTTAGCCTTATATTCCAGCTGAGCATTTCAGCTGACTGATGTAGACATTAGAGCACAGACAATCTGGTGGCTTGAGCACAAATGTGATTGTCACTTTGACTTCAACTGTAGCAGACAAAACATAATATTATATTAGTATGCACTAGATGTACTCAAATGGCTAGTTTTCTTGTGCTTAAATGTCAATCACCTTGTGATCAAAGGTACAGGTACTTACTTGACAGCATTTGTAAATGTTTCCTGATCTTTGGATAAGTCAGCGTACCATGACAGTATATAATCTTGGATAATTAGATCCATAACAGCTTGGATAACAGAGTCTATGTTTCGACTAATCACAACTAATTTCTTTGTCTCACCTGGCTTTCTTTCTGTTCTTTTTTCCTTTAAAAAATGAAATATTACCTGTAGATTGTTTGAGCACTGATGGGGATTACAACAACTATTTTCATCAACAATATTACACTTTTGTCTGCAGCACTATATTACAAAAGTGCATCATGTGATGAAATATCAATTATATCATTGAAATTTCATTAAATAACATCGTTATCTCATTCACCCCTAAAGACACATTTGGACTTCTCTAAGACATTGATTTACAGAAGAGTCCATTGTTTTTCAGGGGTTAATGAGTAATATTGCTATTTTAAAGCAATAGTGCCCAGTACCAAGGGCATTATTGTAACAATTGCTGGATACTTCTTACCACTTTTTAGCTTGATGGAGTTATCTTCCATGAGCAGAATCCCTCACTGTAATGTTAAGGGCAGTTGCTCTAGGACAATAGTGCAGTATTTTGGGTTATGTCATGTGATGCACTACCAATTAGTACCAATTCATGTCTGTTTAGGTGGGCACTATACTCTCATGAGAGCATAATACACACCTAGACAGGCAATAACAGATAATTAGTATTAGCAAACTTTATTGATATATTTGTATATTCTACACACATATACATATACAGTAAAACCTGCTATAGCGGTCACCTCTATATAAGGATTACCTGTTTATAAAGGCCAGTTTTTTTGAGTCCCTTGACTGCATACTTCAACTAAATTGAACCTGTGTATAAGGGTCACCTGCACATAAAGGCCAATATTTTCTGGTCCCTTTGGTGGCCCCTATATACAGGTTTTACTGTATATATGTACACATTAATATGTACAATGTATGTACAATCAAGTAACATATCATGTACATGTGTTTATGTATACAAATTATCTTCAGATTTCTGTAAATATATACTGTATGTGTATTTAAATTAGTGCACTCATATTTTAGGGGTGTATACTTTTTAAGATTAGCATAATCTTGAATTCACACAATTACAGCAAGAATATTTTTCAATGCCAATTTTCAGTTGTATTTGTTTAGTACTAAAATGTTCGTCGATTAATCACTTTATTGAAACAGACCATATTGTAATCATAACAGCACACACTGAATTATGCATACGGCAGATATTATTTTGAACTATAATTAAACACCATTAGTTTTGTTGTGTATGCAGAATAACAAGGAGAAATTTTAGTGTGCACTTGAATTAGTGTAATGAATTGAGCACGATAGGTACTTATATTAGAACACCACTAAAATAAGTACACATACAGTATATTTGTATATAAATGGACTATGATTACATTAAATTTAAATTATATAGAACATAATAAAGTTGCCCAATACAACAGATCAGAGCATACCATAAAGTTATTTAGGGTGAAAGGTTTAAAAAGTTTAAACACCAAATAATCAAATTTTACATACCATCATCTTCTGGAACAGGTTATTTACTGCTTTTGACTCTGGTGGTCTGGACACTGGCTTGTATTGTTTTCCTTGGACCAATGACCATGATGCGCTCAAAGTGATTCCGATGATCACCACAATGATGTGGATGAAAATGTTAAACACTGTTCCAAGTATATCATAGTGATACAGTAACACGGTCACTAGTCCAATCATTCCATACAGAATTACTTTTCTCTGCCTCATTTTCTTCTAGCATTGCTTCCTGAAAAACAAAGGAAATTTTAATTACATGTACATGACTTGCAAATCAACAAATTTGATATCTTAAATTTTGAAATTTCTCTTTTTTTTCAGTTAAAGGCTAAACTACAAAATGTCTATGTACAATGTACCTTGTGTTCCTTGAGGTTTAATTTTTATCAGATGTTATCATCTTTATATTCGTATCTCCTTTCATAAGCACAGTGGAACTTTGCATATAGACCGCCTCGATTTGATGACCACCATGGCTTACATTTCAGTCCACAAATTTTCAGTATCTTGATAAATATATAAGTACAGAACCTCAATGAAGAGACCAACTCACTAATCAGACTGCTTTGAGTCAGATAGCTGGTCTTAGTAGCGAGGTTCCACTGTATATTACAGTAGAATTATGTTGTTTTAGCCATTGTTTTAGACACTGCTTGGAAGTGTCACTAAATGTTGTACATGTATCTCACTGACAGCTGCATGTATCTCTATGCATCAGGTATTTAGACATTTCCAGTAACTAGACACACATAACAGTTGTGTGCATGGCTTCACTCATTTTATGTAAATGAATCCAAGTGCAAAGACAGACCACAAAATAACAGAAAATGTTGTAACCCATTTACAGGTTACGCTAAAAGGAATCGCCATGACCTACAGGTTATGATTACTGATAGCAATAATGAAGACTTAAAAATGAAATTCATCGAGAACAAAAAAGAGGTTACATGATTTGTATTTGTTGTAACACTCCACTTAACCTGAATGATTTTTCCCATGTTATTTTGTGGTCTGATAAATCAGATTGAGAAGTTACTTGAAATGACTGCATATAAAATGGAGGTGTTCACTAACAGGTGTGACTTAGTCAACAAATGTCATTGAAAAATGGTGGGAGAAGAAAGGAGGTGGACTATTTCATTTTTTTCTCAGGACTGAGTGACCTCTTGTCCAAGGTTAGAATCTAATGGGGACATGGGGTATTAAAGGGTCTTTATCTTAATCTTAAAATGTATGAGATTAAATTTCCAAATACTTTCAGTATTTCATACCTTCTAAAGTTCAGAATAATTAGGTGCATCTAGCTAGCCTAGAAGATATATCTTTAATTCAACCATGTATTGCCCTAGACTCTCACGGGTAATCCCATCTCTCTTTCTCTCAGAGTTTCTCTCTTATCATAAATGATAATATGCATATTCAGTGCAGTGCGTAGGTATACATTCACACAAAATGTATCAAATGCAGCAAACTCTTGAGGCTGCACATTTACGTGTGAAACAATCTATGTTCCAGTCCATACATTCACATTTTTCCAAAAAGGCATATTGACTCGATTGTATCCCCCACTAATGCATTGTGTCAACATACATATACTGATATTATGACATGGCAGACATACATGTTAGTCATGTAGCAAAAAAGAGTTTTGATCATCCAGATAATTACCAGTTCTACTTGGTGAACATGAAATCATAATTTAAAGCCATTCATTTTACTTGAATCTAGTGGCACACTTGTTTAACATTCCAATGAATTAGACCCTTTCCCAATAAAGGCAGAATTAATGCTTTTATAGAAAAGTTTCCATTAAATATTTGACACCATAATTAAACTGTTCGATTTCATGTTATGGAAAGAATGTTTTCTTTGGCATTGTGAGTTCAGACAGACTGGTGATGAATGTTTTAAGACTTGAATCCCCTTATTTGTAAAACACTGAGCTGTGCTAAAAAATTGCTATCATAATTCACGGCAATCCCTTAGTTCGAATTACTTTTCTTATGACAGCTACATTCCTGATACTGTAACTGAAAGAATACTCAACATCTCTTTCAGAATACACTGCAAAATTACAATATTTAATTAATTTCCGCTGCAGATTTACACCAGCTTAATAGCTTCCTGTACATTAGTCATTACTGCATGTACAATTATACAAATACTGGGGCGTATTCTTTTGGTCATGAGAATCAATCATGGATCACTTCAACTGTGTTTGTTTGATAAAAGTTTAAATCCAGGATCAATTCTGCCTCTCTGTTTTAGATCCAGGTAGTACTCAGAAGAGATCACGTGACAAGATGACATATGTATCCAAAGTTGAGAAAATGGTCACTGTCCATATCTAGTAGATCTTCTACCATCATGATTTCCATCTCTATACCATTTATTTTCAAGGCTGTCCTATTTTCAACTAAATGGAACATCTTATCGTTATTACTGGATCAATTCTGTTGCATTTTTTTTTAAACATTCTGGATGTTCTGGATTGCTTTCTTGAAATAACCAATAAAACATAAACAGAAGCAGTCCTGGAGAAAACAAATCCAGAACTAGTCCATTATTGCTTTTTTGTGCATCGATCAGGGAGAGCTCCGGAAGTGATCAAAAAGTGACCAAACGAATAAGCCCCAGTAGACTCAAATTATACATACGTGTAGTATACGGACTCCCAAGTAGGCCTACATTAATGGTACTACGGAGAGAAATATGTATACAGATTGACTTCTCTTCTACACAATGACAAATGTCAGATACACTGGTAATTATTAAGATATAAGAAAATAGGTTGAAGATAGTATGGACTACATTAAATACATGCACAGTATCATGAGTATGGAAAATTCATATGAATTATAATGACAGATCAATCTGATGTTGACACTTTGACAGTTCTAGAAGTTAGAACTGCAGTCTGAGCAGATACATGCAAGATTGGGCATAATTTCACATCTAGTATTCCTATCATAAAAATATTTCCAGAATAAAATAAAGGGGAGTGAAAGAAAATCTTATATCTTTACAGATAGTGAGGTAAAATAAACAGAAAATGTATACCCTTTAAGCCATTCAGATCTGATATCAACAACAACAAGAAGCAGCAGACAGGCAGCTGACTAACCTGGTTCCCGTCTGACTATACCGTAGGGGGCCTGCAGTACAGTATCGTTCACATGCATTGTAATTATTGATATTATTATTATTCACGGAACTCTACTAGGCTATATCAAAAATAAAATGCTATCAGCCTATGGATTCTACAAAAAATATGGAATATTTTCTATTAAGAGTACTAAAGATAATAACGTTTGTAACTCTGTATTTCGTTTTGACATTTTATTTTTCGTTTTTGTATTTCTATAATGAGGTCATGCATCGAACAAATTTGCATTTTGAAGTGCCCGGATAATCATGATTTGAAAGAGTGAGCAGTGTTGTTGTGAATGGCGGCGTGTGATACATAGTTTGAATAACAGGCAACCGGCAGACAAATAACAGACATTGTATCTTGTAGTCATCGGAAGCTCTGTTCACAACATGGAAGATGGAAGTGAACTTAATTCGTGGAGCAAATCCAGCGAAGACATGTTTCAAGAGAGATTTCGTTTACACCAAGTTTGTCGAGACGGCGACCTCGCTACACTGTCGGCGCTGTTGTCGGCTGGCAACATTGAGCTTTATGAGGAAGACAGTTTTTATGGGTGGACACCAATTCACTGGGCGGCATATTTCGGAAAGGTATGCTCTTAGCAATACATTCATTCGAATACCTAAGATCATATATAATAGTCATGCCATTATGTCATCTATCCTTTGTTTATTATTATGCATGACCCCATTTTGGTGGTTTAAAAATAGCACAATACAGCACAACAGTAAATTGTCAAAATCTACTTTCACTTCAGTTGTGTAATACTTCAGTATGTCATGACTCGTGTAAAGTATTATGTCCAGCTTTAGATTATCATTATGTGCAATGGAGAATTGATTATAATTTTTCTTTATCAGATATGAATATTGCCATTGACATGTTAGATCATAATTTAATTAATTAAATTAGTTAATGAAGAAAACAGATAAATCTTCATTTAATGATTTGTATTATTGCTACATACATTAGCTGGGATAAGTATATGTGATATGATTTGTACAACAATTATATGCATGGTACAGCTACTGTTGGTACATGCATATAATTGTTGTACAAATTATATGGTCTAACATGCCAGTTATTCCATCTACAGCGTCGTGCCATAAGTATTCACGATTTTTACGCAATGGCAACATTCTCACTGTGTGCTTCGTTCAGGGAATGGGTAATAACTCTAATCATATGCCATGTTGGCCATCCATATTTCTACAAGGGTGTTGTGACATCAAAAGTGATGTCAACGATAAGTGTTTATCGTCTGTACTCTGAAATATAATGTAAATAAACCAGGTATTCGCAGTGAGTATGAAACGAACAGAAATCTCAAATGACGTGGAAAAAATAATTGTTGAAATGAAATCAGAAGAACAAAAACCGTAAATTTTTTAGAATGTATTACAAATACCCGAGTCAACCACTAGATCTATTTGAAAAAATGTATTTGTCAACTGGTGAAATAAAAACACTGAAAAGAAATGGACACCCATGGAAGCTTTCAAAATGCGATCAAAACTGGATTATTCAACTTAGAAATTACAACAGGGGAAAGTTTTAAAAGCTACTCACAGTATGGTAAATGGAAATATTAATGTAAAGAAATAAATGTCCATTTTAGAAAATCAACTTTGGCTTGTTATTGTCCGACATCTCCTTTATAATAATATAAAACCTATCGTTTTCAAGATGATAACACCCCTGTCCATAGAGCTTGTGTTACTGAAACAATACAAACAACAAAATAATATTCCTAGCAATGTTTAGCCAGATCAATCAGACATTTTAATATAATTGAGAATTTATGTCTCAAAATAAAAAAACAACTTTGCAATATCAAGCTCCAAGTATCAATACTCCTGAAGAATTGTTTGACACAATTTTTCTAGAATTCCTTTGATGAAAACTACATTAAATCGTTGTATGAATCTATTCCTTGTTGACTATTAGCTGTCATTAAGTCCAAATGTCATCTCACCAAGTGTTAACAAAAATAAGTCAGCTTTTTACCATAGAATTTAAGGTTTAATTTCATGAAGCGCATTGTTGTTTACACCCACCATTTTGAAAAATCGTGAATACTTTTGGCATAGTGCTGTAGATCTAGTCTGATAAAGTAACGATGTTATTAATGTCAGTAGTTTATGTTGCTGTTGGCATTCTTTAGCAAAAAATGTTTTTTTTCACTTCTGTTCACAAAAACATGACATTTTTATTCATTTTAACATATGAACACATGTACATGCAGGGGCTAATAGAACCTTTTTGGAATGGAATTTTCCCTCACAATTGGTTAAATTTGGTAAACAAATATATATAAATTATGGTAATTTTATTAATAATATTAAAAATAAAGATATAAAACTTGTGATTCATTTATCTCTTTATGAAGTTGACATGTTTTTGTCATGAATTTCATCTGAAAACCTGAAGGTATTTGTTGTCTATATATCAAAAGTTAGGAGCATTAATATTGTGAACATAATTGGGAAATTTTTGCTCAAAATTGGGGAAAATATAGCTGATTTTGCATTTGGAATGGACACACATGCTGAATAATGATATTAATCCCTGACATGTATATTTTTATTTGAACAATTAATTTAAATTGTACATGTGTTTTTCAACATCATGCTTAGAATGACCGTTATGCTTATGCATAACTGCATATTTTGTAGCTTTGGATTATTGTTTAAAATTTTGTTAATTTTATAGACTTGATTGATTTCCAAATTTTAGTTGCCCTGTCTTATGAAACTTATTGAACATGGTACAAGTTGTGATGCTGCAACAGAAAGATTCAACCAGACACCTGCACATATTGCAGCATTAGGTGGAAAGGGCCACTGTTTGAAGTGGTTACTTCACTATGGTGCTCTTCGAAATAGACAGGTAATGAATTGATGCTGATATTGAATCACAGAGCAGTCATCATAATGGATGTGATTTTGTCTGAAAATTTGTCTGACCAGTATTGAAAATATCAAAATTAGTGATGTATGTATATATTGATTCCATGTTTAATTTGGTGTAATTTTGAAATTTTTATGTAAAATGTAACTAAATCAGTAAATGATCAGGTACTTATTTTGAATCAATTACACAAATTCAATTTAATTTTCAGATGTCAAATAAATTTGTATACATCATAACATCATCATGTACTTCATACATGTACATAACTACATAAGTCAGTTCCCAAAGTTTATTTTCACTAAATTTTGTTTGTAAAGTAATTTTTTTTTCAATAACTCCTCTAGAATTCATCGTTTATCCTATTTTAACAAAACTTGATTGAATGATTCACAGGAAGTTGAGGTTTTGGTTCTCATATTCTAGAAATTTCATTGTAATCTATTTATTATTTCAGGAGAAATACAACATTCTTCATGAGACTAAAATTCTAGCCACACCATTTCAATGTATATATTACAAAGATAATGAATGGATTTATGACGTAATTCATAAACACCAAAATAAAACCACTGACACCTAAGTCATTTATGGATGTAAACTAATGAAAAAATTCTCAAAATTAGGCCCAGATTTCCAAAGTTAAATGTGTCATTTTTCATTTATTTTGGATGTCTAATAAATTCAAATGACAAAATCAAAATTCAGAATAACTAAGAAAATATATAGTGAAATACATTTTTGAGAACTCACTTTTGTCCCAGTACTGTACATGTAGTACTACATGTACGTGTGCTTTTAGAATTAAAATTTACTGTTTTGGCAAGATATGTGTGTAATAGAATAATTTGCTATTTCAATTTGTGAACATACATTGTACATGTATAAAGCAGGATATATACATGTACATGTATACATTTACAGTGATTGGTAAGTTATTTGTCAGACAATTTTTCAGGTATCAATCACTTTTGCATGGGACTGCTGTGTATTAATTGAGGTGCACAATTGTTGACACAGGTTTTCTTTTCTCACTCTGTCTAGCTTGCTTGTGTGAGGAAACTGACATCTTTATCTCAGATTGGATGTGATATTGTAACAACAAGGTTCAACCAGTCACCGTTGCATCTTTCATCTAAGGCAGGTCACCCGCACTGTGCTCTGTGGCTCGTCCAGTGCGGTGCAAATATTGACAAGCAGGTATAAAGTCATGAAATACATGTCTCAAAATCTCTCATACATACATGTACACGAAATCTCATTGATTCACCATTACCAGTACCAAATCTCATTTACATACACTTAATTAACATTACATTACATGTATATACATGTACTGCACATGTACATAATAACATATATACATTTTTATACCGTGATATGGTGCCCATTCCCAAACATGTCCAAAATTTATTCATGCCAAATCCTTCACATGTCTGATAGAATATGTAAATGTACATGTCTATGCTGGTACATGTACCAAATTTCATAGCATGCATATATATGTATATAATCTGTACAGTAGAACCTGTCTTAAGATACTACTCTCATAAAAGACCATCTGTCTTTTAAGACCACATTTTGAAACCCATTTACTTAAATAGTCTTTTGAATAAAACTTCTTTTAAGAGACCACCTGTCTTGAAGGACCACATTTCAGTGGCAGATGAAATGGTCTCAAAACAAATTCCACTATATATGTATATATATGGCACAAAGAAATTTTTGTATAACATATACAGTGTACATGTATTACTATATATGTATATTCCTACATGCCAAAACTTTGTACATGTACATCTAACATGGATACATTTGTACAGTATCTGTGAATAATGCATTTCACATCTTGTGACGGTAGACAGCTGACAAAGAAACAGTCAGACATTTGAACAGTTTATGTATATACTGGGTATGTGTATTATATTTACCACAGATGCAACTGCAACAACAATTCTAAAATTATTCTAATATACGCCAGCAAATTAGAACCTTGTTCTAAAAATAATGGACTGACACAGTCTGAAATTTAGTCAAATTTGGCAGATGAAAATTTAGCTAAGTTCCCAAGCAGTCCAACACATTTTGTGAACTCCATGATAGAAATTTTAATAAATAACTTATAATGTGCCTGTACCGGTACTTGTCTGCTTGACAAGTTGCATTTCAGATAACGCAATATGCTATTTATATGTCTATAGTAATTAGTATAGATACATGTACATTCATCATTACATGTTATTGTGCCAACATTTGGGATTAGAACTTTATTCACCCCCTGCAAAGTAATGAATTCTACTTCATATCCATGAATGAATTTACAAAATGTAGTCAAAATGTGTATTTAGGGTTGACTGGTCCATGTATTTGCAGGACTAAAACTAAATATAATAAACTGCTGGGTTTTTAGCATATCTACATATATCTATTCCTGGTCCAATGATCATAAAGCAGTCATAGACTTGAGTCAATTTAGAATCTTCTGTATATATAATATAGCCTGGATTTCATTTTCTTCACTATGTTATGATGCATTTTACACGCTAAGTGTAAAATGTGCTCTGCAAAATTTGAGTTTAAAATTTTAGTAAATAATAATCATTGCACTGAGGAATGAAATTTGGACATGTAGTACATGTTGTAATGTACATGTGTAAAGTTAAGTGCAAAGTTGTTTCATGATTCTGGACTCTGAAAAGTTGTTCTCACTATTCTCTTTAAATATCCAATTTCCAGTAAGAATCTTATTCATTTTCTAATATATATAAAAAATATGTATTGAGATGTGCAATCTATATAGACGTATATACAGAAAAATGTCCAATTACAAGATTTTTAGCTCATATTATTTTCTAATCCTAGAATTTTATATACATGTATATTAATGTATAAATACAGTTACATATGAATATATAATGAACTTGGTTTGTACAAATTTGTGCACATAACAAATAATCCCATCTGCAATGTTATATATTCTTAATTGAAAATAAATTTTATAACAAAATATATATAACAAATTTTTGCCTGTAACAAATGAATTTCTATGTCATTTGATGCCCAAACCAGCGTATTTTATAGTATTTTAACAGTGTTCAATATCATTAAAATAAAAGTTAATTCTTGACTTTTTCGCTGAGCATAAGTAGGCAGCATACTCTCTGATTGATTTAATTTCGTAAATAAAAAGAAACAAAAAGTTTCTGTTTTCTTTTTACTTCCCTGGAAAGTTCCTGTATAGCTTGAATTTAGAGTGATTTTGTTCTTAACGAATTGCATTATGTAACACTTCAGCCTACTTTGCTATAACTATATAACAATTAACATACTGTCCTTATAACGAATTGAAAAAGAGGGTCCCTTGAAATTTGTTATAAGCGAGTTTTATCTTGTGTGTGTATGTGTGTGTGATTGTAGCTTTGAATATCTGAGATAACCAAAATTTTCAATTCACAAATTTTCTATTCTAATTGGACAAGGGATAGACCTACATGTACTCATGGTACTGCTTAATTCAAATTGGTTTTAAGCAACTATTAATTACATTTTCACCTTGGCTCATTCATGAGAGTTGATTGTCCTGTGATTTGCAGGTACATAATAACATTTAATTTTATTTTATACAATGATTTTTGCATACAAAATGTAAACCTTCAATTGCAGAGGGTAATTTCGAGATAACAAGTGACAATTCTATAATATTTCAATCTTTTGGACCAGAAAAATACTTTGATATAAGCAAAATTTCAAGGTAAAAAATTCAAGATATCCAGAATAAATGTAAGTTATAAATATACAATGTATAGTAAAACAATTGGGACCAGCTGTTTGATTTTGACTTAACAAGATTCTACTGTACAGGTATAAATATACTTTTTATTTAAATTTAACCGACATTCTACATTTTACTGTGTGACTCAATCTAATCAGATACATGTATTACATGTGTACACCATTTTACATGTATATCTCCATTTCATTGTGCATTGAACATCATACAATTATTTAAACATGGTATTTTAAAATTTTTATATGTAGTACTGTAGTAATATATGTTCAAAAAGTAATTAATGTACATGTACAAAAATCATGGAGGTCTGTGCTAGATCCAAGGTTTTATGATTATGGAATCATACATGTAATTGATTCATTGTAATATTTATCAAAGAGTTCTATGTTTGGGTAATTTTCAAATATACATATATCATACCGTTAAATTTCATTTTCCACAATTATTTGATATTTTATTTGCTTTCCGACACCGATAGTGATTTTTGGCAACAAACATGTATTTTACCTGTATAATTGACTTGTTATAATGGCAAAGAATCAAATTTGAAAAATTGTTGTCATAATTTATTAAATTAATAGACTGAAAATAACAATAGAAACAATTTTATTTCTTGTAGTCATTTTATTTCATTCTTTCAATCATATTGAATTGAGGTTTAGCATTTAATAGGGGTTTAACTACAAAGGATGTTCATGCAATCTTGTTTTGGCACCAAGCCTGAAAATTTGATATAACAGCATATTTGATATAACAGCAATTTTACTGGATCCCACCTTGGCCGTTATAACAAGAGTTGACCGTATATTAATATGAACATTTTTAAATGTACCTGTATGATCTTTTTTTATTTGGTTGTTGTTTTACATCTTGCCCTGTATTTTTCACTTACATGGATATGTTACTAGCTTTAGGTGAAGTTCTACAAATTTTGGCTAGGTGCTACATAATGTATGGACTGATGCCAATGCAGTAAGGGTTCTTTTACCAGGTGCATGTATGTGCCACACCTTTCGTGACACAGGAACTCGGACAAAGACCTGTGACTTTCATTTTGTATGTTGAGTGTTTGGTGAAGGAACATTCACTGCCATTTTATAAAGTCTGTGGTATGATTCGGTGCCAGGATTTGAAACCAGAACCTTCCAGTAGTATATGTACTACACTTCAGCTCTCCTTTTTCCAAGAACTACCTGTACGTGTCGATTTCCCGGAATTCCGTTTGTCACGTGTCCCCATTTGTGACCCCGTTTGTTATTTATATACGTGGATATATATAAATACTGTGTGTGTGTGTGTTTGTACGCGTTAGATGGTTTTTTCAATTTTATCTGTGCCTATAGACGATATGCTCCCGTGCTCGCCAGGTAAAACTAACCGCACGAGTGTGTCCCGGTAGGTGCTCCAACGGTATAGTGTAGTAAATATTGAAAAAGCCATAAGTAATTACACCTCAATTTAAAAAACATGTCTCATGCACAACGATCTACCGAGCGGTTATTGGATTTTACGATTCCGCCCGAGAGATCTATTACTACTCAATATATCGAACCGTTATTAGATCTCCCGATTCCTGACGATTTTAAAAAAAAAATATTTATAAACCCAAACGTGTCTACACGGGCCAGACCTATCGTTACGACAGAATTTCCTCGACGCGCAGGTTTAAAGTTTGAAACCAGGTTCGACGAGTATAGAGTGGTCCTGTTGAGGGACGACCAGGTTATCGATATAGACCGTTTATTTGTACAACTCGTAAGGTCGGTGATAAACGATAGAGGGTTGCAAAAAACGGCGATAAATTTCGCCTCATCATCAATCACTCGAAATTCCCGAATCCGTTCAGTACGAAATATATTAACGTCTCGTGGGATTTAGCCGAAGATTTATTCAAAGCACTGCAAGAGTATATAGAATATTACGAGGTGTCCTTAGACGAAGTAGAAATAGTCGTCCAGTCTACGATAATGCCGAGGGGAAAGGGGAGATCCAAAGAACCGGTAACAAAGGAGACCTCGTCGAAGAAGAGAAGTATCATCACGATTAAAAACGACGACGTCACGTGTCTGGCACGAGCCATCGTGACGGCGGTGGCCAACAAACATAAAGACAAATGGACGAATTCCCAGCTTCGAAACGGTTTCAACGACAGTCGTAAATTACAAAGGGCCGAAGCGTTAAAACTTCACGAAGAAGCGGGCGTTCCCGTCCGGGATGACGGTTGTACCTTGGAAGACGCGAAAACGTTTGCCGATCACCTGGGAGTGCAGATCAACGTGGTGGACGGTGAACGGTTTCAACGAGATCATCTATACGACCGAAGGAAGTGACGACGACGCGATCTATCTGTACAAGAATAAAAATCACTTCGACGTGATTACGAAGATGAACGGTTTTTTGGGTACGGGATATTACTGTCACACTTGTAAGAAGGGATATACGAGACGAGATCGTCACAGATGTCCAGATAAGTGTCTATCGTGCTTCGGTTACGATTGCCCCGGGGGTGAAAGGATAGTGTGTGACGATTGTAACAGAGCGTTTTTCGGCGAAACCTGTTTTAAGGAACATAAACGCAACAGAGGCACGCGAGACGGCGAACCGGACGTGGTTTGTTCAATCGTTCAGAAATGTTTAGAGTGTGAACGGGTGACCAAGGACTTGAAGTCCCACGTATGCGGGCATTCCGAATGTCCGAATTGTCGTGCATACGTCGACATGACGACGCACAAGTGTTTCATGGTCCAGAAAAAATGTAAGGGTGGAAAATGCAAATCGGCCGAGTGCAAACCCAAGAACCAGTGTTACAGTTGTAAAACGTGGACGACAGAGTATTATTTTTACGACATAGAAGCGATGCAAGACACCGGCGTTCACATACCGAATCTAATCGTGTGCCAAGACTTTGACGGTAAACAACACGAATTTTATACCGTCGACGAGTTCTGCGAGTTTGTGTTGAAACAAAAAGTGGGTACGTTCATCGCCCACAATGCCAAAGCGTACGACGCGCAGTTTTTGTTAAAGTATTTCGTGGAACATAACGTGAAACCCTACTGCATTTACAACGGTACGAAGATCATGTACATGGAAGTCGGTGGTGCTCGCTTTATCGATTCCATAAATTTTGTCCAATCCGCTCTGGCGGAATTTCCGAAGACGTTTGGTATGACCGAACTCAAAAAGGGTTATTTCCCGCATTATTTCAACAAGCCGTGTCACCAACGTTACGTGGGACCGTTGCCCAGTAAAAAACACTACGGTGTCGATTACATGAGCAAACGCAACAGGGAAGAGTTTTTAAAGTGGTACGAGTTGCGAAAGAACGACGTGTTTGATTTCCAGAAAGAACTGAGGGAGTACTGCACGTCCGACGTCGACATATTACGACGGTCCATGTTGAAATTCAGGGAAGACTTTATCGCGTTGGAAAACATAGATCCTTTACAGTACGTGACGATAGCGTCCGTGTGCATGACCGTTTACAGGAGTAATTACATGCCCGAAAAGATGATAGC
The DNA here is from genome assembly GCA_030159075.1 of Atrina japonica. NCBI lineage: Eukaryota > Metazoa > Mollusca > Bivalvia > Pterioida > Pinnidae > Atrina > Atrina japonica. Next base: position 1,290,009 of record BROG01000001.1, read on the forward strand.
CGTCCATAACGATAACGTCGTTCGCGATACGTACAGTGCGAAATCCATTTCTTGGCTGGATCACGTGGCCGAGAGAGACGAGCGTCGTCATAACGACACGCGTTGAACGGCGGCGAGGTGACTCTGCCCGACGACATCGGTAAAGTCGACGGATATTGCGAAGACACGAGGACGGTTTACGAATTTCAAGGATGTTTCTGGCACGGGTGTAAAAAGTGTTACGCTCGAAACACCGTCAATAACAAGAACCAATTCGAGATGGACACTCTCAGAAAACGAACCTCCGCGAAAAACGAGAAGATACGAAGGGCGGTTACGCGTTTCGTCGAGGTCTGGGAATGCGATGCGAAAGACATAGCCGTTAAAGAGATCGTGACGCCGTTAGACCCACGAGATGCCTTTTTCGGCGGTAGGACCAACGTGACCAAGTTGCTGTACGACTTCGACGGTAGAGAAAAGGGACGATACGTCGACTTTGTCAGTCTGTACCCGACGGTCCAGTTTTATAAGACCTACCCTGTCGGTCACCCCCACCCAAAATAGTTAATCCCGAGCGCGTCGATCGAACTTGGACGGGGTTCGTCAAATGTAAAGTCGTGCCTCCCCGGAAATTATATCATCCCGTCCTACCCGTCAAGATGAAATGCGGAAATGCCGAAAAGCTCTTGTTCCCGCTGTGTAAGACGTGCGCCGAACGACGGTCACAGAAACCGTGCGAACACACCACACACCGACGAGCAGAGGTCGTTCGCGGGGCACGTGGTGTACTCCCGAGCTATTCAAGGCCTTGGATAAGGGGTACGAGATAGAGAAGATTTTCTCTACACCACCGAGGACGCGGACCTCTTTAGAGGCTACGTCAAGAAGTTTATGAAGATCAAGATGGAAAGTTCCGCTTTGAAGGTTGGGCCGGACACCACTTACGAGTCGGAAGAACGTTATAAAGACATGGTCAGAGAACGTTTGGGGATCGACTTGGGTGAAATAGAGTATAATCCCCGGCATGCGCGCCATCTCTAAATTATGTCTCAACTCTCTCTGGGGCAAGTTCGGTCAAGGGTCAACATGAAAAACAGACCGAATACGTGAGCGAACCGGCACATTTTTACAAACTGTTGTTGGACGACACGATAGACAATCTCAACATTCAGTTCATCAAACGACGACATGGTCCAGATGACTTACGATCTCAAAGGGCAATTCGTCGATCAGTCCAAGAACGTCAATATCTTCATAGCGTGTTTTTACGACGGCTCACGCCAGAACCATGTTATACGACGTGTTGGACAGACTCGACGATAGAGTGTTGGGATTCGATACCGATAGCGTGTGTGGTACGTCGATCGCGACGACGGGGTCTCGATCGACACGGGCGATAACTTGGGCGATTTGACGGACGAGTTAGGCGGCGATTTCATCACGTCGTGGTGCGCCACCGGCCCCAAATCTTATTCGTACGAAACGAACGCGGGTAAAAAGGTGTGTAAGGTCAAAGGATTTAGTCTGAATTACGAAAATTCTCTCTACATCAACCGAGAAGCGATGACCGACGTCGTTAAAGAAACGCGTAAGAGGATTACGACCGTTCGAGAAAACGCCATCACGAGAGATTCCGCAACCAAACGTGTCGTGAATCGATATCAGGAGAAAGAGTTTAAGTTGTGTTACAATAAACGGGTGATGAAGGAAGGGTACGACACGTTACCCTACGGGTATTAAAAAATTTATTATTATTAATAAATTTTTTTTAAACGACGACCAATAATTCTTCTCGGACGAACGTTCTCTGAGGCGCCGGTTCTTTGAGCTGATACAGGTCGATGCCTTGCATTCTGAAATGCCTGTCTATGTCGTGTTTGTCGACGCTCCAGATGGGATCGGTGGCCCTCCTGCGCCCGCCGCCTTCCAATTCGCCCCCGGTCGATATAGATATCTTACTTTCGCAAAGGGACTGATGGACGGTTGTACTTTATCGACGGGTTTCTACCTTTTTGGCGGATCGGTCTCTTCGTTGATCGTTTTGACGACTTCCGGCAATTGTTTCGCCCATTCTCTGTTTCTGTCTTTGGTTTTCATCTCTTGATCGTATTGATAGCTAAACAACTGTTCGCTCAACGTTCTATTAAATCGTTCGACGATGGCTTGGTCGCGGTGAAGGTCGACCCGTCCCCTTTTTATTCTAGCTCCCGTGTCGGGTCATGAGTTTGGTGACGGCTCCCATGATTCGCGGCCGGGTCGACTTGTAATAATTTGGGAAACGTCAGACGCCGTTCGTAAATCTTTTCGAAAGCGTCGGCCACCTCTCGACTGTCTTTGGTCGTCAGCGGTTCCGCTTCTTTGTAGCGCGTGCCCACGTCGACCAACGTCAGCGCGTATTTGTACGTTTTCCCGTCCACCCTTGTCGTGCGGTAAAAACAACAGGTCGGCCTGGTGAGTGTCGTTTTCTTTCGCGTCTTCGAATCGAGGTCTCACGATCTTCTTGGGAGCCGGTAGGGTAGATTTGCCACACGTCTTGTTTTTTCAGGAATTCCAACGCTTCCTTCTCGCTGACTTGGCCCGCTTTGGCCAATTTCCCGATGGCGGCCTTTCCCTTCCAATAGTGTTTGTGATAGATCTCTTCCATGTTTTTACTTTAGGCGACGTATTTTTTAACGCCGTAGAACACGAGTCCCGTTCCCACGAGTCCCGTTCCCACGATCACGAAGAGGAGTTCCTTGTCTTTTTGTTCTTCCGAGGGTTGATAGAAATCGCTCTACTTCGGTTCGGGCGGCATCGCCGCTTCTTCCGTCATCTGCGAGTAGAGTCGCATGGCGGCATCCCACTTCTTTGTAGGTGTACAGGGAATGTCCTTCTTTCCTGAGTCTTTCGTTGAGAAAATCTAATCGCTTCGTGCGTTCGTGATTCCACCGATCTCTAGCCGCGGTCAGTTTTTCCATCGCTTCGTCGTGCCTCTTCTGTTCTTCGTGATTCGAGAATAGAAATTGTGATCCCGAGAAGGCGAGAGCATTGACTGCCGCGCCTCCTATCATCATCGCGATCGTTGCCATTTTTTTAAAATAGAATTTTTAGTTTATTTCATGATATCGGCGGGGATGATACCCTTCTTGACCAACATGTCTTTGGTGTACTCGGCCAAAACGTAGTCGACGAAGACCATCCCGAGATCCTTTAGATCTAGATCCAGTTTGGGGGCGGACGTCTTGAAGAACTTCTTGGAAACTTGCGCGTACAACGTGGCGATTCCCGTCACGACGGCCGCGTGATATGCGGTGTTGACCAAATCCTTTTCACTCATTTTTTTTATATGAAAAGGATTATTATTTATCGGATTTTACCGTCTCCGTCGTGCCGTTGTTCGTGTTGTAGAGTTCGTCGCAGTAAGTGTTCATCCTGAAGAGCATGGGTTGGTTGTCGTCCTCGTCGTCCGCCTTAAAGTCGGCGTCGTCTTTTTCCATTCCGACGGTCTCGTGATACACCAAATCCTTTTCGCTCATTTTTTTATATGAAAAGAATTATTATTTATCCCTCTTCTTCTTCGTCTTCGGTACAGTCGTGATGGTGGATGTGTTGGACTTTAGCTTCCACTACTTGTGCGATCATGTAAACGAATAGACTCGTGGCGAGGATTCCCGACGCCATAAACATCGACGTGTCCATGAACGTTCTCAGTGTCACGTTATACATTTTTATAGTGAAAAGATTTTTATTTAATACATTTCGTGGGGATTGGATTTGGAGACTTCTTCTTCTTCTTTAGGTTCTGGAAGAGGAGGAGGTGTCGGCTGCGGTTGGTTTTTCCTGTACAACACCACCGCCACTCCGACGACCGCGAGTCCGCCGCCGACCGCTAGCCATTTCCAGCTATCCTGGCCATTAGCATTGCCATCCTGGCCATTAGCATTGCCATTAGCATTGCCATCCTGGCCATTAGCATTGCCATTAGCATTGCCATCCTGGCCATATCGCCTTTTTCTATTCCCTCCGATTTTTTAAATCCCGTTATATAGCGACTGGACGTGGCGGGCGAGACTGAGAGGGGCCAGGTAGGAAACCGAAGTGGTAGAAGAACAGGCTGCAGCACGCTTCGCCGATGGCCGCGTCGAGGAAGGGATCTTCGCTCAGTTTCTTCGATCAGTTTAGGTTCGTTCTGCAGATCGAAAAAATATTTTAGACTCTGGGTGTACAGCGTGATGACGGAATTGGCGATCGATTTACTCATGCGCATGCCGAGTCGCGCGTTGAGTAGACGATTTAGATTGTCCAGTTCCTTGTCGTTCATCTTGTTCAGTCGGCGACGGTCACGTCTTTTCCCAGGAAGTGACGCGCTCGTCCCGATCCGACGACGATGGTCGATAACCTATCTTTGAGCGAGTCGTCTACCGTCGTCGTCGTCTCGGCGGCGGGTAGCGACGTTCGTTAGTATCTCGTCCACGTTCATCTCTTTTTTTATACATTTTATTTATATTTTTGTAAAAAACGTTACGTTTTTACAAAAATACTGTCATTTTAATTTATTTATTCCGTGTCGGACTCCAAGTCCAAGTCTTCTACGCAGTCGGCCAAAATCCGGTAGAGGAGCAACGTCGATCGTTTTGACGATGACGACCTGGTGTAAGAGAGTTTGTAAGGATACGGTCGATTCTTTGTTGGCGATGTAAACGTTGTCTACGCGTAAAGAACCGATGGCCAGACATCGTTTTTTCTCGTATTGGTGAAGATCGACTTCGACGAGCGGATGTTTATCTTTCGGATCGTCGGCCGTTCTCTTTCTATAAAAAGTAGGCTTGTCTCTGTCCCCCTGTTTAACTTTCGAGTAGATCACTTTGTTACCGTTCTGATCCGTTTTCACGAGGACTATATCGTTGACATCCACGGGTGTTTTTCTACCTTTTTCTTTCAGTGCTTTTGCGAGTTTTTTTCTATGGATTCCCTCAAGAACGCCTCGATCTTTTCCAACATGGTGGCGAATTCTTTTCCGCATATAAATTTCATAGTATAATCGGAAACCGTCCTCGTATTGCCACAAGCCGGACGACTCCGTTTTGGGAGTGCGTATCACTAACGGTTTCACGTCGCCTGTCGGGTACTGATACGCGACGTAAACGCGTTGATAACGCTTTCCTTTCTTATCGACGTAATGAGCACCCACCCTTAAATTGTTCACGTCAAAGTTCTCGACTGTCACGAATGCCATTTTTTTAATAACTTCAGACTTTTCTTTATGCCATTTTCAAATCTTTTGCAAAAGTCGTCTCAACCATCGTTCCGTTCGATGATAACGTTCTAAACGTAATAGATAGAGTATCGCAAATAAGAAGAGTAAACACCATAAAACGATGAACGAGAGCAACGCGAACAAGAACATCTCGGTAAAAACGTTTCATTTCTTAACGTAAAAAAAATTTGTTAAAACACTTAAACAATAGATATATAAATAAAAAATGTTTATTTTTACTGGACAAGACGTTTACCGAACGCGGCCTAAAACAGATGTTGGGGGAGATAACGTGCACGCAGTTGGGTAACCAAGTCTTGGTGTCTTGGCCCGACGACGTCAAACTCACGTGTCAAATGCCTCGCATGCGCAGAGACTATCCGTGTAAGCATCCGGTCGTCGTGAATTCGTTGTTTTGTAGCATTCACCACAACTACTTGAAAGAGAGAGGCATCGACACGATGAAGTATTGCACCTCTTGCCGAAGATGGATGGCCGATAGCACTAAATACGAAACGTGTTATGCGTGCGGCGGAAAAGAACGCGCAGACGAGTGGCACAAGACGCATCCGCGGTGCAAGAGGAGAAGAAGACGTCCCAAGGAAGAAGTTTAACCGGATTTTTTTAAGACTGTCTTAAAAAAAATCTACGGTTAAACGAGGAGCAGCAGTGTTTTCATCGTTTTATAATGCTACAATTTAACGAGAAGACGATTTCTCGCCCAGAAGGGCACGCAGCTGTTCGCGCAGATCGTTCGTCTCTTGTTCGGAGACTTTTTTAACTCCGTCGTCGGCTTTGTATTTGGCGTATAGCTTGTCCTTCATCTCGCGATACTTGGTCAGTTCGTGAGACACGGTGGCGAATTCCTCCGCCGAGATCTTCCCGTCTTCCAGTGCGCGACTCACCTGATCCTCGATGGAATTCAGTTTACTCTCGGCCAGTTTGACGATTTTGAGATGTTTCTCCGATTTCTTCAGCAACACACGCCGGATGCCCTTCAAGACCAGTCCCACGGAGCCCACGGTGACGGCCACGATCTGTAAGGGTAATCCCACGATGGGGAGGGCGAATCCCAACCCTCGCACACTACTACACTCCCCGTGATCAATGCTCCGTCTACCCCGTCCGCGGTGTTGATTAACCGTTTGTACTTCTTGTGCACGCTCTTCCGCGTCTCGATCTCTCGTCTGAACGTCTGCTCGATCTCGCCGATCCGTCGGAGACGATACTCTTGCGGATCGGGTTCTAACGTCGGATACAATACCTCTTTGTTGTTGTTACTCATCTTTTGTTTTTAATTTAAAAGTTTTTTTATACGTCGAGAACGACGACGCCGTTGACGGAGCCCGATTTCGATCCTTTTGTTCACGGCGAAGTTGAGGACGTCGCCCGCCGTCACTCGCAACGGCGGATTCAGCGGGACGATCTCACCGGCCTTGGTCTTGAAGGTCCTGTATTCCACGTCGTTCAGCACCAGCGTCACATCCAGTTCGCCCAAGAGACCCAGGCGGATGACGTGACCGTCGAACAACATCCGTATGCCCAGTATGGGTCGGAGTCTACCGTTTTTATTCACCTCGAATTGGAAGGTGTTCATGATGCGACGATTTTTGTTCAATTGATCGACCTCCTCTTTGATGTTTTCCAAGAGGTCCTCCGCCAGTTCTTCCCTTTCCACGTCTTCCCAATAGAATCCCGATCTAGACATTTTCCTTTTTAGTTTAGAATTTCTTAAATTCCAATAGAACGTGAACGGATTGACCGTGATTGTCGACGGGATCGCCTTTCTCGTCCTTGAGACTGATCGTCACTTCCGTGATGCGATCGCGTCTCAGCGGCAGGAACGCGGGATTGACTAAATCTTTTTCGTACAACTCGGAAAATTTCACGTTGGGACAGGGCAGGGGACGTGAGGATGTCCTTCGCCTCGCCGTCTCTCATCCCCTCCTCCAACTCGTCGAGATGGACGTTGAGGAATTCCACCGGCCGCAGGTCGATGCTGCGGCGGCTCGCCAAGATGGTCCCGCCGAGAGGCGTGTCCCGCGCGAATGCCGAGAATCTTGCCGATTTCCGACGGAAGCATCACCGCCGTGCTGCCCGACCCGTCGATTCTCAATCTCATGGTGGTCTTGTCCAGGAACACCTTTGTCGAAGTATTTGGCGAGGAGTCGTCGCAGGTCGTTGAAGGTGTACGATCCGGCGTGCACGCTCTGGACTTTGGGTCTGTCTCTCCCCTTGGCGTAACGTATCTCCACGTCTCTCTTGACGTTGTACAACCCGTTGTAAAGACGGACGGACTTGGCGCTCACGCACCACCCGCCGTTCGCGTTGTCGATGTAACGAGAGAGTTTGACGGGTTTTTCGATATCCGTCACGAGATAGAACATGTTGTTTTTAATATTAATAAATCTTAAACTTAAAAAAGAGAATGAACGTCTACGAGTATAGAGAGAATCTAGATCTGTCGTCCGTTCGACGTCTACGTCAACGTGACCAAAAAGTTTCGCGCGTCGTTCGAGAACATCTTCGTCAAGTACGACAACCCGGACGTCTTCGAGGACGGCACGTCGAAGTACTACACCATGCTGAAGCGGTGGTACCCGGCATCATCCCATCGAGGGATTCTGGCAGAACCAGCTGAATTTCGCGGTGTGGTGCGCCACGACCGGATGCGGCGTGACGCTGGACATGGGAAACGACCACCTGTCCAAATCGTTCTTCCGGTTCCACATCTATTATCAGATCAGAAGGATCCTGCAGGAGATCGCCGCCCCCTTACCCAGCGACGCCGACTTCGAGCACTTCACGAACAACGTTTCCTGGGCTCGCAGGGGGAGACGAGGGCCTCGATCGTGGACGCCGTGCCACGTCGCTGGACGCCCAGAAGCAGTTCCTGGTCAACGTCGAGGACGCCATCAACCCGACCGCTCGACCTACCCGCCGACATCTCGCGCTACGAAGACTGTCTGAAGTACGCCAATTCCAAGCTCGACTACGTCGTCCATCCGGGACTCTACATGCTGCCCAGCAACATGGAGCTGAACATCGGCAAGAACATCGCCAATTACAATAACGAGATCTTGATCGCTCCCCCAACACCGCGACACCCGGAACGAACGTCGACCTCAACGCGAAAACGTTCGCGAGGGTTAAACCACCTCCCGTAGAGATCACATCACCACCTCCCGTAGAGGTCACACCACCGTCAGTGTTACAGGACAAGCCGCCGTCAGATTGATCACGAGGATCAGAAGACGGCCGTCTTGGCTCTATCGTTACTTTCTTTTCTGGTCTTCGTCGAGTTTAGTTAACAACCAGCCGACGACGATCATGCCCAAGACCCACAGATGTTCTCCCAACCACATCGCCGTCTTGCCGAGCGTCGACAAGATCCAGGACACGATGGCTCCCAAGATGCCGGGTAACGCCTCGCCGTATTTAGAGGCCAGTCTCGCGAGCAATTTACCGATCGCGTCCAGCTGTTTCTTGATCCATTCTTTCACTCCTCCCTCCTTGTGGGGAGGTTTGGAGGGTGGTGTGGGTGGTGGCGTGCTCGTCCCGGGAAGGAGCAATTCGACCAAGAAACCTATCGTCATGCCGATCGCCGTCAGGACGCTGAAGATGGTGATCCCCTGTTCCCTGAACAGGTCGACGATCCGCTCTCGCAACGGAAGATTATCGTCCAGTAACCTCGCGATCGATTCTTTGATGGCGGTCAGTTGCGACTTTAACCTTCCCTTGAGCACGTCGACACTCTCGTTCACTGCGTCCAATTCACCTCGCATCTTGGCGATCTCCCTCTCGATGCGTTCCCCGATCGTCGGGATTCCTTTCCAGATCTTCCTGCCACTGCGACAACATGCGTTCCGTCTCCACTCTCTTGGCTTCTTGGACGCGCAGAGTCCCGCGAATGTTTCTCAGACTCTTGTCTAAACCCAACAGTTCTCTCGCGGGTAGTGCGCGGTTTAAATCCTCTATACTGTTAGACAATCTCTTCCCGTCGGCCTCCAATTGCTTCACGTTGGTTTTCTTGCATCTCGATGGCTTCGAAGTTACTCTCGAGGTTGCGTTTGACCTTCGTTATATTCGGTCTGATATCTTTTTTACCCAGAGCTTCGAGGAATGCGAGACCGTGTCTTCTCAACGTTCCTGCAGCCAGGAATTTCTTGGGATTTTTTTTCGTGTGTTAATCTAATCCACTTGCCGCGCCACTTTACATAAAAAACCCTCATCATCTTCTTTAAATTCTAAGTCATTATCGGTCACACCGAATTCTTTTTTCCATCTATCGACTGTTTTACCCAATTCGATTCGACCTCGTTGATCTTCTTGAGGTGTGATGGGAACTTCTGGTAAATTAACATCCTCCAGCAAGAGTGTATTTTCATCCGCGGGTGGTTGTTCGACCGGTACCTTGATCACCATCGTTATTATCATCAACAACATCATCGTCGCCGAACGTCGGATTATCGAATGTAATCGGTTCCACCATATTTTTTTTAAAACGCTTTAAAATTTTTTATTACGTAATAGAAAAAGATTATGAATTACGGACACATTCTCGATCCAATAGGAAATTGCGCACACCCTTGGGCGTAAAGGGTAAACGCCAAACGGTAACAGTGTCCCACAATCCTTCGACCATCGAAGAAAACCAAGAGTTGACGGTTCGTTTTTCCCAATTTGAGCGAGAACGACGTCATCGTCCCTCGCACCGCGAAACTGTGCTTCGACATGGAAGTCGCCGTGAAGGGCGGCGATCTCTCCAAAACGGGTGTTTATAATAATCTGGGACGTAACATCGTCAAGAAGATCGAGGTGAAGATCTCGGGGAACACCGTTCAGAGCATCGACGATGCCGATAAATTCTTCGTCTACAACGATCTTTGGAAGATGGAACGACGTAACATGGTCTATCAGGGAATACAGAGCGACGATCTCAACAAACTGAGAGCAAAACCCATCAACTATGCATTGCCTCTCGATAGTAACGAATACTACGAGATCGGTGCGGCGTTCGGGAATCGCTTTTGCATTCCCCTGGACTTCGAAATCTTGGAGACGAGCGAACCCTTTTATCAAGCGGGGTTACAAGATCGATTGGAATACATGTTGAAGTTCAACGATGCCATACACGTCGTCTCGACGGACCCCGACGATGACGGTAAAACGATAAGTTATAAGGTCACTAACATCGCGTTGGAGTTCAAGAAAATCACCGACCCCTATCTCGCTCGCAGCATCAGACAGAGGTACGCGGGTCAGCACGTCTATTACTTCAACCAAATATTGCGCTATCGCAAGACGAAGATGAGTAAATCAGACACAGCCCTCAATTATCAGATCAACACTCCCGCACACACTCTTCGCGGGCATTCTCTTTCTCTTCAAAGACCCTTCCGTCAAGGATCCCGAAAAGTTTTATAATCCCCAATGTGGAAACGACCATCGAGGGTGAACCGAGCCAACTGTTTCACCAGTTTGACGAGATTAAAAATTTTTTCTCACTGAATCGTGAAATCGTCACCGAAACGATCGCCAAGGAACTCGAGCTGAGCGAAGTGACTGTATCTCAAAGACCATTTCGGTCTCTGGCTGGACTTGAGAACGACACCCGAAAAACCACCTCCACGGCACGGGTCGCAAGCTTCAGAACATCAGCGAAGGCGTTTCCGTCCTCATCGAGAGAACGCCAGAAACCGATACCAATCCCTTGGACGTTTAAAGGACGGACAGATCAACATGTTGGACGGTCGTTTCATGAGCGTCGTCTCTTAAGAAAAAATTTAAAAATCCCATAAGAAAAATTAAAATGTTTATGCGAGAAGCACACGCCGCCCTGATCGTGGGGGGCCACGGGTTGCGGGAAGACGGAATTCGTTCTCGATCTGCTGGAAGACGAATACAGAGACGTCTTCGATCACATCGTCATCCTGTGCCCTTCCATCGACTTCAACCGAGCGTACAAATCGAGAAAATGGATAGGAGAAGACGTCAAACACCCCAAAGACAAACGCGTCGTCATCGCCCGTCTCCAAGACCGGCGAAGAATTGTTGCAAGACACGTTGAGACACTTTTACGAAGTGTACAAGGGCACGCCCACGCGCTGTACGTCATCGACGACTGCTCGGCCACGAAACAGATCAAGAAGAAAGCCGATGCCCTGTCCATGCTGGCGTTTTCGGGACGACACGCCAATCAATCCGTCTGGATCCTGTCGCAACGCTACAACAGCGCGTCCAAAGACTTTAGATCCCAGATCAAGTGGGTGGTGCTCTTCTTCACCAAAGACAAATTCAGTTACAACGAATGTCTGGACGAGAACGACGTCGTGCCCGAAGAGGAAAGGAAACGTCTCAAACACAACCTGTCGCAACGCAAACACTCCAAACTGATCTTGCGGACCGAACAACCGACCGACTATAAGTTCGTCGAGTGAAATTAATTTATATGTTGTCATATAAATTATTCAAAGGGCCCAGCTAATCTGTAGCCTCATGCACTACCTGTATCCAATTCACTTCGGGATCCCAGGGGCGAATCGTCAAACCATAACCGATATTCAAGCCACCAACTTCTCTTTTCCCAATCGACGGTGGGATCCCACGGTTCGTTTACTTCCCCGAGTCGGTGCCACTGATTCACACATTCGTACCAGCAATATTTAATTGCCCATGCCACGTCCCGATCCCAATCTTCTCCAGCCTTGAACTGGTCGTTACATCGATCAAAGTAATCTTTATTAAACCAATTCACCGTAGGATGGGTTTGGGACGGTGAGATTCGTTATAACTTTTCCAATCCTTAACATTTTCTTTATGATAAGAAGGGTCTTTTAACGGATCGATGAGACACGATCTCCGACGCCAATCGACGCGCCGATCCCACCACGTCAGATTATTATTCTCGTCGTCAACGCATAGCTTCTGTAAACTCATGTCCTTTTTTTTTAATAACTTCAGACTTTTCTTAACGCCTTTTCAATATTTACTACACTATACCGTTGGAGCACCTGCCAGGACACACTCGTGCGGTTAGTTTTACCTGGCGAGCACGGGAGCGTATCGTCTATAGGCACAGATAAAATTGAAAAAACACGTACAAACAAACACACACACAGTATTTATATATATCCACGTATATAAATAACAAACGGGGTCACAAATGGGGACACGTGACAAACGGAATTCCGGGAAATCGACACGTACAGGTAGTTCTTGGAAAAAGGAGAGCTGAAGTGTAGTACATATACTACTCCTTCCACTTGCAAGTCAAATGCTCTACCACTAGACTAAGCAGTCACTTTTATGATTATTTTAGATATATACCATAGAATGTAAATGTATGCTATGAGAATGTGTCCCTGTACATGTACTTTCTACATATATGTGTTTTCCTATCGATACTTTTAAATTTGTGAAGTGTATACATATGTAATCATGTACTGATTTGATATTATCTAACACACACTCATCTGTTTGTTTGATAGGATTACCTGGGAGAAACACCTATACATAAAGCAGCCAGATCAGGAAGTATGGAGTGTGTTAGTTTATTGATATCCCAGGGAGCTAGTCTAAGGTTGGTACTATGCAGGAAAATTATAGTATATGTGAAAGATTTACCTATGGCATTGCCTGGTTATGACATATGTGATTTTATTTTGTCAGTTCATTCAAACAGGTATATTGCAGGAGCAGACCATGTATGGTATAGTTACTTATTCAATGTTTTTAATATTTAACTAAATATACATGTACAAATGAACATACTTTGTTGGCATTTCTTTCCTGGGCTTTCACACATTATTTTAGGGACGTATCCAAGGCCAGCAAAATTGAATTTTATGGTATTTTATGCCACACTCATCAATTTTCAGTTATATGGTGGCGACTAGTTTTTAATGGTGGAGGAGAAAACCCAGTTACAATGTACCAGAGAAGATACCACCAGCCTTCTACAACTCGACTAGCAAACTCTCACAAAATCAGCTTAGATTCCAGTGGAAATTGAACCCGCCCTTAGTAGAATTTAGAGACTTCTTGTTTTGAAGCAAGATGCTCTAACACCATGGTTGTACTTGTCAAAACCTCTACCAAAGCATCACATGACCGGTCTCATTAGTACCTGTCTTTAATGACCCTTTCATAGGAATTAATCCTACGATACTTAGTCAAATAAAACACATCAGACCAATATATAAAATGCATGTAATTGTATTTATTGAATTATATAAAGAATTATGATTTGTCTTTTCTTATAGCATCAGAAATCACAGTAACCATACACCCAGTGAAGTGGCATTTGAATGCGGCTACCATGAGTGTGCAAAATACATTTCACGTGCCGCAGAATCTCAAGAACAAAATAAAGGTTCACACAATGTTATGCACTCTTCCATCCACCACCCAATTAATGGTTTCACAGATAATACACTGCCATGTAATTTACAAACAAACTTCTCAGAAACCCAGAATCCTTGTATACCTCAAGCAATAAATGGAATCTCCCACTCAGAGGATGATGATGTCATGGATACCAGTGATGCAGGAGCAGGTTGTGGAATGAATGAATTTGGCATATCATCACCTGTGATAGGAATGAAAAGAGGAAGGGAAGACATTTTTGAAGACGAATCCTTTAAGAGGATGAGAAAATCAGGTTATTCTTTGTTTTTAAAAAGAATTTATGAGGAAGATACTTAGCTGAGATATTGCTTTGTGTCTCCTGTAGTTTACACATTTTGTATTTACATTGTTAGGTAACTATATCATATAAGAATTAAGATTTTTGATCCTTCTATTCTTGTTGTTAAATTAGAATATCAATGAATAACTCTGATGATTTTTTTAATACTCTGTTGATTAACAGGCATTGAGAATTGTTGTGAAGTTGAAACAATCAGATGAGAATTGAGGTGTATGTTCTTGTAATGAAATGTTAAAGAATGTTATATGTTAGAATATTACAAGAGTAACAGAAATCTCCTGGATAGCAATGTATTTATTCTTCCTTCCTTTATTTTAAAAATTGCTTATGTACAAATGCATACCTGCAAATATTTCTATAATAATAATGATAATAAATGAAGGATTTGAAGGATTTTGTTTGCCCCAATAACAAAGGTTGTAGGGTGGTAGATAGTGCTTTTGGCCCATTTGCAACAATTCAGTTATTTTAGCTAGATATTAATAAATTTTTGTATAAGGCTTTATATAAATCAAGTGTATAGGAAAAGCAGTAGATTTTAAAGTAAATTGCAGATTTTACAAGTCCACTTATTTTGTCTTTATGTCATTTCTTATTCTTGAATTATTTTTTACCTACATATAATATCTCTGTTAGTAAGGTAATCCTAGTATGTTGGAATACTTACTTACACACTCCATGCTTTGTACCGGATTCTATATTTTAATCTATGCCAAAAACTAAGTCAGTGATTTTCTTGCCCAGATTCAAAAATGCATCAGCTCTCTAAATTGGAATTTTCAATATACAAGATATAATATATACAGTTTCAACAAAATCTGGAAAATTTACTGAAATTTTTTTAGGGGGGATAAGACTTACTTTGCAATGGGGGACACTTAACTGTAATTAACAGTTGAAAATCTACCTGTATAAATCACTGCAAGTCACAGATGTACTGCTATAAGAGAACATATTCTGGTGACTTGGCTGAAATTTATAGGTGGAGTTTACAAAATATTGTGATCATGCCTTTGTCACATGCACAGCATATGAAGTGAAAGTCACAGCTGTTATCAGAAAAGGCCTAAAACTGAGGTCCTGTGTCAGCTGTTATCAGAAAAGGCCTAAAACTGAGGTCCTGTGTCAGCTGTTATCAGGAAAGGCCTAAAACTGAGGCCCTATGTCAGCTGTTATCAGGAAAGGCCTAAAACTGAGGTCCTGTGTTAGCTGTTATCAGAAAAGGCCTAAAACTGAGGTCCTGTGTCGGCTGTTCTCAGGAAAGGCCTAAAACTGAGGTCCTGTGTCAACTGTTATCAGAAAAGACCTAAAACTGAGGTCCTGTGTCGGCTGTTATCGGAAAAGGCATAAAACAGGTCCTGTGTTATCAGAAAAGGCCTAAAACTGAGGTCCTGTTTCGGCTGTTATCAGAAAAGGCCTAAAACTGAGGTCCTGTGTCGGGGTAGGGTGGCAAGCACAGGTCAAAATTTATGGCACTTCACTGTAAGTTTGTGACATCTTCATGTACTGGTGAGTGAAATATTCTTGGCGGTATGTATATAAACATCAATAAAACAAAAAAACAAACAGATAAAACTCTTCACTTAGTAGTTCATTGTTGGATTGCAGTTAATATAGAGTACATTAAACAGAAAATACAAATTGTAAGGAATTTAGGGGTTATCCATAGCTATAGACCAAATACGCTGAGAGATACAAATAATTTTATTTCTGAAAACCCAGTTTTACAAAGGCTTGAGTTAAGTGTTGATTATTCTTCCTTTTTCATTTCTAACAAGCGAAGTACATCACATTTCCTAAAATAAAATCATAACCGTGATCTATTAGAAGTTAAAGAGACAAATACTTGAATATTTTACAATGGAAATGATAGGCATAACTCTCTGATTGTATCTAGCCACAACATTTCTGAGTAAATGTTCAGTGATAGTTTTAACTTTTTGCTTATGATTAATTAATTTTAGTCAGCTAAAATAGATTTTTGTCATCAGTACAGTACCCAAAATAAAGAACTAAAATATTATTTCTGTATTAGTGACCATGATTAAGCTGTGAAATAAACATTCAACCAAGTTCATCGGGTAAGCAAGACAGACATTTCAATTCTTGTTGTTGAATTTTTTTTAAACATACAAAACATTTTATATGTTGATTTAGATCAGGGATTTTCCTAGGCAGTTTTTGGGTCCCATTACAGGACCCATTCCCAATGCAAAAATGACTTGTACTTTCTAAAATGATATGCAAAAATTCCCAATTGGGAATTTCTAATTAAAGAATAAAATATTTTCAATCAAATGTCTCATATTAAGATTTCCTGTTTTAGTTAGAAAGTCATACATGTATACAATGTACTTTCCCAATTTTTTCGGACCCTGGACCCAGGATATAAGAAGAAGGAAAATCCCTGCAGATAAATGAAGTAATGCTACAGATGAAATATGATTATACATAATATAAATGATTTTCAAAGGAATGTCAATAACGTAGCATGTATGGCATTGGTTATTTCCCTTTACTTCAGGCTTGGCAGTTGTAGAGTCTGATCCATACAATAACAATGTGATCAGTTCGTACCAAGCAATTCTGGCTTTATCAACTCAACCTCTCATTCTTGATGAAGTCAATGATCAACCGTCACCTGGCGCTCAACACTCTTTATTTGTGTAATATTATAATGTGAGGTTAGTGAGTGTTCGTAAATGAATTTTATTTTCACGTTTGGTTCACAGTCGCCAAGTTACACAAATAAAGAATAAATCCTTTGTCAATGTTCAGTTTCTTTTTCCTTTAATTAGTGGATTTATTCTTTATTTGCATAATGTGGTGACTATATTTGGTTTTTAGAATTTCCTCTCTGAGTTTTAATGTTATAGTGCATGTGAGATTTGAGAGATTAGGGTAAACATTTCAGCTTCATGTATTCACATGTAAACATCTTTGCATATTGCAGGTTGGTCATACCCACAATCATAGGTTTCTCATAACCCCATTACCAAATTTTATATACTTCGCTTTTTTGCATGAATATTTTGACCTGATAACAGAAACTGCTGCACCCTTTGAAATTGACGTAACTTTTTCTGTAAACTCCTCTTTTCCCCTCTGTTGATTTAGAGAGTGTATACCATACTTATTAACTTGTTTCACAGTAGGCAAGTTACATATTTAAAAGCAGTACTGATACACATGTATATACATACATTGTACATGTGTGAATCTAGTTTGTTTAATTAAGTTAAAAGTACATATACCTGTACTTAATTTATATTTGTAACAAATCAACACCTCAATTCATGGCTTGCCCACATACTAACCTTTGAAATGATAAATACACTTTAAGTTTTACAAATGTAGATTGACATTTGCTAAGTGATCATACAATGTTAGGTTAGTATTATTGTGACTGACAATTACTATGAGGTGATCATTTGTTCAGGCCACTGAAGTCTTGTTCCTCTCTAATTGGGGCTGTTAAAAGGTCCCTCTTCCCATCTAAACAGGTCATCCTTTCCTCAAATAAAAGTCTGATTTTGCCCATTGCAATAAAATTATGCTAATGTGCAGAAAAAGTGAAAGCAATGTAAAACTAGTTATTTCAGAGACAACTGTTTCTAGCTTGACTCCGTCATCCATCCAATCGCAAGACATTATACAGGGATGACATATACAGGGATTTTGTGTTTTATATAGATCTTGGAAATAATTCAGTTTTTCAGTCACCTTATTGGCTAGGATTACCCATTATAGTCTGTTGCATAACAATTGGGATACTTTTCTTTCTGTTATGTACATGTAGCATTTATCACATGCATTGTGTAAGGTAACAGTTGTGAATTTTGGTTTGAGGGTTTTTAGATTGGTGATGATTAAGATAATTAGTAGGGTTTCCTTAAACCCCTGGTTACCTATATGCACACCAGATTCCAGCTGACCTCTGCAATGCTATGCACAGCATCTGGTTAAGAATATTGGTTGAGGTCAGGTTCAGATGTCTCATACATCAACTATATACTCCTTGTTAAACTTGGAACATGCTATGCTTCAAATACTGGATTATCGTTAGTCCCATTTTGTTTCTTTTTTTTTTTTTTTTGATTATCATTAGTCCCATTTTTGTTTCTTTTTTGTTGTTGGTATAAATGATTCTGTTTTGGACTAGTCCATTTTCAACGTTTGGTAAAATAGATTGGTTGAGGTTAGGTTAATTGAAGGATGTACATGTAAAATTTGTTGGTTTGAGGTGATCTTTGTAATTTTTTATTACTAAATTACACCTTTGCATAGTGTCAATCTGACAGAAATACCATATTTTACGGCCTATAGGACGATATTTTTTTTTCTCCAAAGTTGTGACCTCGACCTATACACCGCATCAACCTATCTTAGTCAAATATCTAACTTATATATCTACATTTCCCCCTTTTATCATCATATTTCAACTTTCTTTACTGGATATTCTCAGGGCCTACTCCAAACACCCATTTGTAATTACACTTAATAGAACTATTAATTGTGACCATGTGTGTGCGTAATGCACTGTGAACACAATCAAGTGACAAAATAATTATCTTTCAAGTTACCATGGCATTAGGATTCAAGACTGTCAGAAACTGCATAACAAAAATACATTATGTACTTTATATTTATACTGCATAGATTATACTTTTGAATCATCCCCTTATCTCGGCACCCGCTGTGAAGTTGAAGTGTTCATTCAGACTTTTAGGACATTACAACTGTGTTCACTGGAACGTGACCTTCATCTGATAAGGATCACGTGGCAGTCTTTGAAGTTGGGAAAGTTTTGGAAAAAGTGTTACATAAACAAATTGACACTCAACCTTGAGTATTTAATCGTTTGACAATTGCAGCTACAGAATAATTTAGGCAAATTTATGGATAAGACAAGAGTTGAGGTCATTGGTGTTACAGTTATAACAGCATAATGAATTTAATGATGATTTGACAGGTAACATAGTAGCAATGTATGTGTACATTATCAGTACACACGATGTTAAATATGATAAAATGCAACATACACACAAGTTTAAACGATTTGTAAGCTGTTTAAATCACAATCCTATCTAATAATGTACAGCAAAATATTACTCTGATTATTTGGTGCTATCGTTTTCGCACCACTTATTTAACAAAAATGACGTATTTTTGTTTTCTCCCATCCATGTTTTCATCTCTGCCGACATCAACCTATACTCCACTTTGACCTGTCTAATACTTAAACCTGGATTTTTGCCAAAAATCAGCCATTCTACCTATCCCCCACATCGACCTATAGGCCATAAAATATGGTATGTTGTATAACCTGGATCAAGGGATGTATGGTAACACTATTTGGTCATATTCTTATGGGAAGGGTTGCAATATATATAACCTAAGTCAAGTTTTGCCTGGCCAGTGGCTGCTGCCCTTTAAATAAAAAATATTGACACAAACCTTTGAATCTTAACACAGCAGTGTTCTAGGGTATGTAATTTATCCACGCCCATGACAAATGAAATAAATCCTTTTTATTCCAAATCTTCACAATCATTTGTTCCCTACGGAGGTCCAACATATCTGATGAAAAGATATAGGATATACTTTTTTGTTTTTCACTGATAGCATCAGTAAAAATCTTTTTATTTTGACGATTGGTTGGTTTAAAAAATAACCAGAAAATTTTCATTTCAATGTGACTTTGACTATAGTGACATTTTGCTTTTTGAGAAGCTCCTAGATATAGGAGGATATATTGACAATATCTCTATATGATATATTGACAATATCTCTATATGTACGTGTCTGCAGTCCAATCATCATGTGTTTTGATCCACATACATTTCTCATGCCTCAGAATAATAAAATACAAAGTAAAGCTGTTAGGAAATACATGATTGTATAAAGTTAACAATCTTCTGTTATTTCTGTTCTAAATTTTCATTTATCAAAAAGCCTTAACTTTATAGACTTTTATGGTTAATTATATTTTTGTTGTGTTCATTTCACAGATTGGTAATTCAGTTGATTCAGTACACTTCATATTATAAATCCGTTACTGATGTTTATTTCATAGATCTCTTATGGGAGGAAAACAATGATGCTACTAGGCTTGTTTCATTTACACATGATGAATTTACCCAGCATGATCTAATGGCCAAGAAAACAGTTCAACCTCCATGTCTCTCAGAATGCAATGAAACATACGATCATGTGGCTTTGAAGTCATGTGAAATGCCAGTTAAATGCATTCGTCTGCATTCTCATTACATCTAAGGTTGTATAGACTTTGTAAGTATCTACTCTAGACTGTTATATTTAGTTTATTAGTTCAGTTTAATTTTATTTGAATAGTGTAGATTGGGCAGATTGTTTATCCATACGAAAGATACTTAGAAAAATTTAGACATGTCACAGAAATATCACAGGGGTATGGATATATCACACAGGTACAAATATTTCAGTGGCCATGGGTAGAGTATCACACAGGTATAGATATATCATACTGCGGACAATCCGACATATCACATGGGCATAGATATATCACACAGTTACAGATATATCGCATTGTACAGATATATCACGCTATGCACATATATATCGGGAACAGATATATCTTACCGACACATATATATCATGGGTAGAATATATCACACAGGTACAGATATATGGCACTGTACAGATATATCACACAGGCATAGATATATCACACAGGTACATATATATCACACAGGCACAGGTATATCACACAGGTACAGATATATCACATGACACAGATATCTCACACTACATACATATTACACAACTACAGATATATTGCATAGGTACAGATATATCTTGGGTACAGATATACAGGTACAGATATATCACACAGGTACATATATATCTCAGGGGCAAAGATATATCATACAGGCACAGATATATCATACAGGTACAGATATATTATACAGGTACAGAAATATCACACAGGTACAGATATATCTCAGGGGTACAGATATATCTATGGGGCACAGATATATCATTCAGGTACAGATGTATCACACAGGCACAGATATATCATACAGGCACAGATACATCACATGACACAGATATCTCACACTACATACATATTACACAAGTACAGATATATCACATAGGTACAGATATATCTCCGGTACAGATATACAGGTACAGATATATTACACAGGTACAGATATATCTCAGGGGCAAAGATATATCATACAGGCACAGATATATCATACAGGTACAGATATATTATACAGGTACAGAAATATCACACAGGTACAGATATATCATACAGGAACAGAAATATCACACAAGTACAGATATATCTCAGGGGAAAAGATATATCATACAGGCACAGATATATCATACAGGTACAGATATATTATACAGGTACAGAAATATCACACAGGTACAGATATATCTCAGGGACACAAATATATCATCAGGTACAGATATATTACACAGGCACAGGTATATCGCACAGGTATAGATATATCTCAGGGGCACAGATATATCATCAGGTACAGATATATCACACAGGTACATATATATATCTCATGGGCACAGATATATCAAACAGGTACAGATATATCATACCGGCATAGATATATCATACAGGTACTAAAATATCACACTGTACAAATATATCACTGTACATATACATGTATATCACACAAGTGCAGATACATCACACAGGTACAGCTATATCACATAAAACATATATCACACTGTACATACATATCACACAAGTACCTGTACAGATATATCACACAGGTACAAATATATCACACGGGCACAGATATATCACACTGGTACAGATATATCACATGGGCACAGATATCACATGGGTAGAGTAAATCACATTGTACATAATAATTTTGGACTGCTTGTATAGAAGTGATGGATTGCTTTGATGTCATTGTTTTCCAAAATTATTCTGGAAATATTTATGTACGGAATTCTCTCTGCATCGGCCTAAGTTCATAGTAAACATTGTAGGTCAAATTGATTGCATTTTGCCTCTAAGCGGTGATGTCACCATTTAAGTGGTGAGGGGTATTTTACTCAAAGATATCAAAGAAAATTTTTCTTAATAGTTTGAGGTGGTATTTGTCGAAGTTTCTCTCCATTAGCAAAGTAGCGTTTGTATTAATATATTATTTACAGCTCAAGAGTTTGAATGCAGACAAATGCATGCTGGTATATTCACATGTCCTTGTAATATAAACATGAAATTGTGTACTGGAAATTACATGTAAAATTATCTCTCATTAACATGTTGTGGCATGTCTGCTTTTAGATAAGATAGGGGGACCATTTTCATGGTAAAAATATCAAAATTAAACTGAACTGAAACAGATTATTTAGAGTGTTTTTTGATTAGTAACAATGTACCTTTTGATATTTTCTTATATGCATGCAATAATTATATACTTGTGTACTCAAGTAAATATTATCATATGTAAAATAATGAAACACCATTTTAAGACATCTGACCCATTGTAACAAGCTTAAATTGTGAGCCACTTGGAGATATTAACATATATAATATGTTGCTGTCAGTTTGAGAATTTTCCACCAATGGCTTTAGATACCAATGTAATTCTTTTTAACTTAAATCAACCAAAATGTTGTAGTAATTTGTTTTCTTGACATTTTGTAACTATTGGATATTGAAAATTTTCATACACACTTGAATCTGCATAAAAAAACAACAATGTTTCCTGCCTTTCTCTATTGTTTGAAATGCTTAAGAATTTTTCAAATTATTTTATTTCCAGAGTCATATTGGTGTGGAGAGAATAATTGTGTATTAAATGGACATATAGAGAATAGCTATAAAGACAATACAAGTGCTCCTGAGTTCAATAACAACAATGAATGCCATCATCAAGCTAGCTCTAGTAGTGTAGAACATGAAAGTACGGTCACTTTACAGCATGGATATGATGAAATGCTATTTCATACAATGATTGAAGATTGCCATGGCTCCTGACACCTGATCTAGTCATGTGATTAACATTATATCCTTCTTTTATATTGTATTTTAGTTGTTTATGTTTGTAACTGTGCATTTGTTGTCCTTTTTTGCAGGTTTTGAACTATCAATATTTAGTTATAGTTTTCCCTTATTATTCGATATTTGGGAAAATATGACTTTGTACTTGTTCCAGTCTTTGCTCCCAAATGGTCCCTGATACATGGATACTATTCTTTTGATATTTGTATATTTCTTATCCTGGCATAACCAACAGTTAGAAGTTTAATACACGTCCTATACTAAGATAAATTTTAGATCAGATAAACTTGTGTTGTGTTCCCATATATCAAATTCCCTGAGAAAACATACTTGACATCAAAATAATTAATGGTATATCAACATAATTCATGCTTTCACCTTCATTTTATTTTTGTCGGTTTGCGTCAGAAAACATATTCAACCACATCTTATAATCATCTTAAATCACCAGTCACGTGGATGGCATGAATGTCCATGCTTCATTTATTTAGCTTGAAAATTTCACCTTCGTTTTATATTTGCCCTCTCAACTAAGCAAAAAACGACAAAAATTAATAGGAAACGAAAATTACCAGGTGTACGGTACTGGTGAACTGATCTTAGTTTACAAGTACCAGGATTTTATTAGTTCTTTTATTAGATGAAACCAGGGTAACTATATGTTTTGTCTGTGTTCATCTAGTTAAGGTTTCGATTAAAGTTTTGAAAAAGCTCATCATTGACTTAAGAATGATTTCACAGGTAAGAGACATGTATTGATTTATCAATACTCTAAAAATGCTTCTTGTATTTGTTTATTTCAAGATTTGATATTTTTTCTAACATTATTGTTTTGACATTTGAAAAGATATTTTTTTGTAAATACACCTATATATCAATTAAATAGTTTGCTTATGCAAATGGCGCTGCCATGGTCAGCTCCAGTTTGAGCTCAGCGGGAACCTAAACTGATTTTACGAGAAACTGTTCTAGTTTATTTGCGTAAGGATAGTTGTCTCTTCCATTGTACGTTGTAATCTGTAACCGGGTTCTCTCCTCCACCACTAAAAACTGGCACCACCAAATAACTGAAAAATTGTTGAGTGTGGCGTATAATACCATTAAAAAATAAAAGCTTGTGCAAATGCTGTGATGTATTAGACCTGTTATCATGTTGATAGATTTTACACTGTTGTCATTTTAATGATTTCTATGTAGAATTGTTGATTTCATTCCATAGTTTACAATTTACTGTCAATTTAAAGAATGTTTACAAGATAGAGATGAATGTTTGAGTGTTTGTTTACCGGGCATCCGTTTTTATCATTCTTTCTACTTTCATTTTATCAGTTGCAATGACCCAAGGTCACCACCGTTTATACATGTATAGGTGCTACAGAGGCAATAGTTGAAGAAAATGACATTGTTAGTTATAACTTATTTTATCTGAATGATTATAAATATATTTGTTTATATTTATGTCCCAAGACCTAAGACAGGAGCAATTTGTTGCTAGTCTGTTTTCTGTCTCCAGAAAATTTAATCTTCATATAATCTTTGAACAAATTAGTTTTATACTTGTTGAAAATCAAATTATTTGGTTATTAGTTAAACAAGTAAAATCTATGGGGCGATAGGTTTTGTCAGCATTCATTAGTCAGTCCATTTGATTAAGGCTTCAGATAAAGTTTTGTAATTGCTGACCATTCATTCAATTAAATGGTTCTGCAGGTAGGGAACATGTATTGGTTCATCAATGTTCACAGAATATATATGTTTATTATTATAAACAAAAGTATCATACTACCGACATCTTGATAATGTCTAAAAATCTGAAAGCCTGAACATAGTTAACTGTATCAAACATGACAGCTGGACATTCTGCCCTGAAATTAGCCACATTCTGTGGTATTTGTTTTTTTTTAAATCTTTTTAACAACACAGACATAATAAACCAGTCTAAGGCACTAGAAAAGAGCATACCATTTAGAGACTTAGGATGTGTATGAGTTAGTTGGCTTTTTAATGTATTTGATAATTTGCACTTTTATGCAATAATGCAGTGATAACTGTAGATGTTGGGTTGAAATGAAACCTTGTCAAAATCATACTGCAATAGCATGTCATTACAGGCAATTTAAAAAGAAAACTTCTTTGACTTTAGATAATATACCTTTCACTTTAGATACTATACTTGTCATATTTAGAATTTGCATATACTGCTTCAGTGCTTGTAGGGTTCATAAATTATTGAAATTGGTTTAAAGGGGCATTAGCTGTGTTTAAAAAAGAAACTGAATTTTTCTACTTTTACTACTTGTACTTGATGTACAATAACAATTAAAAGCTACACACAGGCATAAAAATCGTATATTCCTATATATTTTGTGATAACAGGTCCAATGTGGTAGTCATATACAAATAGTAAGGTCGAGTTAATCAATTGCAAGTGAAAAAGTGCCAAACCTGGGTTTTTCAAGCAATTTTCACAAAATATATAGGGTTTTAGAATTTTTATGCCTGTGTATCTCTCCTTTTTGTTCTTTCATATCAATCTAAGTAGTAAAAAGGAAAAACAAAATTTTTGAAAAAAAAATTATAATGCCTCTAAGTTTTCTGACATGTTAGCACATCATAAACTTAAGGCTACAGATTCTATAATAAGTCATATAATTTGTATATGGTCTACAATACTATGTAAGTTCTCACAGTGTTACCTTGCTACTATATAAATCATATGCTACGTATTTTATACATAATACTGAAAACATTGTTTTGTTTACTATTTTAATGCATTTATAAGTTTAACTTATCAACCCCTAAAAAACAATGGACTCTTCTGTAAGTCAATGTATTAGGCCAATCCAATTGTGTCTTTAGGGGTGAATGAGTTTAAGACATGAACAAATCCCAATCCACATTAATTGTTTTAATTTTTTAGTTTTAGCAAGATCTGTCTCATGTGTTTTATACTTTGTTCAATTTTTATTTAGTAATCTTTTGTAATACATAAGCATTCCTTTGTTATCTCAAGTGCAATGTTCTCAAGAGGAGAACCAAATTTGTACCTAAATATTACATATTATAAAGTAATTATAGAAGCTTTAGGAAGTGTAGACAAAATTGAACATATTTAGTAATTATCTCCCTTTGAATATTTCTAGGTGTCAAATATAGGAAGATAATGCATTTGAATGTAAAGTTTTTATACTAAGATCTTATTTGACAGGTTTGTCATTCATCTGTGTGATGACTTTCTATGATGTGATTAGTTTTATTCTCAGTTTTAGAGAATTTTAATGTAAGGTTTTAGCTTGATTTATTTGTAGCAGTTACCAAGAATGATATATATATCATGAATAAAAATCTCTGACAGGGTACTCTGTAGTTTTGTTTACAATTCATGTTTTTACAGTATTTGATGGTGGAATCTCCTGGCCCAAAATGCTGTAATTTGATATTTTTTTAACAGAATCTCATGTAACGATAAAATCTTTTACTCTTGAGATATGTTAAATCTGTTATGGTAATGTATACATGTACTGAGAGATCTGACGAACTGAACATAAATTTTGATTAAAGTTTATAAAACTAATTACCTACTAAACAATTTACTTCAACTTTGTAATTAATTCATAACAGTTATGGTAAGATGCTAAATTTCTTTAAAAACTGAAAGGTAAAAAAACTGAAAGGTTGCGATTTCCTATCTGTTAACATCATTGTTAGATGAACATGTAGAACCAATGATTAGATCTCATAACAAGGAGATATAGTAAAGAGTTAGAAATATCTGTTAACACCATTGTTAGATGAACATGATGAATAAATTTTTAGATCTCTTATCATAACAAAGTATAGTACAGAGTTAGAATATTTCTTAACCTCAGAGTTAGTTGAGCATGTTGAATAAATGTTTAGATGTCGTATATAGTACAGAGTTAGAATATCTGTTGACCTCGGTGTATGATGAACATGATGAAGAAATGTTTAGATCTCGTATTACATAGAAGTAAAGTACAGAGTTAGAAATATCTGGCAAAACTGATTTTTCTTTTGTTATGATGGGATTGATTTCAGAGTTGGTAATTAAAGAACCAGATAAGATAAAATAATGAAATCTGAGAATTCATTTACCTACTAACATACAATTCTTGACATCTGTGTAATTATGTATAAGGGACAAGTAATTTTGCTGATCACCATGTTATGTTTAGTTTCAATCTATATACTGGGTAGCTGCTTTGAGAAAGTTATTTTGCAATACAGTTTATATGAAGCCAGTAATTTTATCCTTTTTTTAAGGGGTGCTCATTCATTTTTTATCATAAAATGTTTATATTGAAAGAAAAATTATCATTTGTATATATTCAAGCGAAAATATAATTTTGAATCTACACACAATATTTGAGCACCTGTAACCCCATTGACCACATTAAACTGGTCCTTAACAACAGAAAAGAACATACCATTTACGTTCTGGGAGTGAAAGTGTTAAGTATATTTTATAAATTGTCTTTTTTTAGTTGTTACCTTAGGATGAATAAGTGAGATACTTAGAAAAGTTATGTTCTTATATAATCAAAAGTAAATGTTGAGCACACAAATCCTTTCTGGAGAGGTTATACCTGGGTATATGAACGTCACCTAGGGTACTATAATGTGATCAGAGAATTTGTTTATATTTATGTCTTGTTTTAAATTAGGAGTACCCTTCCTTGACATTTTCACAAGATCTTAGTAATTTACATAGGAACTTGGTTATACACATACCTTAAAACAGTCATGGTATCTATGGCTGTAATATAAATTTTTAATTGTTACATTTTATGCAATACATAGTTGTCTATGTATATTTGAAAGCCATCATGACATGAATATAATTGTAATATCTTTGTTTACATGCTGCCTTTTAATGAAAGATTCGATTTTGATATGTATAATTAGTTTTGTGTTGATGATTTTTTTGTACAAAAATTTTTGTTTGTACATTTTATCTTTTTTGCATTAAAATGTAAAATGAATTAGTTTTTTTGTTTGTATATTTTTTATTGATAAATTTTGTGGGAGGTATACCCCCTGGGAAATGCATCTTGGTTTGGTAATTTCTCACATTTGAAAATCGATTTCATTGCTTGTCTCATCTTAAATAATGCAGACTCTCAGTTTAATGCCAAGTACCTGAAAATGAAACTGTTGAATTACATGTCACTTGAAAAGGAACTGTGTTGAAAGACTTCACCTAAAAAGGAGTCAGTGTCTTTGAAACAGGGTTCACATGGACTGAAATATGCTTAAATATTGAGTTAGTCCTTGGAAAGTACTTAAAAACAAAAATACCCCCGAAAAGTGATTGCAGAATTATTACATCAGAGTGCTTGAATTTTATTTCACGCATGTTTATTCACTACTAAAAAGACTGACAAAAAGAAAAATGTGCTCTATCATACAGTCACTTCACTTGGTATATTCCATTTGAGTAAAGCATTTCTTTGTGATGCTGGAGTGCTGGATCTCTTTAGTGCTCAGTGGAGTTCTAAGCAGTGTTTTGAGGACGACTGTTTCTTTTCTACTTTGGTTCAGCTTGCAAGGTCTTGATAGCTTAAACATACCCATTGAAGGTGCTTGGAAAAGTGCTTGAAAAATCTGTTTCTTTGATAGTATGAACCACGTGAAAGGGGTGTCATCTAAAAATGAACCCCACCTGAAATAAGCCTGTATGAAAAATTCTTTTGAACAAGAATTTGGAAATTCCTTGTACCTGGTTTAGGGGTTTTATAGATATTAGGAAGGTAATATAATACTAGTAACCGGAATGACCGATATTACCTCTACAGTCGCTTATAAGTCATTAAACCCTTGTCTGGGCAATCAATACATCACTACCAGGCCATTGTGTTTGTAATATCTTTGAAATTCACAATGCACGTGAAGTGAACTAACAGACCACCAAAATTTCTATTATTTCAGACCCACTGACTTCACAGTAATATTCCCTGAAGTATTCACTATTTGTTGACTGCCAATACTTACGGATAAACGACATCTTCATCAAATTTATGATACATAAATACATGTATATGAATCTTATAACTACTTTTAAAAGACGGAATACTGTAAAATACTGTTGATTTATGGGATATTAATTTTGGCGAAAATCTGTGAAGGGACCTATTATCGAATTCGGGTATCTAGCAACTTTTGTTTTGTATAAAATATTTGTGTTGATAAATCTTTGATCACTATGACCATAGAAGTGTTAATGCAAAAATAGTACTTCCGCATGTTGTAATTTTCACGTTTTCTCTCTCCTATTATGATCACGTTCTTTTTTAATTCGCAGATACAGAGTAACTTACAACACCACCAGGTCCTGCAAAGGCCGCTTGTAATATTACAGACACAGGACAAAAGTAATGGAACGCTATCATTTTTTACTATGTACATGTATTTCATACAGACCACTTTTTTCAACAACAAAATATTGTAAAGCCATTTCTGATTGCATTTTACTAGAATTTTCACTGTCAAACAAAGAATTAAATCTAGTTTCATTTTATATTTTGATTTTTAATTTCTAAATTAGAAATTAAAAATATTATCTATTCAAACAGATGGCTGTGTTTGGTTTTGCTATGAAAACTCCCTATACGGGTAGGTGTAATTGTGATGTCTAATTATTTACTTTTTGTTTGAATTGTCAAATGCTTGAAATTACAAATTACAGAATTACACCCAAATAATCAATGAAACTTGGAAACATTCTCTGTGTAATGGTGAAAATTCTATTGAATTGTGATAAGAAATCGCATCAAAATTTTAGTAGTTGAAGAAAATGTGGTTATTTATGAAATATATAGTAAAAATGATAGCGTTCCATGACTTTTGTCCTGTGTCTGTATATTACGTATATAGATATATTTTTATCAAAACGTACTCACTATTTCTGATATTCACGGATTTATCAACATAATATATTACATATAGATATATATTTTTATCAAAATATATTAACTATTTCTGGTATTCACGGATTTGTCAACATAATAATATTACATAAAGTTATAATTTTATCAAAAAATATTCACTATTTCTGATATTCACGGATTTATCACCATAATATATTACATGTAGATATAATTTTATCAAAACTTATTCACTGTTTCTGATAGACCGTATGCCCTTTATATAGGAGTGGCACTTAAAGCAAGTTCGACTGTATTTATGATATTGCAAGCAGCGCTAGCATTCATTATTCAAAGAAGTTATTTTCTGAGGATAGCAATAAAACATACTCTTCAAACCAAAATTATGTCACACTGGATACAAGTATGCATTTGTTTATAGCAGCACTTGCAACTAGTGAAATTAGTCTTTTGCACCCTTTAAACTGCTAATTAATTATTTGAGATTATGTCTGAAAAAACGAGCAAAGTAAAGTCGCGATGAAATGTATAAGTACTTCAAAATCAGGTATCAATATTGCACTTTTAAGATATACAGACATCTTTTCTATAAAGACCACTCAAGGGAACAGACAAAAGTACGGTAGCTAATATTTACATACCGACTGTTATTTCCTTCATTGCAAGTATACAGACTGGTTGCATTTATATTCAATGCTTGACACACAGCTTTTCAGCTGTTACGTCATATGAAACTCCCCCCACCCGAAAATTCAATTATATCCAGCTGACCACAAATTCACAGAAAATGGTAATATATATATATATATATAAATATAAGGATTGTTTTTCATTTTTGATAAACATGGAATATACATGCAATGACCTATAGAAAAAACATTCAATGTGTACAGAATCTTTTTTTCCATGAGCCACTGCATGTATATTCCATGTTTTTCAAAAAATGAAAAACAATCCTGAATTATACACAAGTGGTATTTACAAAGAGGTTTATTCATTATAAAAAAGTTAACAAAGTTTATGTTTGAATGACCTTTGGCGGGTGCCCCTTATACAGAGGTGACCTTTAATGCAAGTTTGCCTGTACCTACGGAAAGATACTTACTTGTAGTTACCACATCAAAACATCAAAACAATCAAAGAAAGATATATTGCAGGATCCAGCAAATTTGTCTACAAACCCTTATCAGCACTCTTTTTGTAGAAACTGACAGTGAACAAGGAGAAACTTTAATGACTGATTGTCAGGAAAGTGACAAATTGTCTAAAAATTTAAAACAGCTAACAGCAAAATAAAAAGGCACAATTTTTCTCTAATTGATAGTATCAAAACCTACTACATCTCTGCTCTTTATACAACAGTTCCTCTAAACACAAACGAAAAAAACATTTATGTATTATTTAATATTTTATATTTTCAATACCCAGTCATTTGTTATCAAAATATGTACTTTGTCCACGACTTCACCGATTCTAAACAAAAATACACTAAAATGGATAAAAATGAGACTGGTATTTCTGTTTTATGATAATTATATACATTGTACCTGTAGTCTTTAAGGACCAAGTCTTTCGGGAAACTTTCGGTATTCTTATGGACACCAGCTGTACCCATTTTATCAGCCGACTTGTTCCTTTATTTGTTTGTTATCATGAAAAGTACTTTGTTTAAAACCATGAGATTTGAATACATAGAAATAAGTGTAAACTTTCTGATTTACCTAGACATTATACTTAATCCAGACACGGACAGGACATTGGCAACATAGTTATACGACAAATGTGATGATGTCGACAATACTATCGTCGACTTCCCCTTTCCAGTAATATTACGGTGTTCATGTCTCTGGTATGCTATGCTCTATCATTGTGATAATTTGTTGTAACATGGAATCCGGAAATCGCGTTTGATGTCAACGTTCCACAAATTTTACGGCCTTGTTTGCAATTACTTTGAGGTTGTTGATTCGACTTCAACAGTTATGACAAGGATGTCTTCCTCACCTATTTCATTTGACTGTGGACTCGCGGCAGGCGTAACCGGTCAACACAGGATACTTACTCCCCTCCATGGCACTTGATCACACCGTCCGTGTTTGTCCAGTGCTCGGGTTGGTATATCGTCTCCGAAACATGCTGAAGATTAATACTTTGGTATCGTAAATTTTAATTTCGAAGCAACTTTAAAAGTACATACATGTAGTCAAAAGAGAACACGATACCTTTTTGCATGACCGACGATACTGACTATCTATACTGAACTCATTATTCGATTAAAAACATGACGATTCATTGGCCAATTCACATACCATGTCGGGGCGGAGTAACCTTTTCATTATCATACAGACGATTCTACTCACTTAAAGGTTATGGCAGGCTTCACGGGGATTATGTTTTATTCTGCACTAGGTACACTGCGGTATGATGACATGTAAGAACGATTACTCTTGCCGGTGTTATTTTGATGTCGTTTTGCTGCATTACCTAGAATTTGAACTCGTCCAGGTCAAGAGAGGGTACACACTGTTCCACAAAGGCAGGTTACAATGTATATGACTTCAAATGACTATATTTCACCTCGATGTATTCAATTGGAAATTATTTAAGGTGACAAGAAAAATTCCTAATCGAGTGTCTCGAACATTT
Source organism: Atrina japonica (assembly GCA_030159075.1). NCBI lineage: Eukaryota > Metazoa > Mollusca > Bivalvia > Pterioida > Pinnidae > Atrina > Atrina japonica. Next base: position 1,322,510 of record BROG01000001.1, read on the forward strand.
AACTACGACAAACCTTAATTTCTGTGGAAACGCTGGGTAAAACCAGTTGATTTTATGTGCCAATCCCCTGGTTTTACCCAGCGTTTCCACAGAATTTACGACAAACCTCACTTCCAGTCAGTAACAGTTTTAGTTCCTGGCTCGACTGCTTCGCACAGAAAATCGACAGTGAGCTAGATGGAATTGTTTCAAAAACATTGTAACTATTTTATTCTCTAAGACCATTTAACTACCATTTACCAAAACCCTAACCCCAAGGGGAGTTATTAAATAGACCGCTGTACACAGCTGTAAACCTGTTTCTGTGACACTCTGTTTAGCCTCCGGTTGTGAGCTCATAAAAACATATAGGGTAAAAATTAACATATAGGGTAAAAATTAACATATAGGGTAAAAATGAATTTATTTTCATCATTCAGAAAACTAACATTTCATATGTTATTTATAAGTATGTGTCAACGATATGGTTTATATACGTTTAATTTTGTTTTTGTGGTTTTTGTTTTCGATAAAACGTTGGGAAAATACTTAAATATCCATAACATTGTATTTCTACTAAAAATAATGTCTTTTGTGTTTTTTCTAAAAGAAATATGATATTTTAAAGGAAAGGGTATACATATTACATAACTATGACCCATGGGATCCCCTAAATAATCTGCTGTAGACTTCTGGTAAACAGTAAATGCATGAGAAAATAAGAATGAAAGATTATGATTCTATTTTTATGATTCTATAGACAAGGTTTTCCCATTGATAGTTAATTCAATGTCTCCTTATTCATTTCATACTATTACAATATCGTGACATTGTCTGTGCTCTATCAGGTTTCGAGTGACGCCATATATATGTACAAGTGTTTTCCACTTATAGCATTAAATGCTGAACCTTCCACATGTGAATACTTTTTTCGTTTTCGACTTTAATTTTAACTCACCTGAGTTGAAAAATTTAACATCGAAAATAAGGATTGGAAAAATAGATATCTTCGGAGAAAAAAAATGAATACGATGTAGGGGGTCCAGTGAAAATGGCCATTCTCAAAGATTATATATGTCATACAGAGTATCGAACACACGAGACTTTACCAACCGCTCCTTGGAATACAGGATCCTTGATTAAAAAGAAACCTGAACTAAATCTAACTAGAGACAAGTACAATGTTAATTATGGCGATGTTTATCATGTCGACGTTACTGTGATCATACGCATTGTCAATATAAGTAATCTGAGTGCAACCATTTCATCTTATTATGTGTGTTTTAGCTCCAACTTAAACAACGTCATTATAATTTTTTCGGCTAGGTGATTTTATGTCAATTAGTGTTAACTTCACCCGACATGCTCGAATGATCAGTTGTGAATAGAAAATAACTTTGGGTGTGAAGGAAGGTTGGATAGAAAAATTCCATCATTATGTCACCATACGTTTATTTCTCTAACGATTGAACAAAAGCTATAAAAATAGAAAAAAACGTGATTCGTATTTGAAAATGCAATAAATAAATTTAAACACATTTTATTTACGATGTAATCGATGATAAATAATTTTTCCTTTTATACAATATTTTTGTATGTGTTTGAAAGTGATTACATTGTACGTAATGTCAAAACAGCGAATATCAATAAAAGTTGTTTTAAAAATATCAATGTCTCAGGTTTGTTACAGCCCTTTCTATAAACATATCCTGATTGTAAAAAAGTATAGTAAAAGTTAAATATAAAGACTGTATGTAAACGTTTTATGAAATATAGTACTGTAATAAATGGAGCAAATAATAAAACGATAACGATTTACAGCTCTCTTTGAGAACCAGATAATATTTTGATATCTTTTCTTGTAACTTAAAATCAATGAATCCGATAAACAGACTTCGGGAAGTATCTGGATGGTATGCTCTTTTCTTTTGTTTAGACCAGTCTATTATGACTTGTAGGTTTTAAAGGGTTAATTGTAATGACTAGTAACGTACTTCCGTATGTATAAAACTGTTTGGGATTTAAAATTTAAATTTCTCAAAATCTAAGACAGTCATCTTTATACCAAGGTTACTCGTAGACGGATTTAGCAATGCATTCATGTTTATTTTTTGGTTTTGTATGAAACCACCTTCTCTTTCGGAACTATACTGGTCGGGACAGTAGCCGGATAGGACAGTAGTCGGCTCTGGTATGATTTTGTCTTTATTATGTACCACAACAATATTTTTTTCTTTCTGTTTAAAAAATAAATGTCCATCTCATTATTGATTTTAAAAAGATCTCCAAATCTGTGATTTTTATTTTTTTCAATTTCTAAATTGAAGGTATTGTTAAATCATGCAATAGCCGGCTACAGGTGCCTGATCCATTATATATATATATGCCCAGGACACAGATACAAATCCGGCAAAAATGGACAAACACGGACCTCTGGAAACCAAGAGATGGGGTCAGGTGCCATGGAGGAGTAAGCATCCCCTGTCGACCGGTCACACCTGCCGTGAGTCCA